>OY856412.1:116669606-117204606 GCA_963693085.1 Alisma plantago-aquatica
TCCATGATCTAGTTTTGCTACGGATCAATGCTTTATCAAAGAAAAATAGAGGGTGTGACTAGTTTTCATGAGACACACTCGTAATCTGTAGTATAGATTCGAATCTTCACCCAATCCAGCTGATGCTCTGAATCTTCTGTTCTTGATCTAACAATGGGAAGATCTTAGAGCTTCAGTGGCTTTGTTGTTGCATGGAGCGAATCAAGAGATCAGATTTCCAATAAAGCCTTTGCAGGTACGACATGAATGACATCATGAGTGCAAGAGATCAGATCATAGATTACGATTACCAACGGTGCCAGTAACCTGATGTGCAGCCATGTAACAATCAATAACATTTCCACCTTCTCTTGGTAAGACATTTGGATTGCACTTTGCAAATTCGTTGCTAGGTGTTTCATGCAAGTACGTTAAATATTATGAACTTCAACTACATGTCAGCATGCCTTATTGAAGCAATGATTAGTCGTAAAAAATGGAGCCAAACCAACTACGTACTTATTGGTTTGTTTCTTTTAACTAGTAGACAGAAATTATCCTCTTTGCTCATGCATCCATCAATTGATTAAGTAGAAAGATCTATTTGAGGACCTAAGCAAAAATTGTATACGAAAAAGTTCTTGATAAATTAACGGCCACAAACTCTGCTCCATGTGTACATATCAGGAATCGTTTACATGCATTCATTCCTCAATCAACTAATCAGCCATTACCGTCCGTGTGTCCTTCGTGGATGATTGTGGATCAAATTCCAGACGTGCAGATCAATAGAATAAACAATCCTCCTAATCATATGGACACCACAAAAAAAATGAAATTTATCATACATAACTAGTCGTTCTCTTACTATAATATGAAGCACACTTGCTTTCTTCGATTCAGCTGTAATTTTTCACATTAAGTACTGTAATATGATTCCGCTTAAGCTATCAACTGAAACTAGTTGAATGATGGACCCGAAATTGAAACGTTAAAAAAATATCAATAGCAAACTAGTTGCACTGCAACAACTGAATGAGTAGATTAGGAAGAAGAGAACATTTAATGGAGGAACTTATCTTTTACACTTGTCCTCGTTTTCTTCCTTCTACATAGTCATCATCCCTCCTCTTTTACATTTAGGCTCAGCGAAATTAAAGGGGCACATCTCATAGAGCGGTGATGCATGGACTAATACTAATCCAATGAGTATAGCATGTAATTTAATTATTTGGAGCTTTTATTGTCGGTCCAAAAGACAACATGTCTACATGATTATCTTCAGATTAGCAATCTGACCTCGGCTCTGTTGGGTTCCTACTTAAACTTTCTCCGCCATGATATTGGAGTGTAGGACTTTCAGGACGAGCTAACTAAATGTAGTGATACATGGACCATTATTCAGCTGTGCTGCAACACGACGCATGACCCCAGGTATAGGATAACAATCTTAAGCAATTGTGTACTTCTCGTCGTGATAGGAATGCCATGTGCCGCTCTCCTTTATCCACAATCCTTCCTCAACGATGACATGTCTGATAGCATGTTGTTTCGTCCATTTCTGATCCTTCATCATACGCATGGCCTGCCGAAGATCACGTAGGTTGTCTTCCCTGCGACGTGCTTAAACATGTACTTCTTCTAAACTACTGCCACTGACTGAGACATTTCCACTGCCCACGCCATTTGCACACCATACAAGTTTCATTCTTCAATTTCGTCACTGATTGCACTGCAGAGAGAATCTGCCAAGGTTACCACTTGAAAATGATGGCATGTGCCTCAGCGTCTTGTTGCCTAACCTCGTCCGCATTTGCTCCTCATCCTCCTATACTGAAGGTTTTTGCTCTCTTGTCATCATATTGCTGGTTAGCAGAGTACGAAGGGCAGGGTCCAGTGTGGCTGAGCGTGAAGGATAGATGCAAGAGAAGAGAGAAAGGACGGGAACACCCAGTCCTTATAGAAGGATATCGCGGACTGCACTTCGAACAATATTTTTGAATCCTCCATATCCTCGCTGCAAATTAACAGTTGTCTCCTGTCTTTGTTGCTGGCCGGCTGCGGGAGAAAGGCTAGGGTTAGAAGAGTTACGAAGAGCGAGGAAGCAGAGAAGGGAGTTGCATGTGTAAAGAGAGAGGAGAGAGATGACGGGAAAGTGGGTGGGGTATGCCGCACGAAACTTACGGGTGTTTACTGCGATAGGAGTGGATGCGTTTTTCAAATAAGATCAGATTTGGATCTAACGGCTGGAAACTTGATTGTAGCGAGACTGAAATACACTTGAGTGTATTCTAGCCTCACTCTATATATATATATATATATATATATATATATATATATATATATGTACGTATATTACATAAATATGTATATAAATTATAATTGAAAGGTGGCTAGGCAGTCCTTCCCACTCAAGGGAAGCCTAGGGGGGCTAGGCGTCTAGGCGGGGGGCATATTTGTTAATATTTTACATATGTATAAATGATTTTGCATATACATTCAGCTATATTCAAATATATACATCACTGTGTACACTTGTATTGGTTATCCCTAAGCTTAATAAATCATAACTTCACCTACATTGCACTTGTCATGACCTAAGCTAGACCTACTCAGCCTTAATTTGACCTAACATAATCTAAATTGAACCTAATTTAACTTAGTCTGCGCAATTTGCACTAAGTCAGACCTATTTTAGCATAAAATAGACTAATCAAACGAACTTCCCCTAGTTTGTCCTACATTGACCTAAATGATCCATAATTTGGCAAAAACAGACCTAATTCCCCCAAACAAGGCATTTTTTCCAAAATCAGAACTATTTCCCCAAATCAGACCTAATATACCCAAATTAGATCTGATTTGGCCTAAATCAGATCCATTTCTTCCCTAAATTAACTAAACTTGATCTAGTTTGACCAAATCCAGACCTATCCATGCTAATTTGGTTTTCAAGTGCTTAATTTTGGCCTAAAAGGCCTTATGCACCCATTTCAACTATCTAAAAGCCGAGGCGGCCCACCTAGAGCCTAGGGGGCCTAGGCGTGCCTAGGTGGAGCCTATGTGGGAGCCTGGATAATTATGATATAAATATATACACATATACATATAAATATATATACATATGCATACACACACATACATATATTCCCACTTCTCTAGTGTCTCTCTTCAAAGTATCTAGACCTTGCCTCTTAAACTACCTTCTTAGATTCTTTCTTTGCTTGCTTATATCTCTTCAAAATGATCCATATACATGTATACATTTCATTGTTATACACATCGATATACAAACATATTGGTAGTTATAGACAGATATTTACATATACATAATGTTTATTAAAAAAATCACTAAACCATGTATACAACATAACCAAGTACATTTTATGGTTATACAGTTCCTATAGTGGAAAAGAGGGCATGTCCTACGAAATTTTACATTGCAATTATGGTCTTGATAGGGATAACATAGTCTTTTTATAGATAGGCAGAGAAGTCTTTTGGAGGTTGGGTTATTTTCACCCTTATAGGGTTGTATATACACACAACTAACGCTGAGTATGGGCATTTGGGGTTCCTATGATATGCAAGATAGCTCTAGTATACTATTTTGGTATTCTCTTTGTAAATAAATCTTTAGAAAATATAACAAAATCATCGTTGTAGAATTGAACTAAACATGTAGGTTGGGAATCAAAATATGGACATCAAGGGCATTAATTTTTTCATAATGATAGCATTTAGATGAGATGGGCAAGAATATTAATTTAAATGGGAAAGGCATGCAGGTCGAGCGGTGTCCTATTGATGTATGGAGAAATATGGGGGATAAATTAGTTATTTAATTAACAACTTTTTTTCAATAAGATTATGAAGACCAAGAAAATGTTGGAGTACAAAAACAATACCATAGTCCCCATCAACAAGACAAGGGAGACGATCAAAGTTGCACAAAGTATAGAGGTAGCAAGTTGATGAGTCACATTATGAAGCTTTGAGAGAGGATTGTTAAGCAAAGACTAAGATAAAAAACATAGATATCAAATGACCAATTTGGCTGTGTCTTATAAATTTACGCCAAACGTTTTTCAAGGAGGCTCATGGAGAAGTACAAAGAAAACAAATAAGATCTTGATATAGTTTTTTATTCTTTGAAAAAGGCTTATTATTGAGTACCGAGGGAAGTTTTTTGGTGGGTGTTAACGAGGGAGAAGGAAGACGAACAACGTTGGCGGCTGCAAGGTGCAGCTCTTGTGTGTGAGGGCAATAGTCGTCTCACTCCTTTTTATATATTAGGGTAAGATACAAGGTGGTACAAAGGAGAAAAACCTAGAAAAATAATTAAAAAAATGATATAATAAAAATAGACACAAGAGGCAGATCGTCGGTTTCCGCCTCTGACCTTCTGTCCATACCATCGACATGGATGTCGATGGTATCGACGGACTGTTGTCCAGTAGTTGTGATAATCTCGATGGTATCGACGGACTGTTGTCCAGTAGCTGTGATAATCTCGATACCATCGACCTCCTGTCGATGGTATCGACCGGGAAGCAGGTGTTTCACACTCCCCCTCAAGCTGGAGAGTACACATCGTGTATGCCCAGCTTGCCACATAATTTCTGAAAAGTTGTCGGACCCAAAGACTTTGTCAAGATATTCGCCAGTTGATCTTCAGACTTGACATATGGCGTCACAATAGTACCATCTTTGATTTGATCACGAATAAAATGGCAATCAACTTCTATATGCTTTGTACGCTCATGAAAGATAGGATTCCTGGCAATGTGTATAGCATACTGGTTGTCACACTTGAGCTCCATAGAAGGCATCATTGTGATTTTTAACTCAGAGAGAACGGATTTGACCCATTGTAGTTCACAACATGCATGGGCCATAGCATGGTATTCAGCCTCAGTGCTGGATCTGGCTACCACATTCTGCTTTTTGCTTTTCCAAGTAATCAAATGGTCACCTAGAAAAGTACAATAGCCTGATGTAGATCTTCTATCAATATGATCACCAGCCCAATCTGCATCGGAGTACCCAGTGAAAGTCAAAGTAGATGGAGGCACCTTGGGTTTGGAAAATGTGATCCCTTTACCCGGAGCACTCTTCAGAGTGACTGTCGTGGTGAGTGCATATGTTGACTCACAACTCCCACAGCAAAAGAAATGTCAGGTCGTGTAACAGTCAGATATATTAGCTTGCCAACTATTCTCCTATAATATCCTGGATCTGAATACTCAACATCATCAACCGTCTCCTTAGTGTGATAATCCATAGGAGTAGATACCGATTTAGATCCAGTCATGCCTGTCTCCTGTAGTAAGTCCAGCACATATTTTTTCTGAGATAGATTGACACCTGCATGAGATCGAAGCACCTCAATGCCCAGAAAATATCTCAGTTTACCCAGATCCTTCGTTTGGAAGTGTCTCTGCAACCCTTCCTTCACACGAGATATGCCTGCAGAATCACTTCCAGTAATTACTATGTCATAAACATATACTGCCATAATGATAGAGCCACATGAAGAGCTAGAGAAGAATAAAGAGTGATCAGTCATAGAGCGAGAAAAGCCCATCTGGAGTACAACCTCACTGAACTTGTCAAACCACGCTCGAGGAGACTGTTTCAAACCATATATGGCTTTCTTCGATTTACAGACCTTCTGACACTCCCCCTGAGCAACAAACCCAGGAGGCTGCTCCATATATACCTCTTCCTGTAGGTCACCATGTAGAAAGGCATTCTTAACATCAAGCTGAAATAGGGGTCAATCAAAAGTAGTAGCCAAAGAAATAATAATTCGCACAGAATTTAGACGAGCTACTGGAGAAAAAGTCTCAAAGAAATCAACTTCATAGGTCTGTGTGTAGCCTTTTGCCACCAACTTGGCCTTCAACCTCTCAACAGAGCCATCCGGATTATGTTTGATGGTGAAAACCCATCTGCAACCCACAACTTTCTTCCTTGTAGGTAATTCAACAAGATCCCATGTGTCATTATGCAAAAGAGCTGACATTTCAATCTGCATTGCCTGTTTTCAGCCAGTGTCCTTCATAGCATCATAGTGATTCCTTGGTATATCAACAGAATCAATCCCAATAGCAAATGCACGGGCCTGCTTAGATAAGTGGGACAGACAACACACATTTGTAATAGGATGTCTAATAGTACAAGAACGAGTACCTTTCCTAACAACAATAGGAAGGTCAAGATCTGATGCTTCTGCAAGAATCCCATGAGTAGAAGACGAAGATGAAGGCTCAGAGACTGGTGTCGCTGTCATTTCTAGTTATGGTTTGCCTCGCCTACTATAAACATGTGGGTAATGCTCAATAACAGGCATGTTTGTTGCTTGCTCATCCGGAATAAAAGTATAATCAGGAATGATGGGTGGCTCTCCCTCACTCTGCAAAACTGGTGGCACTCCCTCCCTCAATTGCTCCCCCTTATAGCATCAGAGAAATATGGAGTGGTCTCATGGAAGATAACATCCCTAGACACAAACATCCGACGAAGACTAGGACAGTAACACTTGTATCATTTGCTAGTACTAGAGTAACCAAGGAACAAGGTTTTAACAGACCTAGGAGAAAGTTTGTCTGCTTTAGGGTCAACATGATGGACAAAGGAAGTGCAACCAAACACTCTAAGGGGAAGAGAAAAAGGTTGGTCTGTGGGTCGCAACACAGAGAAGAGAGTCTGTCCTTTAAGAACATAGGATGGTTGTCTATTAATTAAGAAACAAGAAGTTAAAAGAGCTTCAGACCAGAATTTCTTAGGTACATTGGATTGGAACATAATAGATCGAGCAATATCAAGAAGATGGTGATTTTTCCTCTCAGCCACCCCATTCTGCTGAGGGGTGTAAGGACACGATGTGCGATGGATCATACCTACAGAGCTGCAAAAATCAAACATACCCTTTTGGACATACTCTAAAGCATCATCAGATTGAAGAATTTTTATATTGCAGTCAAACTGGACTTTTATTTCATTGTGGAAATGTTTCACAATAGATAGTACAGACTCTCGACTTTTGAGAAGATAGATCCATGTCATTCGAGAAAAAGCATCCACAAAGGAAATAAAGTAACGAAAACCATTATAACTCTGGTCTTTGACAGGACCCCACACATTACTATGGACTAACTCAAAAGGACAAGAAGCCCGTTTATTGATACGACAGGGATAAGATAACCTATGATGCTTTCCCAGCTGACACGACTGACACTCTAAAGATGACACTTGAGACAACTCTGGTTCCAACTTGCGCAGGCTCTCTAAGGAAGGATGTCCATATCTGCAATGCCATAGTAAGGGGGAACCACTCAACAGGACGGATGGAGCAGGAGCAGATACTTGGCGAGGCAGACTGTCACCATGAAAAAGGTAGAGATCACCTTTCCTAGGTCCCCCACCAATCGTCCTCATACTCTTGAGATCCTGCAATACAAAACAAGAAGGACCAAAAGTTACCGTACATTTTACAGTGTCAATCAGTTTTGCAACAGAACGAAGATTAAAAGGAAATTCAGGCACAACGTGTACAGATTTGAGATCAATCTTGGGTGTTAGAGGGACAGATCCACTAGCTAACACTCTCCTCACTAAACCATCTGCCAGTGTAACAGATTTGTGAGGGATATACGAGTCAATAGAGTGGAGCAATCTCCTCATACCAGTCATGTGTTGTGACGCGCCAGAATCAACCATCCAAGATGAAGTAGAGCCAGAAGCTATGAGAGATGTAGCCTGATTACCCACAGTAGATGTCAGGTTTGCTGACGATGATGATGATGATGATCCCATACTCATGTGTTGTGTAGCCTGAATCAGGAGTAGCAGACTCATAAATAGATTGTTGTATTCTTGAATAGGCTGCCCATACCGTGCGGCGGCTCAACCGCAGCTACTGTTGTCGGTGCCGCGGTGAGAAGATCTGGAGGAGGGAAGGGGAAGATCCGACGGGCAAGAAGGAATAAGGAGGAAGAGAGGAACAGCCGGTGGAGAGAGACAGCGGCCAAGAGCAAATCTTGCTCTGATACCATGTTAAC
Organism: Alisma plantago-aquatica; assembly: GCA_963693085.1. Taxonomy (NCBI): domain Eukaryota; kingdom Viridiplantae; phylum Streptophyta; class Magnoliopsida; order Alismatales; family Alismataceae; genus Alisma; species Alisma plantago-aquatica. The sequence continues at coordinate 116,677,652 of OY856412.1, forward strand.
GAGAGAGAAGGAAGACGAACAACGTTGGCGGCTGCAAGGTGCAGCTCTTGTGTATGAGGGCAATAGTCGTCTCACTCCTTTTTATATATTAGGGTAAGATACAAGGTGGTACAAAGGAGAAAAACCTAGAAAAACAATAAAACAAATGATATAATAAAAATAGACACGAGGCAGATCGTCGGTTTCCGCCTCTGACCTTCTGTCCATACCATCGACATGGATGTCGATGGTATCGACGGACTGTTGTCCAGTAGTTGTGATAATCTCGATGGTATCGACGGACTGTTGTCCAGTAGCTGTGATAATCTCGATACCATCGACCTCCTGTCGATGGTATCGACCGGGAAGCAGGTGTTTCACAGTGGGTTTTGGCAAAATGTGTACCAATCCAGTACTCTAAATTGATTAAAGACATGTATGGTAGAACAAGTACAAATAGCAAGACTCTTGGAGGAGAACCACCAAGACGTCCTATTATACATGGTAACATCAACGCACAGGCATGGGCCATATCTCTTTATTTTGTTAGTGAATGGCATAGTCACAAATTCGGTATATAGGATACATTCGGTTGAGCTGAATAATTTGGAATTTCGAAAATTATGCGGGAAATTCAAGTAAACGAGGTCAACGTGTGGTAAAAATGCGGTCAGCGATTCAAGAAAAAGTCATGAAAAATCCGAAGGATCTATGCATATATTGCATACATATATATTGGATATATTTGTTTTGCACATATATATATAACTATTACACGCATATGCATATACGTATACATATATTACATGCATACACAGATATATGTTTTTACATAAAAGAATCTGACCTTGGCTATAGGTCCCATAAGTCATTCTTCAGGAGTCAGTCGTGGGCCTAAGCGTCGAACATGTTCTGGTAGTTGAGAAAAGAGATAAATGTCATTTTCACCCTGCTCAGACTTGGGATGACAAAAGACTCCGCTTATTGGGAGTTCTCAACAAAGAGTGCAACCGCTATGCAGGATCAGCAGGTTGGATGAATACAGAAACAATACCAAAGTCCCATCTACAAGACAAGGGAGACAATCAAAGATGCACAAACTATAGAGGTAGCAAGTTGATGAGTCACATTATGAAGCTTTGGGAGAGGATTGTTAAGCAAAGACTAGATCTAAAACATAGATATTAAATGACCAATTTGGCTGTCTTATAAATTTACACCAAACGTTTTTCAAGTGAGGAGGCTCATGGAGAAGTACAAAGAAAACAAATCAGATCTTCATATGGTTTTTTATTCTCTGAAAAGGCTTATATATGAGAACCAAGGAAAGTGCATCGGTGGGTTTTGCCAAAAAAGGGTGTACCAATCCAATACTCTAAATTGATTAAAGATATTTATGATAGGACAACTAAAAATAGCAGGACTCCTAGAGGAGAACCACCAAGATGCCTATTACACATGGTAACATCAACGCACAGGCATGGGCCATAACTCTTTATTTTGTAAGTGGATGACATAGTCACAAATTCGGTATTCGAGATATGTTCGGTTGAGCAAAATAATTCAGAATTCGACAATTATGCGGGAACTTCGGGTAAAAAATGTCAACATCCAATAAAAATAGGTTCAACCATTCAAGAAAAAAGTCGGGAATATATATATATATATATATATAGAGAGAGAGAGAGAGAGTCGGGCTAGAATACACTAGAGTGTACATATCACACCGTACACCCCAATGGTGTTTGTCTGTCTAGACCATATATTTGCAAAATCCAATCCATTGATCTTCATTGTTATAATAATAATAGGATCACAAACGAAATTTGAGCCCATTTGGATGAGTGAGTGAAAGTCACTCATCCAAGGGCGACAAAATCAACGCACATAACTAATTTGAAATGTTAGATTTTTGCATCTTTTAGATGCATGACTTATAAGTGTCTGAATGAGCTCACATTTATTATATAGTATGTTCTTAAGATATTTAAGAAGATCGACGGTTTAGATTTCTAAAATAATTGCCTCATGATGGAAAACGATTGAGGTGTATGGTGTCTCTAGTACACTCGAGTGTATTCCAGCCTCTCTCTCTCTCTCTCTCTCTCTCTCTCTCTCTATATATATATATATATATATATATATATATATATATATGTATGTATGTATGTATCAGTGAAATAAAAAACGGCCAGGCGGGCCGCTTAAGCGCCCGCTTAAGCGCCCATGACCCCCAGCCGCTTAATTTTGCCATTAATCGCCTGCTTAATCATTTTGAACAAAATCGCCCGCTTTTTGCCCGCCTCACCCGCTTTTTTCCCGCTTTTGTTTAAAAATCCTAATGTAAGCATCTAACATTAATTAATTACATAGCCAAGTAGTGTTGACCATAATATACGAAACTTGTATACATTAAATGTTCTATGATATATGATGTGCACAAATCATATCATCTTTTGGATCATGTTTGGTTGCATATCCATGTTGTTTTGACTCAATTATCACTCTCATTCATGCTAGATTCTATATTTTTAGCTATTCTTACTTGTCTCATGGTTTGGATTGTAGGTACTATATTTTGCAATGAAATGATAAGGAATATATCATATTATCTCTTATTGGATCACTCCTCAAGTATCTACATGTTTTGGGGTTCGAAATTGCGCAAATACCACTTTTTACGGCATGTAAATCGAACCTACACACTGAAAGTTATGAGCAGAATACATTGTTAATGATTGAAACTCGTTAGTGTAAACAACCAACAAGTTTTTGGCGTCGTTGCCGGGGAGCATCGGTATTCCTGTTAGAGTAAGAGTTGTTGATAAGTAAATGAGACTAGATCACAACCTTCATATCCACCATCATATCCATAAATCATAATTCATCATGATCATCATAATTTGTTGTATCTTCCATGTTTGTTTTTGTATCTCACTTACCTTGTTTATTTGCAGGAGCATATGGGTTGTTCATAAAAAGATCCTTGAACCGTGCATATCTCTACATTTAGAAAATGAACACACTATTTGCAGCCCTCATGGAGCAAGGAGTGAAACCCAAACATGTATGGAGGAATCACAACCCACACAACCATCATCCATGTCACCATCATATGCACCACCCTCATCCACACATCCTTCATCCACACCACCATCAATCATACATAATTCACCGCCATCATATATACCACCAACAACCATACCACATTCTTCCACACCCTCATATACACCACCAACATCCATACAACATACACCACCACCATCTACGCCACATCTACCTAATCCTCTGGATTCACATGAAGAACTAGTCAAGGAGGATGACCTTCCTCTTAAGGACTACTTTGGTACAGCTGCAATGCATATGAGTAGGCCTATTAATATTTCAAAATTTGAGGCAGAGGAGTTTTCTATCAGCCCATCCATCATACAATTGCTACAGCTGAATGCATTTGGAGGGACACCAATGGAGGATCCAAACCTCCACATTGCTGAATTTCTGCAGTTGCTAAGCACCATAAAGATATATGGTGTTCCTACTGATGGGATACACCTAATTCTTTTTCCATTCTCTCTTAAAGATAGAGCCAAGGCATGGCTCTATACTTTGCCAAAGAAGTCATTCAACACTTGGGAGGAGCTTCTAAAGGTCTTTTTAGCAAGATATTTTCCACCTAGCAAAACTTTGCAGCTAAAGAGTCAACTCATCAATTATTCTCAAAGAGATGGAGAGACCTTGTATGATAAATGGGAGAGGTTCAAAGATCTTCAACATCTTTGTCCACATCATGGTCTAAGCAATTGGCTTCTATTGCAATCTTTCTATAATGGTTTGTGCTACGATACATGGATGTCTATTGATGCAGCTGCAAATGGAGCTCTAATGAACAAATCTTATAGAGAAGTCTATGCTATTATTGAAGATATGGCAGAAAATCATTGCCAATGGAGTCTGGCTACAAGTTACCACCCATCCTTTTCACATACTACTTCCAGAAAGCAAATGGAAGATCACACGGTTGGTGCTATAGACATAATTGCAGCAAAGATAGACACTTTATCACAAAGGTTTGATAAGCTAAGCACACAGCCATTTCAAGCAGCCAATATTATTTGTGATTCATGTGGGTTGCTTGGACACTCATCTTCTACATGTTATGCTTCTTCTATTTATTCTCCAATGGGCTACACTCCACCAGACTTCTACATCAATGCAAACCCAAATTTCATTCAGCCAAAACAACCACAAGTAACTTCTAGATTAGAGTCCATGCTTGCAACATTTATTTCAACTCAAATGCATCAAAATGAGGAGTTCCATCAACAAAGACAATCAATGAAGGGTGCCATTTTCCAACTCTTTTCTAAGGTGGACGATATTACCACTCATGCACACATCTTGGAGAAACAAATTACCCAGCAAGCTCTTTTTAGCAAAGAAGCATTTCCACCTTTCTTGCCTAGTCCACCGGAGATGAATCCTACATATTTCAGGCCGGTGACATTGAAGAATGGAGTTGTTATAGAGGTATATCCTTCAAAGTATGATGATGTTGATACCCATGACGATTATGAAGTTTCAACTAAAGGGGAGAAAGCTACAACACATGCTCTACATGTTGATTCTTCAAACAAGCCACATGTCCTTCCTCCTCACATTCTAGATGACACATTACTTTATAATGAGAACACTCTTCCCAAATCATATTTTGATGATGCTTCAAAGAAGAATGAAAAGACAAATAGTATTGGCATACAAAAGACTATTCTTGTTGCAGCTCATAGGTGCTTTCTCTTGCCCCAAATCAAGGACATATTTGCAAGGAGGCATAAATCTTTAGCACAACAATTTCCAGCTGCAAATCAGAGCACCGGTCCTCCATGGACTTTGATGTTTCCACCATGATGAGGTACCCGGTAGCAACCTTTTTAGTTTGATTTATGCAGTGAGGACACTGCAGATTTCAAGCTTAGGGGGGAGCAACCGGATTGTAACCTAGTTCTTTTAGCTTTTCCCTTTCATGTTATTTGCTTCTTGTCATTCGCTTTTATTTTGTGTTCACATTTCAATCTTTTGTTTTCAATTCTGCTCTTCTGGTGGCAAATCTAGTATGATATGAGGTTTATCTTTTATATGTGGATAGAACTCCTATGCTTAACTGATTGTCCTCTTTTGATGAGAAATATCATTTGGAGAAATTGCAAAAGGCATGCATTAATCAAATGAAACCTTTTGGCCATCAACATGTGTTTAACTCTAGTTTATGCTTCTAGCCTGAACATTCATCTTTCACATCCTTGATTGCTTAAAACATGTAATGGTTTCAATTTTTGTGAGTAAATCAACTTTACAACATCATTTGGAATACGGGATGCCCTTGCCAAGCTCTTAGTGCATTTTCAACCACTCTTTCAATGAAAATTTTTCAAAACAAATGAATGCAATCTAGCTAATGTTGCAATTTAGTTGACTCTCCTATCTTTTGGAAAAAAAATTAAAATTTCTTTTGGCTTATCTCATCTTTATACCCCATAAAAAATGGCTAAACTGCCCACATATCATGCTAGCCTAGTGTACGTCCGATCTGGCCACGATGGTTAGGTGGTATGTCTTAAAAGAGGGTAAAACACCCCAACCGACATTCCACGTGTGCATAAGCCTACATTAGCAGCCGAGTGTCGGAACCCATAATCCATTATCATATCATTTTTGGGAAAGAAGGAGAGTACAGCTAAAATTGTCAATTTTAACTAAGATTTCATCAATTGTATCCTTAATAGTTGAGAGTTTGAGTTGCACATCCACTAATTGTTTGGCTTGGTCATCCAAATTCTACGTAGTGTTGTTTAATTGATTGATTCATTTAATTGTGACCACCCATGTTGAACTAAAAATCTCTTTCTTGGGTGTTTAAGTTGAATTGATGGCTATGAGTATAAACATGTTGATCATGGTTGGCTTGGTCTTATACACATCTTTCATTTCATTTGATCTATTTATGAACTTGACAATTCTTCATTTATGTTTCTATGCTCTTTTTGCTTGAGGACAAGCAATGGTTTAAGCTTAGGGGGATTTGATGTGCACAAATCATATCATCTTTTGGATCATGTTTGGTTGCATATCCATGTTGTTTTGACTCAATTATCACTCTCATTAATGCTAGATTCTAAATTCATGCTAGATTCTATATTTTTAGCTATTCTTACTTGTCTCATGGTTTGGATTGTAGGTACTATACTTTGCAATGAAATGATGAGGAATATATCATATTATCTCTTATTAGATCACTCCTCAAGTATCTACATGTTTTGGGGTTCGAAATTGCGCAAATACCACTTTTTACGGCATGTAACTCGGACCTACACACTGAAAGTTATGAGCAGAATACACAACAGCCCAGAACAGTGAGGTGCACGCCGTGCACCTGGGTACGACGAGCAAATTGAAAGTTTCTGGAAAGTTGCACGGCATGCACCTGAGAGCCAAAAGTTTCTGAAAAGTTGCACGGCGTGTATTCCTTTAGCGCACGCCGTGCACATTGCATTCTGGAGCAAACTGAAAGTTTCTGAAAAGTTGCACGGCGTGCACTTTGGGTGCACGGCGTGCACCTGGCAGTTTCAGCATTTTGTAAAATACGAGTTTTTGTTTAAAACGAAGTGGGAACTTATTGGGCGGTTATGCCCGGTCATTTATGAACGTTCCCTCGTCCCAGAGCAAGCCTAGAGCAGAGGAGGGCGATTTTGAGGAGATCAAGGGTGGTTTCTTGGGAAAGGAGTCCATTTCTTCTTCTCTTCTTCTCCATTGTCTTCTCCAAGGTGCAGCCAAGTTTCCCCAACTTCGTGCAGCTTCTCGGGAGAGGAGCCAATCCGTTTTGGAGCAGCTTTAGGAGTGGAATTTCGTCCCCAAGACGGAATTCTACTTCTCTTGGGTTACACTTTCAATTCTCCTAGCTTTTCCTTCTCTAAACTATGTTAAACTCTGAAAATTCTGTAGCATTTCTGCAATACATGATCATGGACGAGTAGAATCCGAATCTTGGACATGGGAGAGTAACTCCCATGTCATAGCTTGTATGAACATATGAATTTCGTACTAAATGTTAGTTTCTTGCATGTTCCAAGAGTTGTTTCAGATCTGAAATGTTTGTTTGTGTGATTGGCCATCATACTTGCATGTTTTATGCTTTCTTTCATAATCTGAGAAGATGTGTTTGAGAGTATGGTGTTACTCTTTTGGCAACTTGTCCTTGACCGCGAGAGTGGCTGGGATTAAGTTGAGGAGCAAGGTTTGTGATTCAAAATGAAATACATGCACGAGAGTGATGTATGGAGTTAGAATCGTCATTACTTCATCGGGAGGTGAGTGATGACTACAAACCTCCTTTGCAAGTTAATTAACATGTTCAAATTCATATTTTAATATAAGCTATGATGTGATAGTGAAATCCCAAGTCTAAGATCCTTCTAAATCTGAATCTTAACCTTTCTTAAGTGAAAATTTACTGTTTTGTTTTAAATCTATAATTTAGTTGTTCTAATCCAATCATCTTATGTACAATGATCTAGATTATTGAAAATCATAACTCTTGCGCCTAACTAACCAACGCTCCTTGTGTTCGACCTCGACTACAACTACTCTCGTATACTTGCGGGATATAGCTAGTTGAGTAAAAGATCATTCTTAATTATTGAAACCCGTTAGTGTAAACAACCAACAATATAGCTAGTCCTAATTTAGAATGCATACTTTGTGTGTAAGCTGTAATAATTGGGTACTGCTGTAATGCATCTAAGTAAATATCCTATTGCTCTATTATACTAGTAATGCATGATTAGTTTTACTGATTTCCTTGCTGCTTTCAGTGATCAATGATTGGTACTACTGGTTAGTATTACTTTAGTGATTACTTTAATTCAATAATTCATAGTTTGTTATATACAATTACTGATCTGCTTGCTGATTTTAGTGATTAGAGATGCTGATTAATAGTAAGTATTGATGAATACTTAGTTAATTACTGATTTGCTGATTAGATATGTATAGAAGTTCCTTATAAATATATTTTTTATATACACATACATGTAATTTTGTATAAAAATATATAAAATTTAGACACCCGTTTTCCAAAAATCGCTCGCTTAATCGCCCGCCTACCGCTTAATCGGTTACAGGGTGTCGTCCGCACGCCTCCCGCTTCCCGCTTTCTAATACATTGGTATGTATATATATATATATATATATATATATATATATATACACACACACACACATAACTATTCCATATAAATACATATATTAGATACATACACACATGTTTTTATATAAAATGTCAGATGAGTACAGAAACAATACCATAGTCACCATTTACAAGACAAGACAAGGAAGACATCAAAGTTGCACAAACTATAGAGGTAGCAAGTTGATGAGTCACACTATAAAGCTTTGGGAGAGGATTGTTAAGCAAAGACTAAGATCTAAAGCATAGATATCAAATGACCAATGTGGCTTCGCGTCTTATAATTTTACGCCAAATGTTTTTCAAATAAGGAGGCTCACGGAGAAGTACAAAGAAAACAAATAAGATCTTCATATGGTTTTTTATTCTTTGAAAAGGCTTATAATCGTACCGAGGGAGGTGCTTTGGTGGGTTTTGGCAAAAAGGGGTGTACCAATCCAGTACTCAAAATTGATTAAATATATGAATGATCGAACAACTAGAAATAGCAAGACTCCTGGAGGAGAACCACCAAGATTTCCCATTACACATGGTGACATCAAGGCACAGGCATGGGCTATATCTCCTTATTTTGTTAGTGGATGGCATGGTCACAAATTCGGAATTCGGGATACGTTGGGTTGATATGAATAATTCAGAATTCGATTGTGGGAAATTCGGCTAAAAAAGGTCAATGTACGGTAAAATTACGATCAACGATACAAGAAAAACTCGAGAAAAATTTGGCGGGTATATAATATATACACATATATTGCATACATATATATGCATATATATGTTTTTCACACACACATATATATGTACATATATATATATTGCATGTATATATAACTATTACATACATATACATATACATGTATTGCATACGCACATATATGTGTTTACATAAACATGTATATATATGCATTCAAACTAAGTTAAGAGTTTGAATCGGAGAATCGGTATAGTACGGGAAAAGAACATATAAAGCGGGGAAAAACATAAACATGAACAAATCGAGAATAATATGGGAATAAAACGTAATATTCGAGAATTGGAATTCATTCGGCCGTTTCATACCTCTAGGGCAAATTTTTTGTTTAAAACACGACTTTTTCAAAAAGTCAGAGTGTATTGTGAGTATGATGGATGAGTTAACAAAGCATGTTTAGGATGATATTCCTTGAATTATGTAATTCATTGATGAAATGACAAAGTCCAAATTCATTGATGAAATGCTTTGCAATCTAATAGATCTAAGATCAACAAAGGCAAAATGAAGTATTTGCATTGCTATTTCATACAGTCTAGAATTGTGAATGATTGTGCCAAGTTGGATGGTATCTGTGTAACAAAATGTGATAAATACTATTGAAAAACTATATGACTAGCCACATTGCATGGAAGTGACTGTTGGAGCAAGGAGTGAGGTATTTGATTTCAATGTGTTTCAATGGCGTGGACATGGAAATTTATGGAAATTTCAACAGAAATTTCAATAAATGCAACTGCGGCTGTTTTGATGCCAAAATGAATGAATTAAGCCATGAAATTTTGCAGGTGTAATCTATAAACCTAATGTACCGTTTTATGCTGTAAAATCTTATATGCGGGTAGGTACCGTAGGTTGGGGGGGCTTCATGTGAGAGGTAAGGAAACTTTCTTGTTTCCTGGGGATTTCAATGACAATGTAGGAATTAAGTTATGTAATTTTGCAAGTATGAGCTATATACATGCAAGTACTTATTTGTGTTATAATAACAACTATTGGATATGTAGGGCATCCCCACATATTTTACTTGGGTTGATAGTTTGTTGTTTATTTGATTCAACAGTCAATCATTTCATTGGCCCCAAGAACACTAGTGCAATGTTTCCAAGCAAAATCATTATTTTTTGGTGTGGCTGGCTCCTAGCACCCTCATTGTCTAATAATTTGCATAAAACGATATACTATCAGTATATACTATGTATGAGTATCTAATAATTTGAATAGAAAATATTAGAAAATGCAAACAACATAAAGCATGCATTGCATTAGTATCTAATAATTTGAATAGAAAATATTAGAAAATGCAATGCAATTATGATATACTATAAGTATATACTATGTATGAGTACTAAATAGTGAAATAATCCTAATCCCCCTTTACTCTTCAATCAACAAGATAAGAAAATAAACATGTACCAAATAATGAGATATACATGTTTTGTACTATTAGGGTCCAATTTTGTAACTTGATAAGGAAAACCAGGGCATACATAATTTGAAATAAGTAGAAATCAAGATCGATAGAGTTAAGATTTGAAAATTACGAACATATTAAAATAAAAAATGTGGCACAAAAATATATTTTGCCATGAAGTTTGATAAATAAGTATCTTTTACTATGAATTAGAACAGATAAAAGTTATGTGAGTTCACTAATGAGAGGATGATACCAATCATGACAACTCTTAATATATAACTTTTGAAGAAAGTGTATGTAATTGTCTCAAAAGCAAAAAACATTGGTGGTTAAAGTTACAACATTATCATCCAGGATCGAAGCTTATACCTCAGCTAAGCCTTAAAGCCTCAATGCCCCGAGGCGAGCCCAAGACATTCTGAGGTGTAAGTTGTGTTGTACGGACGGCTGACCCGGAGGTGCCTAGGCGAGCCCAAGCGGCCCTTGGGTCTTCCATTTCTGGCCGCCCTATATCAGTAGTTGCATCCAGGCAAGCTAGATATCCGCCCAGGCATCGGCCCACATAAATAAGCCCATTAAGAAATTGGAATTGATTACTATTATATCATATAATTCCTAAATGTGTATCCTATTAGTATTATATCATATAAAATCCTACTCTAAACTTCTATATCTAATACCTAATCTAACCCACCATCAACAACAAAAAAGCTACCTTTGTGGAAACTCTTTCTCTGTCGCGTGCAACTGCCTAGCTTCTATGTGCCAGTATCTTTCGCTTCTCGTCTCCCTCCCCTCCTCTTCCTTCCCTCTTCCCCCTTCCTCTTCTCATCCCTCTGTTTCCTCCCCTCTTTATTTGGCGTGAGGGAGCAACAGCAAGCAACTGACACCTGGCATTTTGGCGCGTTGGGAGAAACAGAGTCAACAACCATCAACCAAAGGCAAAAAAGTATTCCCCCTCCTCTTCCTCCACTCTTCCCTTCTCTTCTTGTCTTCCTTACTTCCTCTTTCCTCACCATCAACCAACAGCGACTGTGATTGCGACCGTCCAGCGGCAAAGGCGTCAGCGGTAGCCTCACCATGAGACTCTCATGGCAGCGTTGGCAGGCGAGTTTCTTTGCTTTTTTTACAACAGCCTTCATCCTTCCTCTTCTCGTCATCCTAACCTCCAGCCTCCTCATTCCTCTACTTTTTTTCTTTACACCAGCCATCATTGTCACTTGGCCAGCCAACAGCCATCGGCTCAACCAGAAACCCAGCAATAGCAACCATCAACCAGCGACAAAAAGGTACTCTTCTCCCTCCTTCATCTTCCTCATCATCCTCTCCATCTATTCTTTGTTTTGTTTGTTTTTTTATCTTCTTGCAGCAGTTGTAGGATTTACTATTGTCGTCACCCGCCTCTTCTCTTCCTCTCTTCTTCCTTCGCCAAGGTTAGTTACTATTAGAGAGTCTTGGTTAATTTAGTTAATTAAGTCAGTTGAGTCTATTTGTATATGGGCTCAAGTGTGCCTTGGCCCATTAGGGTTTAGTCTAAAGTTTGTACGCTTCCCCCTTCTCCTATATAAAGGAGAGGGATTCCTCTTATCAAAAAAGATCGAATAGTCGTCCTTTATTTTTTTTACATAGTATCAGAGCATCTATCCTAACCTAGGGAGAAATAGAGAGAACCTTCGCCTAAAGGAGGCTGTCGTTTCTTGGTTTGGCCGCCCACCAGGCAGCATCCTGACTTCCATAGTCGTCTTTCTCTTCTTATTTCATAAAAATCTGATCTTTTTTACTTCCTATGGTTTATCTTAAATATTTTTCCATGGATCCAGTAAAGGAGTCTTCAGAATATGTTCCTGTTAATATTTATCATCTCAGCCCTCACGTGTGTACCTTTATGTATGTCATCTCCAGGCCACAGCGCCATCATCATCGACATCTCATGATCCCCCCGGCTCGCCGCCATGCTTTTCTTGTCCTTGCATGCAGCCAATTGTTGGATCGATGATGACATGCAGATTTGCAGTAAAACCTTTGGCACCTTCATCATGAAGGCAAAGGCCTTGGACACGCAACAGGCGAAATTGTTGTCACAAGGCGTCAATGTCATCTCCCCTTCAATCAATGCTCCACAACTTATTTGGATTGTAAACTTTGTCTCTTAAAATCTAATAGTGGACATCCATACATGTAGCTGAATTGGACGATTTATCATGATGTAGCTCTGCAAAGTACCAGTGATGGTCTGCACTCTTTCCTATTTCCACCAACAATAGTAGATTTGTTAGTCAAATCATCAAAGCATTGCTTTAACCATTAAAGGCATCATCGCTACGGTTGTCAAAGACTTTAACGTTGGGTCAAGAAACGTGCTATGTCGTTAAAGGTTGTCAAAGATTTTGACCATTAAAGGCATCGTCCTATTGAATATACTAGTCTTTGATTAGTCTTTGATCAGCATTATAAATTATTTCCTAGTGATCAAGCACTCCTAGCGTTACTATTGCCAAAGGAAAGAAACCAACAAAGACTTTGACCAGCCTTTGATTGGCAAAGACTTGATTATGACAAAAAAAGACCTCGTGCTAATTTATAAAGCATCCAAAAAAGGGGCACTGCACTAATTTTTTTTCTTCCTCTCCATGTGGTTCCCCTGGTCCACATGGTTGAGTGTTTTTCTTAAAAAATTGGAACTTTTCATTGTTCCTACTGTGCCTTTATAGCGGCAGTGCTTTATTTCTATGTATAGAGAGACTGGGAATTGCTTATTGAATGAATAAACCAGTGTACAATACAGTCTCTTATATAACAGAAGATAATAGAGACTCTCAACGTGGGATGGCTATGGTTGTCCGGAAGGTTGCACGTGCGAAAAAAGAGGAAACCCGAGAGGAGGGCAGCAATGGGGTGGTGGAGAGAGGGGGGATGGTAGTTGGTGTAGAGATGAGGAGGGGCGGTGGTTTTGGTGGAGTAAGGAGGGGAGGGGCAGCACCGGGTGAAGGAGGAGCGGCGGCGAGAAGGGTGGAGGGGAGGTGGGGGGTGGTGGAAGAGGGAGGGGGTGGCAGCGGGTGGGGAAGGAGGCAAAGCCGGCAACGGCAGGGGGAGGGGCTGCTAGCGGCGGCCGGGGGGCGGGGGCAGAAGGCTTAGGGCATAGGAGCAAGGTGGGAAAGAAAAATTCGGGGAACCGGACCTGCTCTTGATACCATATAGAGAAATTGGGAATTGCTTACTGAATGAATAAACCAGTGTACAATACAGTCTCTTATATAACAGAAGGTAATAGAGACTAAAGCAGAGATGAGCAATATGGGACTAAACTACAGAAGCGAGCATAAGTGAGGCACATGCTATGCACAAGACACTCAACAAAGCACAACATAACACAACATATCTCTATACCATGCAACCATTCCTTATGACTCTCCACCCCAACCACTCTCTTAACTCTTTTCGTGGTTGATATGGGAGAGAAATAAAGGAGAGATGAAATGAAGGCGAAGAAAATTACTTCTGTCGCGTTATATATATTTATGGATCTCTATACACTTTTTGAAGAACTTGTGGAGTGCTAGTACTGATATTTGATTATGAAAGTCTTTTGTTGATTATATGCTTCTTGGAGAACTTACTATCTGGAGTTTAATGTCTACTAACTTTTTCAAGCTGATGGTCTTCTATCCGGCTACGTCGACTCCACTTTCTACTTTTTATATGTGCTTTATTTGCATGTTGACATTGTCCATGATTTGCACATGTTGACTCTTTATGTGTCCGTGCTTTCTTTGCACGTTGACTACTTTTCTACAGTGAACCAGCACTCTCTGGACTTGGTGAACCTACACTCTCTGGACTTGTCGACTGTGAACCAGCAGTCTCCAGACTTTTCTACTGTGAACCAGGACTCTCTGGCTTCTCCGTGCTTTATGCACGTCAATTCTCTACTTGTCCATGCTTTGTGTGTATGTTGACTTTCTGCTATTGTGATCCAGCACTCTCTAGTTTATCCGTTGACTACAACTGTTGTTGTGACCCTGCAATCTCGGGGTTGCGACGTTAGCGACTGCGATGAAGACCATGTTGCTTTGTAGCTATTTACTACTACTCCAGATGCCACATCTATTTTGTCGAGAAGCGTTTGCTACATGTTTGTGACCTGCACCGGCGACTTGCAACATACTTCAGATTTGACCTGCTTGCATACCTACTTTGGCTTATCTACTTAAGGGGGAGTATTTGAGTGATGAGTGTTTTATTGTAATCTTGAGGGGAAGAAATTCTTGTAAGGGCTTGGCTTATCTTTCCTTTTTTTAAATATGTTTGTCTATTTGCAAGTTGACTTGGAATTCTCCCAAGTTTCAGCTTGAGGACGAGTATTAGAGAGCCTTGGTTAATTCAGTTAATTAATTTAGTTGATTCTATTTGTATATGGACCCAAGTGTGCCTTGGCCCATTAGGGTTTAGTCTAAAGTTTGTATGCTTCCCCCTTCTCCTATATAAAGGAGAGGGATTACTTCATTAAAAAAGATTGAATAGTCGTCTTTTATTATTTTGGCAGTTTCATCTTCCATGCATCTCTTCTTCCTTCCCTTGACACAAATAAGTGAATGACTAGATGTTAGTGCACTAGTATTGCGTACTATTAAAAGTTTAAAGTTTAAGTAATGCAAGAAGTTAAAATATTTGAATACAAGTATACAACTGATTCAGTCAATAGTCTATATATTCAATGCAAGTGTTTGATAATCTCTTTGGATTGAATAGTTCCACCTTAACCGTTAGAAGAATCATTAAGGTGCCTGATTTGAATATCAATATAGTCTGAGTCATCTACTAATTTGAATTAAATGTCTTGAATTCAGTCGTTTCAAAGCATTGATTTAAATTTAGTCATTTATTAATTAAAATTCACTTACATCTGCATGTGACTGTGTTTTCTATATATGTAAACATGTATGGATGGCTATATACAAATATTTTTTGTTTTTAAGCCTAGATTTGATGAAATATGCCAATTTTCAACATGAAATCGCTATTTTTAGCTTAATTTTGTCAAACATGCGTCAAAGTTTAATTGTATAAATCTCGAAGTTTCCTTGATGTTTCAACAAACTTCCGCTTCCACATTGATCGAAGTTGACTCGAAGTCAATGTCATGTTCCATGGGTGTGTAAGCCTATGTCACAAACATCGAGGTGTAAGCATCGAGGAGCAAAATGGGATAGCCCTGCCTTAAGGCTTAAGCCTCCCAAACCTCAAGGAGGGTTTTTTTATACCATGATCCTCACCCCTCAACAAGAACCATTAGCCACCCTCCACAATCCACACACCAAAGGGCTAAGAATTATAGTCATGTCACCAAAAAAAGACAAGACTCTCAAAGATTGCAGTAGATCCACTTCATCCCAGGAACGACACGAAAGACTCAAAAGTAATCTTCCTAACTCCCCGCAACCTACCAAGCCTCAAGGAGGGTTTTTTCATACCATGATTCTCACACCTCAACAAGAACCACCCTCCACAGTCCACACACCCAAGGGCTAAGACTTATAGTCATGTCACCAAGAAAAGACAAGACTCTGAAAGAATGCAGTAGATTCACTTCATCCCAGGAACGACATGAAAGACTCAAAAGAAATCTTCCTAACTTCCTGAAACCTCCCAAACCAACCCCTAATAAATCCCTTTGCCATACATGGCAAGAAGAAGGTCCCTTAGTTGGGATGTAGGGTTCATCCGTATATCACTTGGATTAAGTTGTTCAGGTACTAGACTATTGTCACAATCCAATAGGCATAAAAAGACAATTGGATCAAAGTGGTGTGATCAGTGACATGTCCCTTAAATTCACCTTATAAAATGGCAAGAATCATGGCTTCTCAGCTAAGAGATTAAAGGTGGTTGAGGTCAAAATTGATGCTCTTAAGGAAAATAGTTCAAATAAGGAAGGTGATCAAGCGATTTCTACATGTGGGTTGTTGACAAACAGCCTCCAAGTCGCACAACCAGTGACAACCATAGCAACACCAAGGATTGACACACTCATTCACTTAATGTCCTCATCCAAAACACCTTGACAAAAGGTGAGGTTCAGGGGATGCTCCCAAGCCACAAAGACAGCACTCTCTCTGATAGTCAAAGTTGTCCAAGCTGACTTTGGATGCTTCCCAGCCACCGCACATCAGTGGTGGTGGGAAGACATGTACCTATCTGTCACTTGCCTAGTCATGTTTTTCCAAGCTGCAACTTCAATAGTTTTTTCTTTCTTCCAACCTTCCATAAACCCTTCCGTGGCCTTAAGTTTATTAAAGCATGCTTTCTAGCCTATAAGATTTTGGACATGCAAACTATCATATATCCCGCATGTATGAAAACAAAGGGAACATGATGACATATACAAGAACCGCCTCCCCTCTGTGATATATTTGAATAGTTATTTTTACAACTACAGTTTATATGAGATCTAGCAATGTTTCAAAAAGCGGTATGTGTTATGCGTTCAGAGAGGTCACCTTGTAGAGTATATGCGGTATGCGGGAGTATATGCGGAAGTATATGTGGTTTTGGATTTTTTTAATTAATTATTATATATATATATATTAATCATGATTTACATATTTAATTTGTGCAATTGTGGATCTAAATAGTACAATTACAAGAATAATGGATGCAATTATGCAAATATGCAATCATCACAACTTAAATAAATACAAACATGCACTATAATCTTAATTTAAACAAACATAAATGAATGTAAATGTATAAAAGAAGAAATCAGAATATCTCTAACTAAAAATCGGGGTATAATCGGCCTTGTATGCGGCCGTACAACCGATTATGCGGCTTGGACCGCTTTTTGGACCGATTTTCATTATGCGTTTTTTTGGAGGTCCGCACCTTGTATGCGGCAGCATACACCGATTTTTAAAACACTGAGATCTAGTATTCAAAAGAGCAGGAAGTATCAAAGTAACCCCCACCCATTCCTTCAAAAGGGAACAAAAAAAAAAGAAATTAGGTAATAATATAAGCAGCAATAAGGCCTGAAACCACCAGTACTCATTATAAAAGCATGCAAATTACTCAACGCCGGAAAAAATATCATCTATGTAAAGCAGATGCTCTAGAAAGGTCTACATTATATGCCCCACCAGATACTTCTTGTACTGCTTACAATTTAAGATTAACCAATAGATGTACGACTGGGTATACTGGGTATACAAAGGCTCATCACCAATCTTCGCCCCAAATTGAGGCGAAAAATATCATATCCGACCAATGCCTCCCTTCAATCCATTTGTTTCTAATGATTGCAGCGCATGCAAATTGATTGAAGTTGTTGGGGAAGAGTGGTTCAGGTGGTTCGGCACGGTGTCCCCTCATGAAGGGACCCGGGTTCGAAACCCAGCGGCCGCCTCCAAAATGGTACCCGTCGTGTAGCTGGCCAACTGTGCGCTTTAACCAATTCCCGGGTGTGTGGGGTGCTCTGGGGCCTGAGAGTTTTACGTTGTTTGGGGGGGTCACAAAAGTGGCGCTTCTACGGGGGCGGTTCTCTCGATAATCAAAAAAAATTGATTGAAGTTGATTTTTCTCCATATTTGTGTTTTTCGTAGTCACCCTGTCAACTTACCATACCCTACATGTGGTTCAAAATAGGCATTGACTAATTATCAGGCTCAAAGCCATATGAAAAATACGCACTAATAAGTGAATTGTGCTTCAGAAATCACAACAAATTTCATTAAGCAGATTATTATATATTTGATACACAATGGTCTCGACCTTTCCTTTTTCTCGAGCCTGTTTGAATCTCTAGGTAATATATTGTTCAAGGATCGTGATACGCCTGGATTCTACCTGGAATTCGTTGGGACTAGATTTTGGGACAAATTTTTGAGTTGGGATACTAGATAGACAGCAGGTGGGAATAAACCAGAACTCACGTTGTTCAGGTGAACTTTAACTGGTTCTTTCTCAGAGGGATCAAGGCTAGCATTAGTTGGCATCATTGTTTAGGACAAATACCACAAGCGAAGCGTGATAGAAATAATAAACATCTTTAATGGCATCCGGTGAGGCTACAACTATCAACAAGCTTACCATTGACTCAATAAGATATTTCACAAACATATTACAACATGATGAATTGCAATAACCTTTTTTGCTTGCTGAATGGTATCAGGTGGGGGGACAGCTAAATAACGAGGAAGAAGAGCTTGAAACCAAGGGTGCTGCCGAATTTCAGGAATAGTTATCCTCTTCATTGGATCAACTATAAGCATTCTAGGAATTAAATCTCTGGCTCCAGATGATAAATGACTTGGAAGGGTGTAAATTCCACTCTAGGCAAGGGGAAACAAAAAAAAAATAATAGTTCTCAGATGCTGACATAACTAACTACATAGAACTGAGATATTTATACAGACCTTGATCTTCTTGAAAAGATTTGGTATGTTTTCATCATCAAATGGAAGTGTACCACAAAGTAAAGCATATAGAATCACCCCACAGCTCCAGACATCTACTTCTGGTCCAGCATACAATTTACCAGATATAACCTGCATATGTGAGCTTCAGATCATAGTTTGGCAATATACAAGCTAAAAAATTTTGGCAAAACCATAACGCTTTGCATTCAGAATAAGATTTACCTCTGGTGCAGCATAGTTTGGGCTACCACAGCTAGTCTTCAAAAAATGACCATCTCGCATGATATTACTCAGTCCAAAATCAGCAATTTTAATATTGAACTTTGAGTCCAATAAAAGGTTTTCCGGCTTCAGATCACGGTGAACTACCATGTTTCTGTGACAGTACTCCACGCCAGATATAATCTGTTTTCCAACAAGAAAAGCTTGAGACTTGCATTCATTGACATTTCCCCGACACAGAAATGCGGTTAGGCAGGAATCAAATAAGACAGCATACATGGTAAACTTCTAGTTTCAGTTAGAGATGGAAAACACACCATGATATAGTATAGAGAGAGAAAATCATGGTATGTAAGCCAAAGTGGATGCAACGAACAACCATCACACAGAAAATTTAGAGCTTCTATCATAACTCTCTGCTACAGAAATAATGCTTTCTCAGTATTTCAAAGAGCATAGTTCATGCCTTTGAAACATAAAATTCAAGAAGGAACTATAGCAATGTTGATGGCATAAAATATTATATTAAGCTCAGGTTACTGCATTTCAGTTAGTAGGGTAGTTAATTAGGACTTGACTTCTAATTATTTTACATATCAAGTCGACGGCACTATTAAAGGAAAATATTGAATGTTTGCGCAGGCCACTAAATGGAATGAAATGAAATAGAATTGAGTTCAAAGTATGTTCCCAAAAGGGATGCATCCCGTTTCCACTCTCATTCTCCATGAATTCAGAATAAGAGCCTAATCAGCAATTGCGTCAACGCGATCTCTACCTTCTTTGACCAGGTTCTCATGAAGCTTTTGTTTCCTTCTCACTTGTTCTTGTTCAAAAAAGAAAATCTGTTTGCCATTTTTGTTGGAGCATGCGACGAATTGCACAATCATCCCCTTCCATCAACAGACTGTTGAAGCCACTAATCCATTGTCCACCAAGTTTAAAGATGAACAACACAGCATTCATGTCAAGGAACAAGGCTCTCCTACAACTTCCCCTCCTATCACTATCGGCAACATGCAGCCCCAACAGGTCGACTTTAGCAGGTTAGCAAATCATTCCATGTTACTCGGGTCATCGGCCGCCACGAAGTCCTCACCTACCTTGTTGTGTTTTCTTACAGGAGTGCCAACGGCTGCCCCACCCACAGCTACAAAGTTGCAAAGCATGGCAGACAAGTGTGTCTATCTTCGCTCTCTATAAAAATTCAAAGGGATTTCTCATCCTACCTTGGCCTCTCTACGCACCCTGTGCTACTTCAACTGATAGCGATGAAGAGAATGCCCCGAGCCAACTGCTACCTCACCGTCAAGCATTGATTTCTTCCACTAAATCCTCAAGTCCAAATATTCTCTGACAATTTGCTTTTCTGACAATAGTGTCTAATTGCATCCTATCAAAAGTTTCTTGAAACACGTCCTCATGCCTGCCAACGCCCATCCACCATAGCAACAAACGTCATTAAAATGTGCAAAAAACACAAATTTGTGGCCACTTGAATGTTCTCCCTGAATTACACTATGTTCCATTACCTCTTATATTGTGTTTTTGCATATTTTCATTTTTTTAATGATTTCACTTTTTCACGTATTTTCATTTCAAAATACTTTTAGAGAAGTGGGGTTCAACTTTCCTGGTTTACAGTATTCCTAACTTGTCCCACCAGATCCCAACAGCATACCTAACCTCCCGCTCTCCCTCCAGACTGTAGTGCTGGTTCTAACTGAGTCACCTCGTGCTCGTGTAAAGCTCCCCTCCCCCCACATGGCAGTAGCAGCAACCTCCTCCTCTATGTGTGGTCGTGACACCATCATCCCCCTCAAGTGGGGATTGCAGCATCAGCTTCCTCACTGCAGAGCAGCTGTGACTTTCATTTCTCTCCCTCATGCAGCAGCCCGACTTCTCATTCTTCTTTTCTGGCATACAGTAGCAGCAGAACAAAAGAGTGAGGCAAAAACGAAAATAACCAGAAAACAAGATCATAAAACCGATATTTCTGCTAATAATGATGCATTGAAAATTTTCTAAGCCTTCATAGAGATTCGCTCAAGAATTGCAAGAGCACCTTTCAAGTGCTTTGATACCAAACCAATATGTACGTGGACAATGAATTCCATTAAGATGGAGGTTTTGTCTCTTTCACGAATGGTTTGAATCACATCATGTACAATTGTACATATAGAATGCAAAGAACGATACCAAAGGAAATTGTTAGTGTTATAACAATTTTATTTTATTTGCTTAATTAGGACAAATGGGCCTCTCCATCACGAGCATCTGTCTAGATTGTCATAAGTTTCGCATGTACATTGTACCTTGAGTCAGGTCTATATATAGGACTCATTGTACTCTAATTTATTATTAATTAGATTGCTCTTCAATTTACTCGCAAGGTGTCAGAGCAATCCTACACCCTAAGGGTTTAGAAAGCAGCCACCAAGAAGGGGACAACAGCCTAAAGGCCGCCTCCCCCCTGGCTCCTCTTCCTCCCCACTAGCCGCGGCCCCACCCTCCTCCCTCTCTTCTTCGCCGCATGCGACAAGCCGTTGGGGCCGCTGCAGCCGTTGTTGCCCACTCCAGGGTAGCAACAAAGGTTGTCGCAGTCCTCCCATGGGGAGCAAGTTGTCGTGCCCGCCGGAGTTCAACCATTGCCCCTTAAATGAGTTCAAATTGGTACAACGGCCTCCAATGGAGACTGACTGGCACTACCGTCTCTCCTCTGTCACTAACTGAAATATAACGGTGAAGATTGATTGATGCACTGGGAAGGTAACTTTCTAAAACCGTGTAACAAGACCAGAGTTCTCTCTTGCATCATATTCCTCCTCATCAGTGTTCTCATATGCCCCGCATGAGGCCGCATATGCTTATGCGGCCCTCAGCCGCTCCGCATATAACTATGCAGTGCTATTTTTGGGCATGGACCGAATATGCGTCCTGCGGTCCGCATATGCGGCCGCTTAGGCCCCGCATTTCATTTGATGACTTAAGTAAAAAAAAATAGAACCTCAAATAAAATCAACCAAATTAAATGACAACTTCTATATATTTGGCTTTAGATCATATATTGAAATTTTGCTACCACAAAAATAATTCTATTTTGATGAGTGGTGCAAAATATATTATTACATTTTACAATTGTCAATGTTTCATTATGCTCTTTCCTTTTGCTCTTTTTTTCTCTTCTATTTTGCTCTAAGATTAGAACCTGTTGCACATGCAACAATTCTGATTTTGTCTTGTATAAAAGGGGAATCTATTGCAGATATTAATTGGATGTGATATTTTCTTTTACAAAGTTTCAAATTTGTGTGTTGCCTAGGGAGTAATTTATATTCCCTACAACTTTTTCTCCTCTATTTATTACTGACTTGATTTCTTCATATCATTTTTATGTTTTGATTTTGTTTTTTATGTTCTTTTGCTATTTCTACTTTGAACTACCATGTTTTGTGTTACTGTGGTTATTCTTATTGTGTCCATTCAATAAATGTTCTGCTATGAACTGCATGTGTTAGTGTGTTTTGTTACTTGTATATTCTAGTACATTATATAAACTTAGGGTTTTGTTGATTGATTTTTCTTCTTGATCATTGGAAAATATGTGTTTCTTCTTCCATGATGTAATGATCCATTGGTACATTTTGGACTGTTAGGCTACAAACTAGATACTAGATAGCATGAAATTTATGATTATGATTCTATTTTTTAAATAAATAGATGTATAAAATATAGAATTAATTAAAAAAATCCAAAAATGCATATGCCCCGCTTATGCTCCCGCATTCTGCTTATACTCTATGTGGTACCCTGACTGAACGCATACCGCATAACGCATTTCAGAACATTGCTCCTCATGTATCTTCTCTACGTACATGGGTGAGTACTTCTTTTATGTGATAGTGCATAGTCGTGCATCTTTTCTGTTTTCTCAATCCCACCATACTTCATATTGGTGGTTTCTTCTCTACCTCACTATGATTCATACATGTGCTTCATCCACCGTGATTCTACCGTTGCAATTCACTCTCAAACATGTCTGAAGGAACGCCTTAGATGATTGTCTACAATGGTAGTCTCCAACCTCCATTATCAAAAAAAAATTGATGTCTACCTCTATTATCAAATTAAATGGAGATAATTACTTATTCTAAATGAACTCGATCTATATGATTCTTGAATCCAGCACTAAGTTATTATTCATTATGAAGCCTGCTAAGGACACCCTTGATTGGAAAAGGGGAAATAGCCAAGTCAAGAAATAGTTGTGGAATAGTATGGAACCCTCTAACGCTTCACAATACATGTCCATAAGAACGTGAACGACTTGTGGGAAGCTGCTCGTCGACACTTCACACATGAAAAAAAAATGTAATGTGTGCATTTATAAGATCTAGGACAAGCTATTTGTTGAGCACAATGGGAAGTACTACGACATTGTCGTTGCCTTGTCACAACAACTCGATTTTTTCTAGCCTATCACCTATGATGAACAAAACCAAAGACCGTGCCAGCCTCATCATTGCAAAGTTCCTAAATAGCATGCATCATGCCTATGTTGCAGCCCGTAGTGTCATTCTGGCAGGCAACCAGATCCCCACCTTGGAGGACACTTTCTCTCGTCTACAACTATCGAATGTACGTTCACAAAAAAGTCTAACCATTTTACTAGACTCACAACTACTCATCATTGTCGAAGCTTGAGGCCATGGACGTGACGTGTCCCAAAACCCAAGTGCACCTTTTGTAATAAACTGGGACATCTTGAGGACAGTACCACTAAACATCCCGACGGGCATAGACGTAGAGCATGCACTACCCAAGGAATGAGATATCGTCCATACGGACGATATTTCGACTGAAATACCGATATTGATGCCATCAGATATGGAAACATGTGTGTGTACCAATAGGCTCGCAAATATCGATATACTGACGGGTATACCGCCAATATCGCCATGTTCTGATGGTTTCAATACAAAATGCACTACAAACTTCGATGTACCGACTGAAACGGGCGGTGTACCGATAGCAAGGAATGAGGTATCCGATTTCGATGTTGTTTCGATAGCATCGAAACCGAGATTTATTGAAATTTTGGCAAAAATTTCGATAAATGCAACAGTGCCCGTTTCGACGCCAAAATCAACCAATTAAGCCATGAAATTTCACAGGGATGATCTTTACACCTAAATGCATCGTTTTATGCAATAAAATTTGATATGGGGATAGGTGGGGGGTCCTTCATGTGGGAGGAAAGGAGACTTTCCTGCTCCCTGGGAAAATTTCGAATTTTGGGCAAAAAAATTTGATGATTTATACATAGCGGTATGGTTGCAAGATTTCGTAGTAGATGGCGTCGGAATCAAAAAATTTGACGAAATTTTGACGATTTCGTCAAAACCTCATTCCTTGACCGATAGGTATACCGTTTTTTGCGAGAATGACTGATGTTACTTCCTGGGAGGACAAAAGAAGGTGCATTTGGGTGATATTTAGCAATTGGAGCTCAAATCAACCCATATCAAGGTAATTTAACTAATCTCTTCCATTTTCTACCATTTGCAATCCCCTCCGTCTCTTTTTCCTACTATTTTCTTCCACTTACACCTAAAAAATGATTTTCTAGCGTCAAAACCTAGTATTACTCCAATTTTAATATGTTTGGTGCTAATATACATACATCTAATACTATTATCACTAGATCTATCAAATTACAAGACTGTTAATTACTATTATCTTGTAATTTATTTAATTACTAGTACTATTATAATAAGTACTGCAATAATTAGTTACTTGTTTATGTTTAGTAGAAGACGTTCTAATAAAGAGTAATGTGAACATATATAAAAGAAAGTATAGTGTAAATACATATATTTTTTAAAGTAATAAAATTGATGAGCTATCTAATTTTATATATATATTTGTGTATTAATGTTGTATAAGTTAAAGTTAGTACTTGGAAGGCTTTCAAAAGTGTTTTTAATCATTAAATAACACCTCTTCATTGTTTTCTAGACTTTGTTTTAGAAAATCAATTTTATATAAAATTCAAAAATATAGCGTGTTTTAATTATATAACATAATACAAACGAGTATTATACACTTATATAGAATTGTACATGACGTGTATGAGCAACACGTAGGTTCATAAAACCAACCTTACATAATATACACATCAAGCGAGCAATATGCCAACCATATCAACTCAATATTGTATGGAGAATCAATGTGTAACTCGACATACAACTGATATGAGATAGTAAGTTACTATGCTATTCATGTGTTGTAAATTGGATATTATTGCATGAGTTTGTGTATTTATGTTTATGGATTGTGCTAGTGAAATTCCAAATCTTAATTCCAACATTTCGTCGTTGAAATCCCAAAAAAAAAAGATAGGTTCCCTACCTCTCACTTGATGGACAACCCCACCCCCACATACCCGTACAGAATTTTATTGCATAAAACGATGCATTTCGGTAGAGAGATACATGTAAAATTTCATGATTTATTTTGTTCATTTTGGCGTTGAAATGGCCAGGATGGCATCTGTCAATATTTCCTCAGGTGTTACCAGTAAATACCTATTTCCAAGCTGTTGAAACGGCATCGGTATCGGATACCTCGTTCCTTGGCACTGCCAATGTCGCCCAAACTGTTGACACCTCCTTCGTCACCATCTCCTTAATAGGGAGTGAATAGCTTCTGTAATCATCCCAACTACAGACTAAATCCGGGGACCCTGATCGTGTAAAATGTTAAGACCTCTTCAACGCATCTACCCTTTAACCAAGGTAATATAGGAGCCTCCATGGCAGCATCCAACTTTCCAAGAATATTTACTCTGGGGCTACATAGCATATGAATGGTATGAGACCACTTAATCTCAACCCTTGACTCCTATATTCACAATTACCCCTGTCACACTTGCGAATCGATTAGTTAAAGTCATCCAATAGTGCGGCAGTGTGAATCTATCACCAAAACTTAAACTCTAGTATGTGCATTTTGTCTCCATTTTCCATTTAATTTAATGTTTGTTCCCAAACTTGTTGATGCCTTCAAAAGCAACATAGCATTCAGTACTTTTAGGCTGTGTTATAGGATTCTCAGAATTTGAAGATGATTGATTCGGAATGTAGATTTGGTGATATGTATTGTGTTGGTAATAGCGCACCTCAGTCTACCCTTGTTTCTTGCTCGACCCTTTAGCTTCATCAACACTTCAGTCACCTGTTCCCGGAAAAGTTCAAACATTTGGAGCTATCTTTATCTAATTTAAAAAGCCTTTCATGTGACTATTGTCAACTAGGTAAGCATCATAAAATTTATTTTCCTTGCAAAATTGTTTTATTTCAAAAGATGTCTTTGATTTGGTTCATAGAGACATTTTTGGTACGTTTTGAACCGCGAGTGTTAACAAATTTTGCTACTTTGCTACTTTTATTGATGACTTCTCAAGAATGACCTTGATATATTTGTTGAAATCTCATAGTGACATGTTTGGTATTTTCAAAATCTTTTATAAAATGATTCCAACACAATTTGGTAAACCCATTAAAACGTTAAGAAGTAAGAGTGCTTTAGAATATATCTCTAGCTCCATGATGTCTTTTTCTTTTGGAAATGGGGTTGTCCACCGAAGATCTTGTGCTCACACTCCACAACAAAATGGGTTGCTAAGCGCAAGAATCAACATTTGTTGGATATTATCCGTGCTCTTCTTTTCCAAATTCAGTTTACTCAACCTCATTGTAAAGAAGCTATTCTCACAATCTCAATGCCTGCTACCTTCCCAACCAGCAATCTTCTTATGTTCTCCAAAACAAGATTCCCTTCTCGCTTGTTTTTCCAACAACGAGATATTTCATCTCCCTTTGCGTGTTTTTTGTTGTATTGCCTTTGTCCATAACTCTGATTTAAAGGTAGACAAACTTGGTCCTCGTTTAGCAAAAGTGGTTTTCTTGGCTATTCCACCTTCAAAATTATAGTAGCTATTGTTGCATGTCTGCCTCAGCCGATGCTACCTTCCATGAATCTCATATTTTCTTTGGAGAAGTTCAGAGAAAACAAAAGAGATCTTCATATGGTGTTTTTAATCTGGAAAAGGCCTATGATCGAGTACCCATGGAAGTGTTATGGAGGGTTTTGTATAAAAAGGGTGTGCCTATCCAATACATTGACCTAATTAGAGACATGTATGATGGCTCAACTGCAAGTGTTAGGACTCCTGGAGAGAAACTTTTCCTATCACCTTTAGGGTACAGGATGGGGATGTCCAAAATGAGGTTGTCACAGGATGGGGATGTCCAAAATGAGGTTTGTCACAGGATCACTGCAGGATGGTTGAAATGGACGAGTGCAACTGAAGTATTATGTGATCGGAACATCTCTCTCAGATTAGAAATTAAGCTTTATAGAACAACTATACGGTCAGCCATGCTCTATGGAAGTGAATGTTAGGCGGTGAAGAAACAAGGTCTCAACAAGATGAACGTCGTTGAAATGTGTGTGCGGAGATGGATGTGTGGGACGAAGACAAGATCGCTTGAGAAATGATTATATCGGGAATAAAGTGGGGTGGCGAGCATTGACGACAAGTTGCGCGAGGGCCGACTCAGATGGTATGGACATGTGCAACCCAGACCAATTAATGCACTATACGAAACAATACTATTGAGTTAAGCGCAATTAATAGAAGAAGAGGAAAACCTAAATTAACATGGGAAGAACTTATAAAGAGAGATTTTGAATCTCTACATCTCGACCAGATTATGACCCATGATAGAGCTAAATGGAAACGAAGGATCCATGTAGTCGACCTCAACATAGTTGGGACTGAGGTTTAGATGATGATGATGATGATGATTTATATATGAATTTACACATCTACGTGAAGTATAAATCATCATTCTTCTGCAACTACTTTATGTAATTACAACTACCATTTCAGACTACTTGTCGATGATATAGATTATTGTTCCAGGTCTAATTAGTAATAAAATAATAATATAGATAATAATCTAATGTTTTGTTTCTATATAATATATTCTTTACTAACTTCATGGTTGCTGTTTACTTTTCTACCAATTATATGGCTGTTGGTTTATGGTTACTAACTATATATTATGGCACCATGAATATTGTTTAATTCTTATTGTATGGAATTACTAAGTATAAAATATACCAATTGTTTTATATTAATGCATACATCTCAAAATATCGGTACTAGCACAGTCACACTATATTATACTACTAATGCACTTGTCAACAATGAAACAGTACCCTATTTCGATGTCATTTCAACAACATGGAAATTGATAAATTTTTCAATTTCGACGAAAATTTTGATAAATGCAATCGTGCCCGTTTTGACGCCAAAGTCAGCAAATTAATTTATTAAATTTTACAGGCGTGATCTCTACACCTAAATGCATTGTTTTATGCAATAAAATTCTATGTGGGGGTAGGTTGGTGGGGTCCTTCATGTGGGAGGTAAGGGAACTGTCTTGTTTCTTGAGGATTTCGATGAAGGGTTTCGATGAGAAAATGTAGGAATTTCGTTATGTAATTTTGCATGTATGAGCTATATACATGTACTTATTTGTGTAATAATATCAAATATTGGATATGTAGGGCATCCCCACATATTTTACTTGGATTGATACTTTGTTGTTGATATTGACTAATAGTCGATCATTCGATTGGTCCCAAGAACACTCGTGCAATGTTTCCAAGCTAAATCATTATTTGCTGGTGCGGTTGGATTCCTAGCACCCTCATTGTCTAATTAACCACAACTAGGATACATGTCATCCACATTGAAGAAACCAAAAAGGCTGACCAAAAAAAAACTAAAAAAAGCATGCATCGCATAAGTATTTAATAATTTGAATAGCAAATCTTACGAAATACAACGCAATTATGATATATTGTAAGTATACACTATGTATGAGTACTAAATGGTGAAATAACCCCAATCCCCCTTTATTCCTCTTCAAAAAACAACAATAAAAAGGATTGCTATTATCAAAATTTTCATCGAACTTTTTGAGTTGTGCACAAAAAACCTCAAAATCTGTCGAAATTTGGCGAAATTCATTGAAATTTATCAAAATTTCGATAAACGCAATCTTGGTAGCAGATTCGATTGAAATCGGCATAGTCGCATGTTTCGGTACTAGATCCCCTCAAAATTGAAAATTTTGGCGCAATTTTGCCGATTTCAAGGAGATTTCATTCCTTGCTCGACAGTAGCCACAGATTGCGGGTTTGATACATAGCTAGAGCTTCTAGAGCGAAGGTTTATAGCAACAGTTAAAGGTTCTCTTTTGTGGTTTTGAGATAGGGTTGGCATTCCCTCACAATGAAAAAATGATCAAAAAATATTATACTACTAATTATACTAATTCATACTAAGTGTAACTAGTTTCGAGTCAATGGTATGTACCTAGTTTAAATATTATAAAAGTTGCAATTTTATGATCATAGATACATTTATATGAATATATGTATATGTGTGCAAACTTAACTGCCCACTTTTTTAAAATGCTCGTTTAAGCACATGCCTAGTACTTAAGCAGCTAGCCAGCTACAACATCATGTTCGGTCACATATCGCTTCACGTTTTCTAAAAAAAAGCTTGGTCAAGTTCAATCGATTACTAATAATTGATATTTTTAATAATCTAGAACTGATTCATCTTGTTTTTTAAGAATATAAATTTTGATATTGGGGATTTGTCTATTTGGGGTCAATTTTGGACATCATAACTAAGTTTCATGTATGTTGTGATTGATAGAACCCATTGTATATTTAAAATTCATCTAGCATTAAATGGGGCCAACCAATGTTTTAAAAAGCGTGAAGCGAGAGGACAGGATCTTGTAGCTACTTAAGTGTTAGCGAGCGCTTAAGAGGGGGGGTTACACACACACACACAGATATATATATATATATATATATATAGAGAGAGAGAGAGAGATACATATATATGTATATCTAGCCATATATTGTGAACTTTAGAATTATAAACCAAGTATATATATAACTTTGAACCGGTTATACATAGTATAAATTTCCATAACTAGTAGTATAGTATAATATGTGACCATGTTAGCATCGGTGGTCCGATAAGCAAGTATTAATCAACTAGAGTTTTCCTATACTTAGTAATTTTGTATGGCAATAATAATAACAATAATGATATAGTATTCATAATAACAATAATGATACAGTATTCATTTAACTAGTATAGTATATTTTTAGTAACCACTAGCCAGTTACTATGCATTTAATAATAAAGTACAACTGTTAAATTAGCACAAAAATATTATATAATACTAAATAGTAAATATAAACTATATATTTATTTACTTAGTAATTAGACCTAGTAATTTATATCATCAGAAACAAATCAGGAATGCTAGTTGTAATTGCATATAGTAGTAGCAGAATAATCCATGATTTGTACTTGATGTGATATGTGTAAGTTCATATATAAACAACATTCATGTATGAATATATGACCTTTATTTCTTATCTATATAGAATTTTGTAAGTACTATGCATCTAGGTTGTTTAGGCGGCCAGGCATTTCCTAGGGACACCCAAACAGCCTGGGCATCTAGGAGGAGGCCTAGGCGTTCCTAGGCTCTTTATATTCAATTATTTGTAATTTCTATATATTGTTGGACCTCTATGTAATTTCTCCAGTTTCTATTAATAAAAGGGTGAAAGGTCTTGAACCCTCACACACGCTGCATTGCACGTAGCTATGTGGCTTACGTTCACATGGTATCAGAGCAAGGTTGCTCCTAGGGTTCATCTAGGGCACCACCTCTTTCTCTCCTCTCCTTCACGCTACCACCGCCGCCAGCCACAAAGGCCAGCATTTGGCCTGTCACCGGGCAGCAGCCGCCACCCCACTGGCAGTAGCCGCCACTGCCGGCTAGGTGCAGACGCCGACTCCAGGGAGGCACACCGTCCACAAGCAGTCCCCAATTCCTCCAGTTGACTCCGAAGGCAACGTTTACGTAAAACGGCTCATTAAAATTCATATCGGAGGCTTCGTTCGTACGTAGAAAATTCCTAATCACATCTCCATGTGTGATTAGGGAATCTTTCGATTGGGGATTGGGGATGCGTCAGACACGCATCTAATCATTTGACGTGACGTGTATCTCCCTGTCACTCTCTATCCTTCTGTGACGTGTATCTCTCTGTCACCCAATCTCTCTGTTGAATCATGAAGGACACTAAGGCATTTACCATCTACAACGAGATGTCACCTATCCCCTCCATCACGCTTAATGGGAAAAATTATCTCTTGTGGATGAATGTTGTCCATACAGTGTTAGAATCCCGAGATAAGGCAAGGCATGTTGATTCTGATCCTCCTGCTTCTACTGACAAAGGTTGTGTTGAATGGAAACGTTATAATAGTCTGGTGAAGACATGGCTCTGAGGAGCATGGAACCTGGTATTGCTGCTAGGTCCATGTTCTATACTACTGCCAAAGACATATGGGATGCAGTAAAGAAGCATTACTCTCAAGAAAAGAATGATCTTCGTCAGTTTATGATATATGATCGCCTCTTCGCAGAATGACAGGGAGACAAGCCTTTAGAAGAGTATTTCGGAGTGATCCAAGGTATTGCTCAGGTGCTGAGCTTCTATCATCCAGTGATTGTCCAAGAACAAGTCAAAGACAGAGATGACTTGATTACTGCAAAGTCTCTCCCTGGTCTGAATTCGTCTTACAGTTCAGCCCGCAGTGTCATCCTCGCTTCTGACAAACTTCCCAGCCTAAAAGAAGCCTACTCGAGAATTTTACAATCAAATTTTGAACCAGTTGATTCTACAACATTCTCGCCCTTTGGAGAGTCTCATGCATCTGTAGCTGTTGCAATTAGAGGAGGTCGTACAGGTATGGGTCGAGGACATGGAGCACATCCCAAGTACACCTTCTGTGACAAACCTGGACACTGTTGAGAAATGTTGGAAGAAGCATGGTAGACCTAGTGTACCACATGTAGGGGCAGCAAACTATGCGAGTACTGCTGAGTCGTCTGCATCAAGTTTTGGTTCTTCATCACACTCACAAATGAAGAATATGATAGATTTATTCTGGCTACACAGCATCTGAGTGTGGGATCTTCTTCCTCAGCAAATCTGGCATCTACCACTGGTAATCAGGCTACCTCTTTACTGGCTTCTAGTTCCACTTTTTCATGGGTGGTTGATTCTGGAGCGTCACAGCATATGACTGTATGAGGAGACTACTTCATTTCATTGACTCACATATTCCTCACAAATCTGTGACCATAGCAGGTGGTTCAGTGAGGAGAGTGTTAGAAAGTGGATTTTTTTCTCTGACTCCTAAAATTGATCTTAAATCTGTTCACTATGTGCCTGCATTTCCTTTTAATCTTCTCTCTGTTGCAAAATTAATTGATACTATGAACTGTACAGTGACATTTGGGCCTTCTTGCTTTGTATTACAGGATCTTAAGAGTATGAGGACAATTCGAGGTGGCCTAGGAAAGGTGATCTCTACCTCTTCCATGGTGACAGTCTGCCTCGCCAAGTATCTGCTCCTGCTCCAGCTATCCTTTTGAGCGGTTCTCCCTTTCTGTGGCACTACAGATATGGACATTCGTCGTTGGAGAGCTTGAGAAAGTTAGAACCTGAGTTATTCCAAGTGTCTTCATTAGAGTGTCAGTCCTGTCAATTGGGAATTCCAAGTGTCTTCATTAGAGTGTCAGTCCTGTCAATTGGGAAAACATCATAGAATGTCTTATCCCAGTCGTGTCAATAAACGGGCATCTTATCCCTTTGAGTTAGTCCACAGTGATGTTTGGGGTCCTGTAAAGGCCAATAGTCATAATGGTTTTCGCTATTTTATTTCCTCTGTGGATGATTTTTCTTGCATGACATGGATTTATTTGTTAAAGAGTCCAAAGTATGTGTTATCCATTATCAAGTATTTTCATCAAAAAATAAAGTTCAATTTGATTGCAATATTAAAATTCTTCAATCTGACAATGCCTTGGAGTATGTTCAAAGTGCTATGGCTGATTTTTGTAGCTCCGTTGGGATGATTCATCATACGTCTTGTCCTCACACTCCTCAACAAAATGGGGTAGCTGAGCGTAAAAATCATCATCTTCTTGATATTACCAGGACTATTATGTTTCAATCCAATGTCCCTAAGAGGTTCTGGTCTGGTGCTTTACTTACTGCTTGTTTCCTGATCAACAGGCAGCCCTTTTCGGTGCTTCAAGGACGTACTCCGTTTTCTGTCTTACATCCAAAGGATCAGCCTTTCTTTGTTCCTCTGAGAGTGTTTGGTTGTACTTTATTTGTCCACAATTTTGATCCTAAGGCTGATAAGTTATCCCCTAGGTCTATTAGAACTCTTTTTCTTGGGTACTCCAACAATAGCAAAGGATACAAGTGCTATTGTCCCAGTCTCCGTCGTATGTTTGTCTCGGGATGTAACCTTCCATGAATCCACACCATATTTCTCGAGTGTTCCCAATAAGGGAGAGCAATTGTGTGAAAGTGAGAGAGTGCCACCATCAGACATCGGTGAGAGAGTGCCACCTATCATTCCTGACTATATTGTAATTCAGGAAGAGCAGCCAGCAGGTGATACATTAATTCAACAATATCAACATGTTTATAGCAGACGAGGCAAGCAAGACCCAGAGGAGGTAGCGACTCCAGTCTCTGAGCCTTCTCCATCTTTCTCTACTCAAGAGATTTCTGCAGGATCATCTGACCTTGATGTTCCCGTTGTTGTTCGCAAAGGTACTCGTTCTTGTACTATTCGACATCCTATTGCAAATGTATGTTGTTTGTCGAAATGATCCAAGCAGGCCCGGTCATTTGCTCTTGGGATCAAGGTTTTAAAGTGTGTGAGGCGCATCGAGGCGTTTTCGGCTCAGCGAGCGGTCGAGGCGTAAGCCTCATATTGTACTGAGGCGTACATATAAATATATAAAAATATATATAAATATATCCACATATAATGTATATATATAATATACATATATGTATAAACATACATATACATATACATAATCCTATATATATATATATATATATATATATATATATATATATGAATACATATATGTACATATACATATATAATCCCATATATTTATATATGAATACATATATGTACGTGTATATACTATATAGTCATATATACAGATTTACATATGCATACATGTATATACTATATAGACAGATTTCTATTTTATACTATACAGATTGACATATATATAACAGATATACATAAATATACTATTACTATATAGACAGATTTCTGTTTTTACTATACAGATTTACATATATAACTATACAGATATACATATCTCTGAAACAGAAATATATATATATGTATAGATAGATATACTATTACAAATACACATGTATATATAGATACATATCTATACATATAAATATAGAATGTGTACATACATGCAGCATATAATGATAAAAGTAGTAAAATATCCATAGTTGTTAACAAACAAACATACACATATATAGATATGCACATACATATATCTATATACATACAATTTTGGGTTAATTTAGCCTCTATTAAGCCCAAAATAGGATAATACAGCCTTTTTTTAGACACAGAGTCTGAGGCTTACACCTCACAAACGCCTCTAACGCCTTGCAGAAACTGAGGCGCACGCCTCTCACTGGCAGACTGAGGCTTAAGCCTCGAGGCGTACCTGAGGCCGCCTCGCCTCAAGGCGCATTTTTTAAAACCATGCTTGGGATTGATTTTGTGGTCATTCCAAGAACTCATCTTGATGCTAAGAAAGCAACTGGCTGGAAACAGGCGATGCATATGGAAATGTCTACTCTTCTACAAAACAACACATGGGATCTTCTTGACTTACCTCCAGGTAAAAATGTTGTGGGCTACAGATGGGTATTCACAGTGAAACATAATCCATATGGTTCAATTGAGAGGTTGAAAGCTAGACTGGTGCAAAGGGTTATACTCAGACATATGGAGTTGATTTCTTTGATACCTTTTCACCAGTGGCTCGTCTGAATTCAGTATGGATTCTTATTTCTCTGGCTACTACTTTGATTGGCCTCTATTTCAGCTTGATGTCAAGAATGTCTTTCGTCATGGTGATCTACAAGAAGAGGTGTACATGGAGCAACCTCATGGGTTTGTTGCTCAGGGGGAGTGTCAGAAGGCATGTAGATTGAAGAAAGCCATCTATGGTTTGAAACAATCTCCTAGAGCTTGGTTTGACAAGTTCAGTGATATTGTACTAAAGATGGGCTTCTCTCGTTCTGTGACTGATCACTCCTTATTTTATTCTAGCTCTTTTGTTGGAGACATCATTATTGATGTATATGTTGATGATATAGTTATCACTGGCAGTGATTCTACAGGCATATCATGTGTGAAGGAAGGATTGCAGTGGCACTTTCATACAAAGGATATGGGCAAACTTAGATATTTTCTGGGCATTGAAGTACTTAGATCTCATGCAGGTACTAATTTGTCTCAGAGGAAATACGTGTTGGATTTACTGCAGGAAGCTGGCATGAGTGAATCCAATCCGGTGTCTACTCCTATGGACTATCATGTGAAGGAGATGACTGATGATACTGATTATCCAATCCAGGATACTACAGGAAAATTGTTGGGAAACAGATATATCTGACAGTTACTCGCCCTGACATTTCTTTTGTTGTAGGAGTGGTGAGTCAGCATATGAGCTCACCACAACAGTCACACTGGATGGCAGTCTGTCGTATTCTGAGATATCTGAAGGGTGCACCCGGTAAAGGGATCGCCTACTATAGACCCAAGACTCTTGTGTCTACTCTTGTTTTTACTGGTTATGCAGATGCAGACTAGGATGGTAATCTGAATGACAGGAGGTCTACTTCTGGGTATTGCACGTTTCTAGGAAATCACCTTATCACCTGGAAAAGCAAAAAGCAGAATGTTATGGCTAGATCAAGCACGGAGGCTGAGTATCGAGTAATGGCTCATGCATGTTGCGAGTTGCAGTGGGTTCAATCTGTTCTTTCTGAGTTAAAGATTTCTGTTTCGTCTCCCATAGAGCTCAAATGTGACAATCAAGCTACTGTCTACATTGCCAAGAATCATGTCTTCCATGAACGCAAAGCATATAGAGGTTGACTGCCACTTCATCAGAGATCAGATCAAGAATGGCAATGTGGCGACTCCGCGTGTCAAATCTGAAGATCAACTTGCAGACGTCCTCACAAAGCCATTGAATCCAACAACATTTCAGAGCTTTTGCAACAAGCTGGGCATACACGATGTGTACGCTCCAGCTTGAGGGGGAGTGTTAATATATCTCTTTATATTATATTATTTGTAATTTCTATATATTGTTGGACCTCTATGTAATTTCTCCAGTTTCTATTAATAAAAGGGTGAAAGGTCTTGAACCTCACACACGCTGCATTGCACGTATCTTTGCGGCTTACGTTCACACTAGGCATTTTCTTTATTTGTATATTTTACGTATATAGACATACTTATACATAGATACATATATATATAGCTTTCTAAATATTAACCTATGAGCAATATGGAATCAATAGGAATTACTAAGAGGACAGAAAAAGAAAAAAGAACATTGGTCTACTTGAGGAAGAATAACAAATTTCAAAAAGAAATCAATAAGAAGGTTGGGGAAGACGATGAACAAAGAAAGAACAAAAAAAAGAAAAGAAAAGTAGAGCATCATGCAGCGGGAACACGTATGGTGAAACCATGGAGAGAGATTAATAAAAACAGAAGATTGGTAGAGGAAGAAGAACAAATAAACAAATGAAAGTAGAGAGGCAAAAGGACGAGGAACAATAAAGTGACCATATGTATCGATATGAACAATTGAATCTAATATAGGAACATTAGAGTAAAATCTGAAAATGCAAGCAACAAATTAGTATTGTATCAATGTGACTACATTCATACAAGAGATCTATAAACAAAATACAGTAGGAGGAGGATAAAGAAGAAAAAAATCATTGTAATATATAGTAAATCAGTAAGTGGGGCAGCAGTAAATGGATAATATCATAATAGTGCAGCAACAGTAATTCCATAACATAGCAGCAATGTGCTGCTTGGTAATGCAAAAATAAGAAACCAAAAATAAAGAGGAATGCAGTAACATTGCAGAAACTTTGTTGCTTGATGAAGCTGTAAAGGAAAAGAAAAAAGAAGAGGAAAGATTAAGGAGGAAGAATAAATATCAAAAAAGGGCAAAAAATAAGAAGAAGAAAAAATTCCCAGATTTTAGGCCCAGTAGACACCGCCTAGGCGACCGCCCAAGCCGCCCAACAGGCGCCCAGGTTTTGAAGGCCAGGTGACCGCCTAGGGCGCCTAGATGCCACCCAGGCAGGAGCCCGTACAACTATGCTATGTATATAAAGTATAAGTTACTAACTCAACATGTTTCGATGTTTTTTACCAAACAGGGAAGAAAGCAAGAAACATCCCAAAAAGCGGCCCATAAAGTGGCTTAAGAGGCAAAAAGCGGTTCCATTAAGCGACCTAGGCGGGAAAAGCGGGTGCTTAATGGTAGCCGCTTAACTGGGCAATTAATGGCAACTTGAGCGCCCAAGTGCCTTGGCCGCCTGGGATGCTTTTTAAGACACTAGGGCGAACTATGGCTCAAGACCATTAATCTGCCTTACATTATACGATCTCGCTAATTGATCTAGCTATTGCATCAAGATGTGAACAAAATGGTTATAGGATTTCATGAACCAGTTTGAGAAGTAATGGAGTTTGACAATACACAACTGCCTATGTTGTATATTATCTTGTGGTGGTTTAAAGCTAGCATGTTGATGTTACCTAGCGTGGTATTACTTTGTATCACCTAATTGCTGTTTATTAACATGTCTTTTTCGGAATGGTTAGTTGATGTTACCAATTTTGTAATCGGTTTATGAACTTTACAATTGTTGTCTATTTCGGGTTGATCTGGTACTAATTAATCAAGTTTTTTTTATTTGTGAAGAGACTGGATTAGTTGGGTTGCCTATTTTCAATCAATTTAGGACAACATTAATTGATTTGTATCAGTGAAATGAAAAACAGGCTGAGCGCCCGATTAAACGGCCGTTTAATCGGCCCAATGGCCCAGCCGTTCGATTTTTGGCAAAATCGCCGTTTAATATTTTTGTAATTAATCGGCCGTTTTTTCCCGTTTTTCACCCGTTTTTTCCGTTTTTTTGCCCTTTTTCCCGCTTTTTGGCCTTTTTTGTCCGTTTTTTTTAAATTTTGCTATACACCTGTAACTTTATATAAACTATATGGTCCCAAGTATTACTGACTATAATATATTAAACTTAAATATCCTATGATAAGCCTAGTCTAATAGAATGCATACTTGTATGCAAGTTGGGATAATAGGGTACTGTTGTAAAGTGTAATTTATACAAGTAAAATATATATAATGTAACTATTATCTAATTTTAGAATGCATACTTTAGTTAATTGTACTGCTGAAATGTATGACTAATTGATGATATGCACATATAACAATAAGTTAGAAAGGTATCCAATAATGATTCTATTGTTTACTGTATGCAAGTTGGGATAATAGGGTACTGTTGTAAAGTGTAATTTATACAAGTAAAATATATGTAACTATTATCTAATTTTAGAATGCATACTTTAGTTAATTGTACTGCTGTAATGTATGACTAATTGATGATATGCACATATAACAATAAGTTAGAAAGGTATCCAATAATGAGTCTATTGTTTACTGCTTACCTATGTAAACATGTGATGCAAAAATATTTCTGAATCATGTATGTGGGGTATTTTATCTATGTCAAATCTATTATTTATTATATTATGGCTATAATTATTGTCTTATAGCTATCTTATAAGCTAATTGGGTGTTTTTACTGTTGGGTTGAGTGTTTAGAATCTTTAGATATATATAAAAGTTTCAAAGAGTATTAGTATTTATATACATATATATGTAATTTTGTATAAAATTATATAGAAAATTAAAACCCGTTTTTTAAAAAATCGGCCGCTTAATCGGCTGCTTACCGCTTAACCAGTTACAAGGTGCTGTCCGCACGATTACTGCTTAACGTTTTTTAAAACATTGATTTGTATATGATATGTGAATATTTGCTGTAAGTCACCGTTTAGGGCTAGTAAGTTTTCTTAGATCTAGGTCGCATAATCCGGCCAGTCTTATTATGCTTAAAAACCATATCTAACTTGTTAAACATAAAAAGAAAAACAAAATGCATCATCACCGTCGCCTATGTAATTGCTTGAATACCACATGTACACTATAAGATGGCTTGACTGAGTGTACATCAGAAACAATCAGTCTTCATGACTGATTCCATAAGCTGAAAATGATTAGGTAAAGGAGTAGGTGCTATTGCAGGGAGATGTACCGCCTGTTATGACACAGTCACACAGATTCCATTTCATTCCACTAAAAAAATGGAGTAAGGGTTCAAGTAAAGCTTTTTTTTCACCTCTCAATTCCTGAATCTATTTCTGTTATTTCTACCACAGCCACTTCTGTATTCTAAGCACATCACAAAACTAACTAATCAAAGATTGTTTGCGCTATCAAATAAGGTCAAATGTCTCTTCAGATAAGCAGCTACATCAGAAAGCTCATATCAGAACAGAAGAGGTGAAAAGAAAACAATACATTTTAAGGCCAGAAAAGAATTTTAAAAAAATTGGGATATATTTTTATATTTTATTGCAAGATACCTAGAAAGGCACCACAAAACTAACTAATCAATGATTGTTTGCGCTATCAAATATGGTCAAATGTCTTTCCAGAGAAGCAGCTACATCAGAAAGCTCATACTAGAAAAGAAGAGGTGAAAAGAAAACAATATATTTTAAGGCCAGAAAAGAATTTAAATAAAAAATCGGGATATATTTTTTATATTTTATTATAAGATACCTAGAAAGGCCAGGAATCCATAACACAATATATTAAGGAAAAGAGTGTCCAAAAAAAACTAAGCCTTTGAGTTGTCAATGCGTTGATAGTTCAACTTTGAAGTGATTACACAGATTATGACCACTAATTGAGAAAAATCATGGTATTACCTGCTGAAAGAAGTGGCGAGCCTCCTCCTCATTCAACCTGCCTTTCTCCACAATATAATCAAACAGTTCTCCAGACTTCACATACTCCATGACAACATAAATATCTGATGGTGTCTCTATAACTTCATAAAGTCGTATTATATGAGGATGCATGAAGAGTCTCAGAATTTTGATCTCTCTTCTAACTGCAAATATAGAATGATAACCAAAATAATGTCATGATACAATTCATATTTCAACAAGAACCAGATTTGAAAGATTTAGCATTTAATATAGTTAATTATTAATGTGTTGCTTGAAACAAATAGTATCCTATAGTTTCAATTGTTAGGCTTGGAACTAGGAATGTAATAATATGGATATGAGCATAAAAAAACTATTGAGTACATATAATGTTATGTCCAATATTTTTTGGGGACACACACGAGCTGCCACATGCAACAGTTCCAAGGTTCAAGCCCCACTGGAGATTGAATTTTAATATATTTCCTAGCAAGTATAAAGTTTGTGTCAATCTACTATGCTAATCCTTAGTTGACCAGCACAGCTAATCTGAAAGACCATACCAAATTTGTTAAAGCATGCGCTTAGGAGGCAAGGCCATAGAATGTGTATATGGCAAGGATTTGAATTTCAACACAATTTTCAAAATTTTCACAAAATCTTTCATATAAATAAGGAGTGACATGAGGAATGGTTGGTTTGTTGAAAAGTTGAGATTTACAAGGAAAAGACAATATGTTAGTGGATAAACCAATACAAACTTCGTTGAAATTGGCTTTTACAGTGTTAAGCTGAACCAGACCGGATTGGTTGGACCCGTGAAATATAGTCTGATAGGTTCGGGAGGTCTAAAAATCAGTAATACCTTTTTATGATCATTCAGTGGGAACCACGGACCATACCAACTGCTCTGGCAACTACGTAATCTCTCAAATATACATACAACGTGTTAAGGAGGATTGAAATTGGGTAGCGCTCAAAGAGTTTATTATGTAGAACATATGACGTAATGGTTGTCAAAGAAGGGACACCTAATTGGTTAGACTTTGAATAGTGGTACCTTGAGATTGCGCAGGTTCAATCCTTTGCCCAATGGGACCGGATGAATAGATTCCCACATTTCTAATTATAAAAAAATTATGCTATGTATTCAAATCTATGCATAGAATTAAATGTCCGATTTCGACTGTGTTCCGTGTGGCTCAGAATCAGAAAGTTCCGTACTTTTGATATTTGCGTTCATGACGATTTTGACGCCAAAATGAACGAACTAAATCATGAAATTTTACTAGGACGAACTAAACACCAAGATATACATAAATATGATATAATATTTCATTTTAGATATGTGTGGGATCTCCCACATGTGTAAGTGAAGGAAGTTGAACTGTTTCAACATGGATTTCGATGACAATTTTAACGGTAAAACTAAGGAATTAAGTAAATTTGCAAACACAATGTTTAGACATAGAGATAATAGTTTATACAATAAATTTATATATTTAGAGGTCAGGATGAGCTCCCTATCTTGATGAGTGAGTGCAAAAACGAACAAAATTGTCGAGTTTGTCAGACTCAGACTTTTACAAACCCATAAGTTGCAGCTTAGAACTTAAAACTTATAGTTCCAAGTTACAAACTTACAAATTACAACGTATTTTACCTATGTTATTCACTAGTAACTACTAATTTAGTTAAGTAGTAATTCGTAAGTAGTAAGTACCAAGTAGTACTAATTAATAACTACTAAGTTTAACTAACTAATAACTACTAAGTAATAAGTTTTAAGTTTTAACTGCTAAATACAAACTCATAAGAGTAAAGTAGTAACTATGAAACTAGTAAGTTAGTGACATTACATGTTATAATCATCATATATTAATTATATTACATTCCCCTTTTTGCTTTTTTTCTTTTTTTTCATTTTCTATTAGCTTTTAGGTCTGAAATCATTTATTAGTTATGTATTAAATCAAAAATTATGCTTCTAATAATAGTTTTTTACAAGAACTAGTTCATAGAGATTGTTTAAGTTTAGTGTAAGCATTAAATTAGGTTACGTGGGACATTTTTAAATCAAAAATTATGATCTAAGAAAATATGTTCCTAAATAGCCTTTTTAAGCCATTTTATGCATATCTACAAAATACAAAATTTTAAAACTATTGTAAATCTACATACTTTATAGCATTATATTATAGAACAAGTTTTGTTTGTGGACTATATGATTTTTAAGAGGATCTAGCGCTTAGAACTTTGTTATTTTCGGAATATTTCTTTAGATCTCTGTCAAAGAGTGTAGGAATAGGTGGTATAGATGGGCTAGGGAAGTAGGGATCGAGGGAAAATACCACAGACTCGAGAAATATAGCCTCTGGAAGCAAGAGGTTCAAAAGAAGTTGCCAAAATACACAAGATGCAGCAGCAGCCCCAGGAACAACATTTCTCGAAATGCAGCTCACATTTTTGTGCCATTTCAAGAAATTGCGGCCCAAACTAAGTTGTTTGCTGCAAAATTTTTGCAAAATTACGTCCCATTCGCTACGTTTGTGCATTTTGATGTGCTATTGGAAAGAAAATCAGAAATTTCAATCAAAATTTTGTTCCAGGAATCTATGCACAACTCCTTTTTGTTTACAACACATCGTTGTGTTTGTGTGTGTGTCTATATCATGGTTGTATAGGCGGCTAGGCGACCAGGCGTTGCCTGGGGACGCCTAGGCCGCCCAGGCGGAGGCCCAGACATTTCCAGGCGTTTTGTTATATATATTATTTTATTGGACATATGTTTAATTTATGAATTAATATGATACCTAGATATATAGCTATACATTATAAATACAAATTTGTGGATAAAGAAATACAAATCAGTAAATAAATAAATACAAATCAGTAGATTATAAATGCAAATCGGTAGATAAATAAATACAAAACAGTACTCAGTAGATAAATAAATACAAAGTAGTAGATAAATAAATACAAATCAGTATATAAATAAATACAAATCGGTAGAAAAAAATATAAGTCAGTAGATGAATAAATAATTTCAAAATCAGTAGAGAAATAAATATTGAATACAAAATCCCAAATTTCAAATAAATAGATGAGGCAGCAGCAATAGTTGATGAATAGTTGTTGAGGGTGGGTTAGATTAGGGATTTCATACATGAATATATATTATAAATACAAAATAGTGGATAAATAAATACAAATCAGTAAATAAATAAAAACAAATCAGTAAATAAATAAATACATATCCGTAGATAAATAAATACAAACCAGTACTCAGTAGACAAATAAATACAAAACAGTAGATAAATAAATACAAATCAGTAAATAAATAAATAAATACAAATCAGTAGATAAATATAAACCAGTACTAAGTAGCTAAATAAATACAAAACAGTAGATAAAATACAATCAGTTTATAAATAAATACAAATTGGTAGAAAAATAAATATAAATTAGTACATAAACAAATGATTTCAAAATCAGTAGAAAAATAAATATTATATACAAATCCCAAATATCATATAAACAGATGAGACAGCAGCAATAGTGATGAATAGTTGTTGGGGTGGGTTAGATTATGGATTTTCGATAGAGGTTTAGAATTAATAGGATTCATATTTAGGTTTTAGAGTAGGATTTAATATGATATTATACTAATAGGATTCTATTTACTGTTAGGAATTCTATAATTGATAGGAATCAATTAAAAATATCTTAATGGGTCTGTTTAAGTGGCCCAATCTGCTTGGGCGGGTCGCCCAATCCGCCCGGGCGGACGCCTAGGTACATTGAATGTAGCGGGCACATGGCGCCCGCCCGTACAACACAGGTATATATATATATATATATATAGTCAACCTAGAATACACTCGAGTGTACATATCACACTGTACACTCAAGTGGTCTTTGCATATCTAGACAATTTTTTTGACGAATTTGAACTTTGATATTCATTGTTATAGCAATTACAGGCTACATGCAAAGTTTGAGCTCATTTGGAATTTTCTAAGTCACTCTTTCATGACCAATAAAACTGATGCACAAAACTAATTTGAATTGTATAATTTTTGTCACATTTAGATGCATGACCTATAAATGTCCAAATGAGCTCAAATTTTATATGCAGCATGTTCATATGATGTCGAAGAAGATCAATTGTTTAGATTTTCAAAATAAGTGTTGCGTCATTGAAAACGACTTGAGTGTATTCGGTCTCCAGTACAACCGAGTCTATTCTAGCCTGACTATATATATAGAGAGAGAGAGAGAGTCAGGCTAGAATACACTCGAGTGTACGGATCGCACTGATACACTCAAGTGTGTTTGCATATCAAGACTATTTTTTGCAAAATGTAAACTGTTGATCTTCACCGTCATTCTATAACTAGGCTACATACAAATTTTGAGCCCATTTGGATGAGTGTAAGTCACTCATCCAAAGGCAACAAAATCGACG
Organism: Alisma plantago-aquatica; assembly: GCA_963693085.1. Taxonomy (NCBI): domain Eukaryota; kingdom Viridiplantae; phylum Streptophyta; class Magnoliopsida; order Alismatales; family Alismataceae; genus Alisma; species Alisma plantago-aquatica. Next base: position 116,722,296 of record OY856412.1, read on the forward strand.
CGCGAAACTAATTTGAAATGCATAATTTTTGCAGTCTTCATAACATAAGTTATACATATCCAAATATGCTCAAATTTTACTTATGAGTTGTTCACGAGATGTTTAAGAAGATCAACGGATTAGATTTTCAAAAAAAATATTGCATCATGAAAAACTACTTGAGTGTATTCCGCTCCGGATACACTCGAGTGTATTCTAGCCTGACTCTATATATATATATATATATATATAGGGCGATCATTCAATACCCGCACAGATAGCCTGGAATTCGCTACCTGTCAGCTAAAAAAGTAACTATTTGGCCAGAAAAGTAACTATGTGAAGAAAAAAGTAACTATGTTGATAAAAAAAGTACTATACAACTAAAAAAGTAAATCTGGGAAAAATACACAGCAAATATATATATAATTGTATTTTTGAATATGTTGTTGCAAATATAACTATCTATGCATGAAAAGTAACAGTTTGTAAGGTAAAGTAACCCTCTAAATGTCAAAAGTAAGAAACTCCAAAAAAAGTAACCGAAATAGGGGGCGGGTATATATATGTGTGTGCAATGTTCTGAAATGCGTTATGCGGTATGCGTTCGGTCAGGATACCGCATAGAGTATAAGCGGAATGCGGGAGCATAAGCGGGGCATATGCGTTTTTGGATTTTTTTTAAATAAATTCTATATTTTATACATATATGTGTTGACTCAAGGTCAATTAGGTCAATGTTGACTCACGTCTAAATTGACTAAACCCGTGTTTTGATGATGACTAACCATTCCACATATTGGTGTCTAATGCTTCTACTTGAGTGTTTTCAGATTAGGTATAAACACACTCCAATTGCCCTAACTTGCGCATCTCAAATTGGAGAAAAGACAAGTCAAAGTCATACAAGTGGACGTTTTTGTAATATGATGTATATCCATTAGAATCATGTTGTTAATCACTTGTAATGATTGTATGACTTGTAATTAAGCTTAGAAAAATATCAGGAACACTTAGATCGAATATTAGAGCACTTCTAATGCAACTTTGAAAATCAATTACAGGCACTTGTTCGGTCGAGTTTCCCACCCTGAAACTCGACCGATCAACCTTGGTCGATTTTCTGAAGATTGCATCGGTCGAGTTGTGCACTCACAGAACTCGACCGATTGGGTAGTAGGTCAGTTCCAGTTGGAATGGTCGGTCGAGTTTCCTCAGAACAAACTCGACCGATCATTTCAATATCGGGCTGCCTGCTGCTTGATCGGTCGAGTTACACTTATAGAAACTCGACCGAATGCACTGTACGGAAAAGTACAGAAAAGTGTTTCTAGCTGTTGTGAAGTTGCAACAAGTGAAAATAGATCTGTTGCAAGCCACAAAACGGCTAGTTTTCGTTCATAAGTGTTCCCAAAGGCTAAGAGGCATCCCCAGCTATAAATAGGACCCCTTGGGCTTCATTCCAAGGTTGAGCATTCATTGCAAACTCTATGTGAGGCTCCTATTCTATAGTTGAGTGTTTCCTACAGCCTCCTCTCTCTCTCTAAACTTAATCACTTGCTACATCCATTAGAGTGAGTAGGAAATCTATAAGAGAGCTAGTCATATATGTATATCTTGTGAGGCTCTCACTTCCACCACCTCCTATCTCTTCTTTCAATCATGAAGATGAAGGTTCTCTCTCTTGTCCAAGAGAGGTGAAGAAGAACAAGGGAAGGCGTCCCTTGGTGAAGATCAAGGCTAAAGACTTGGAGCTAGAGTGGGTAAGCCCTTGGAGAAGGCAGAAGACTCAAGCTCAAGTGGGTAAGACCTTGGTGGAAGCTTCTCCGAGTGAAGGTGAAGTCAAAGGCGGAAGATCCAAGAAGAGTGGGTAATTTCTGCAAGGCCGAAGACTTGTGCAAGAGTGGGTAAGTCCTTGGAGAAGGTCGAAGACTCTTGCAAAGTGGGTAAGTCCTTGGTAAGGTTGAAAACTCTTTGTATTGGATAGGTAAGTCCTTTGTTTGGTCATGCATTGTATGTCTTATGAATGAATATAAGAGTGCAATAGTTTGGAAGTCCTAGAGGTTGACCTCTAGGCAAGTGGACTGACACACTTCTAGTTTGAAGTGTGGAACCATTCTAAATAGCTTGTCTAATTGGTGCATGTTCAATCTCTCTTATCCTTGCTATGCATGATTTAGTTGCACTCAAATTGCCTATTTAGCAACCTTATCTTGTCATATATTTTGAAGGTTTAATGAGTTTTGTTTAAGTGCTTTCAGCTCTATTCACCCCCCCCCTCTAGAGCATCTAATCACCCATCTAGGATCCAACAATATGAAATAAAATATATAATCATAATCATAAATTTCATACTATCTAGTTTTGTAGCCTAATAGCCTAAAATGTACCGATGGATCATTACATCATGGAAGAAGAAACACATATTTTCCTATCATCAATAAGAAAAATCAATCAACAAAACCCTAAGTTTATATAATGTAGTAGAATATACAAGTAACAAAACACACTAACACATGCAGTTCATAGAAGAACATTTATTGAATGAACTACAAGAAAAACCACAGTAACATAACATTTATTGAATGAACTAGGAACACCCCGGCGGCTCCGCTGGGGGGAGGGAGCGTCTCCCCTGGCGTCTTCCTCCCCCTGGCTCTCTCGTTCTGGGTGCGTTTTCGACTGGGAGGTGCGTGCAGAAAGAGGGAGTTGTCGAAGGGCGTCGACTCGGTGGTGAGGCCTGGTGAGGGATTGTGCGGCGCCGCGTGAAGCAGATTTTGGGAAATGGTTGGGCATGTCGATCCGGTCGAACCCTTTCCGTTCAAGAGTGACGGTTGGGAGAGAGCCCTTCTCTACCAGATCCAGCTTCCTCATTGCCGCCTATCTCGCTGGTGCTGGAAGGGCCTGCCCTCTCCTTCACTAGCACCTCTCGACCCCGCCCCGAGTGTAACCTTGGCTCCTGGAGGACGATGGATCCTGACCCTGCCCTAGCTTCTGTGTGGTGCTTTGGCGGCGGGTGGGTTCTTCGAAGGCTGATCGATGGCGTATCATCAGTCGGTCTTCAAGGTTCGCGGTACTGGTGGAGCACCCTCTGGTGTGGGGGTTTGTTCTTCCCACTCCGACGGTCTTCCCCTGTGCGTGTCACTCTGCAGGCATTAGGTCGGCCTCCTTGGCATCCCGATGCAGGTTGGGTCGGAGACCTGGGCAGTCGGTTGACGGCGTGCTGGTTTCTACGTCTCTTCGTCAAGCTTCTGTGCAATCAGGCGTCTAGGTGTGGTTAGGGGCAGCTCGAGCTTCCCCTTTTCCTCCTGATGATCCGGCAGCTGGCCTAGTGCTGTTGTAGCGTTTTAGATCAAGTCGCTTTCAGGATTTGCTCTCGGAGGTTGCTGGTGGTGTGCTACCTGCTGGACTTGTGTTCTGGAACGCCTGTCAGGTGTTCGTGGGTTTGCCTCTGTGCAAACATGCATACTCCGGCCTCTCAGAACTTGGTGCTGCAGCTGATCCGGGGGCAGGGGCTGAAGCTGCTCGTTTCTCTGTTTCCCCTTCTTTCAATTTGTGGGTATTCCAAATGCTAGTAAAGAGAGGTTTCAGTGGTTCCAGTATCTGATCCCCTGGTCTCGTGTTGCTTCAGTGTTGGGCTCTGATGGGCGGCTTGGTGGCAGCGGTTTCTTCGGTCCTGTCTTGTTTGATGCAGTGTCGATCACAGCATGCTCGACGGCTTGCCCCTATGGGCAAGGGATCAAACTGGTGGCTGGATTTTGTCCTTGAAGTCAACCACAGCTAGTCCTGGTCTATGCCCACAAGCTCCTCGTGAGGTGCAGCTGTGCTAGGCTGAGTTTTGTTCTCCTCCAGTCAGTTTCCTCTGATCAAGGGAGTTGGGAGTCTTTTCCTTGCATGAGACTTTGGCGCACGCTTCTTGGAGGCATATGGCTGATTCATAGATCCCTGGGTGGTTTGCTTCGGTTGATGAAAATGGAAATGTTGTTTTCCTAGAATCCATTCTTTCAGGTGTCGAGCAAAACGCACATGGAGGACAGGGGGGCTCTTTTTCATGGACATGAACCGTTAGTACTACCTTTGTTGGTTCCTTTTGGACCAGGTTATGCAGTTTAGGAGTTTGCTTGGTTTGGTAGAGAAGAGTCCTCTTGGTTGTTCTTTCTTGATGGTACTATCGACCCTGGTGGTCAAGTTTGCTTCAGAAGACAGGAGGTCACATTTTGAAGGTGTTTTTATTGTTAGTTGACTTTCTTGCCTTTTGTAAGTTGTACTGTAGCTGCAAGGTAGTTGATAGTATAGGATAGGTTGAACTGTCATCTATTCTTTTCTCTCCTTCTTGGTTGTCCTTTTGTAGGACCCCATTTGATTCCAGCCTGTTGGGATCATAGTTTAGTTCTGCTGTTTGGGGTTTTGTCCCCTATGTGCTAGCTTCTAGCTTTGCTGTATGGGGTACTTTCGTGCCCAAAGTTTTGGTTTTATAGCAACACATTTTTTTGACCGACCAAAAAAACATAACACATGGTACTTCAAAGTAGAAATAGAAAAAGAACATCAAAAACAAAATCAAAACATCAAAATGATATGAAGAAATCAAGTCACTTATAAATAGAGAAGAAAAAGTCATAGGGAATATAAATTACTCCCTAGGCAGCACACAAATTTGATACTTTGTAAAAGAAAATATCATATCCAATTAATATCTGCAATAGGTTCCCCTTTTATACAAGACAAAATTAGAACTGTTGCAAGTGCAACATTTTCTAATCTTAGAGCAAAATTGAAGAGGAAAAAAAAGGCAAAGGAAAGAGCATAATGAAACATTAACAATTGTAAAATATAATAATATATTTTGCACCACTCATTCAAAATAGAATTATTTCCGAGGTAGCAAAATTTCAATATTTGATCTTAAACCAACTATATAGAAGAAGTTGTCATTTAATTTGGTTGATTTTATTTGAGGTTTTTTTTTTACTTAAGTCGCCAAATGAAATGCGGGGCCTAAGCGGCCGCATATGCGAACTGCATGCCGCATATTCGGTCCATGCCCAAAAATAGCACTGCATAGCTATATGCGAAGCGGCTGAGGGTCGCATACGCATATGCGGCCGCATAAGCGGCCTCATACGGGGCATATGAGAACACTGTGTGTGTGTGTATGCATATGCATATGTATATATGTATACATACATACATACATATAGTTCATAAGATATGACGTAATTGTAAATGCTTCATATATATAGAGGCTAGAAAGTGTGAAACGGCCGGTACATGCAACTTATGTCTACCGGCCATGAAAATGACATGTGTAATACATTAATTCAATCCAACCATATGGATTCAATATAAATCTAATAGATTAGATGTATTTAAAAATCACAACCATACCTCAAGTTTACCGTGAGATATAACAATATATCACTCAACGGATTCAATAACAATCTAATAGATTAGATGTATTTAAAAAATCACAACCATACCTCAAGTTTACCGTGAGATATAACAATATATCCTTCAACGGTTTCTACAATTTCTGCAACTTATCGTTGATTTAAAATTATACATTTTCTTTAATTTAATGATCTAGGAATGTCAGATTGAAGTGATTTTTGATATACATGTTATCTAAAGAGTATGCATCACATTCATAAGTTTGGATTAGTTTTTGTACTTTTGTAATCATCATAAATGTATATGGGTACATGTAAGCTACATGTACTCAGGTATACAATTCTTTTAGCCATATATATATACATATATATACACACGTATACTTTATAAGGTATGATGTAATGTTTGTTGTTAATACAATATCTATAAAAGTATGTACAATTAAGGTCAACATAGATATACATAATAACAAACATATAACAAATGTAAGCATATATATACAAACTACAAAGTCAAAACGGGTAACCGGTCCAACCAATATCACCATTGCAACCAAGAAATCAATTCGGTTTTCTCCAATTCTTAATTCTTATTTCATGTAGACGTCATTTCCGGTTGAAATGATGTCGACTCAAATTGATTTGGTTCAAACATCGTCTGACCTCAATCTGGTTCTGAAAACTTGGCTTTCTACTATCAAAAGATAGTCCTTTTGGGTTGCATCATAGTTTTTGAGGTGGCCAGGCGGTGGCTGTCCCTAGACGGACGCCCGGCCACCCAGCCTGCCCAGGTCGACTAGGCGGGCGCCCAGGGGGTGTTTTTTTACACACAAAATTATACATATGTATATATATACTTATATATATTATTTATGTACTAATTTTATATATATATACAATATATATGATATAAGTATGTATTACTTATCCAGACCTCTAAAGTTTATTAAAATAACACCATAATTGTTACACCCCGATCTCACAATTACCATTAATCATGAGATTAGGGCATAAATTGAGGATTTAACGTAATACAAAGATCACCCTTAACTTTTTCATCTTTTTCAAACTCTTTTTTTCTTGCATTGAACCACATAAACTAACTTTACAAGGGAATCTAAAAATTAGTTTTCTAATCTGATTTCAACAGTAAAAATGCATGTATGAACATTCATTATGTTTCACATACTTTTAAGCACATAAGACTTGCTGATTCGCATATATTGCTAAAAAGGAATAATGTCATATATCATCATTTACAACTCTCTCTTATTTCTTTACAAGAACCTAGAGTGACAAGGACCGACTGAACTAAACTATACTCAGACTTAACTCTTGTGGCAGATCTACTCTGATGCAATGATATCTTCAATCCACACAATTTTCCTAAAAATTTTGAGTAGAGGGGTGAGCCTACTCGCTCAGTGAATGAGTAAAACAATAATGCAATCTAAAGTACTGAATCATACATTTATCATTCTTGGATAATTGAAATAAAACAAGATAGTAATTTCAAATTAAAAGACTAAATATTCAAAAACTTACTAATAACATTGAAGCCTACATCATTAGAAATAAATAAGTATGGATATATAATCCTCACTATATTCAATATTACATTTAAAGAACAATTGCTGCCAAATTGTACTCGAATCTTTCTTAGCCTCTTCCTTATAAGAAACTCTTTAAAACTTATATTATCATATTTTAGCTTATGCCCTGATCATATGCAGTGCACTCTACATATGAAGAATCGTAACGAAATACGATCTCACCGTACAAGACTTAGCTGACACACCCGGGATGCTAAGCCTGACTACATCGCTGGTCTGCAACAGAAAAATGGCTCTCTAGCCTCGACACACCTATGGGTCGTAAAACTGGACTCCTCTAACCTGAGCACACAGGCGGAGAGTCAAGCCACCTATTGGCTTTTCTGTACTCTAGTGCCACCAGGATTTCTGGTTGATGTTGGACACTACATTCTGTATTTTTAAGGAGACTTCCACTAGGGCTTCGTCCCCCGTACCACCTGTTAGTACGATCCGACCCCGTATACTGGACACTGTCAGGGTTAGGTCGTTTCATCCCTACGGCACAGACCTCTCATAGGGAATCTACGGTGTTCAGGGCTACTATTATTAATGTAACTTTGATTATATCTTTCTCTTAGACTGATCTTTTTTAACTCTGTATATTAATGACTACTCGGACAATTGAATTGAAATCACTGATGATACTGAACTGAATGCTTAACATATTGTTTACCCCTTTCTTAGGGTTTCTCCTTACTCGTGCACATATAACACTTCTCATGTATTCAAACATATATCATGTCTACTAATATAAATATTTTCATTCAACATTTCTCACATTTATGCATGGCATCGATAACATACCTATCTAGGGCATGTCATATCTCTCCACTTGCAATAGCATAACAACATATGCATTTCATGACAAGTATTTGAGTTAGAAAATCCGAATCTCATAAACAAAGCATGTATGCATATTAGATAATATTCAGATAAAATCCCACAATATTACATGAATCATTTCAATCGGCCATTTACTACTACATTAGATATGTATACTTATAAAAGCATACTAGATTGGGTTTCCATCCTTGATTACTCTATTTGTCCATATATCAAATCAAGAGATCAAACATTCAGAAAATTATGCACTATGAACATTAGTACGATCAAATAAGCAGAAATATGAATTTCAGCTATAATGTTGTTCAAGCACCCAAATAACTTGAAAATTCAAATCTTCAAAAGATTCTCAATAAACTTCTCAATTCTGTAGTATTCAAGATACATGGATATCTATATCCATGTCATCATATAAACGTTTTTAGATCATAGTTGGAACATGAATTGAAGTATTCTATAAACTGAATTCAAGAACAGTTCTTTTCATTTATTGTCATCTAGGGAGAAATCGAGAATATAAATTAAAACCATCTAATTGAGTACAATTGACTGAAATATTCTTTTACACACTCACCTTAAGTTGTAAAACAGCTTAAAAACGTATCTCATATCTGAAAATCTCGAATCCATATCAAAACCCTAGCAATCGCCACTTTCTTCTTCCTTTCAACTCGCAAACCCTAGAATTGAAGATTAGAAGAGAAAGAGTGAGAAAAGGACTTGATTTGATATGATTTCAAATCCACTCAGGGGAGGGACGGAATCTTAGCATCTGAGAGAAGATTCACCATGAAACTATATCCAAAGAACCTAAACTTACATGATTTTATCATTCCTCAGACCGCAAAACCCTAGGTCAGCATCTCCATCAATTTCTCCTCTCAAACCCCAACTCTCCCTCTTTCTAGGATTTCGTTTCTCTGGATTGAATCACGAATTATGAGAGCTTCTTGTGTGTTAGGTTGACCATATAGAGCAATTGAGCTGCTTGAGTCAATTGCACATTGACCCCTCACTATATTTTCTCTTATTTCAGCTGAATTTTCTGTCATAAAAATATTACTGTAATTCGTCTACTAATAAGGTCTAAACGCATCCAAAAATTATGAAAATTTTACATGTTTATGATTGAGTTTCAGATCTCCAATTAAAATTTCAGATCATTTGGAGTTACCAATAAATAATTAAAAATAATACACTACGCTACTGAAAAGCACTCTGTCAGCATTTTGGTCGAAGTATAGTTCGACCGAGAACCACATTCATATAATACTCAAATACTCTGAAATTTTTCTCCAATATGCATGGTTGAGTTATCCATATCATATCCAAAATTCAATTAAATACAAAATTTGTAGAAAATATGAAAAATCATTTACCACACTGTTATCCTGATCAAATTCCATATTCATGTACTATCAAAACCCTAATTTTTGCCGATTAGGGTTTACATTTCTCAAACCCTAATTCTTCAAACAAAAATCATAGTTAGAGTTTCTTCTTAGGTTTGAAACATCACAATTGATCTACTATCATTAATCAAGTCTAAACAATGTTCAATCTAATCAAGCATGTAATCATTCAAATAAACCCTAGTTTACCAATTAAGCATAAATGTGGTTATTACAATTCTCACCCCCTTAAAAAGTTTCGTCCCTGAAACATAAATACACAAACAAAGTATATTCAAAATTTATTTTAAGCTTCTGAAATCTTACATGTCATTACATTCTTGTATTTTATACTTGAATGTAGTTTTCAACGTTAACTCCTTTATTTCTTTTCTAATCACATGTTAAAACAGTTCTCAATGATAACAAACAAACTCTCTATGCCACAATCAATCATAGAGTAGATAGAGAAGCAACCATTTCAATATTTTCATACTCTTGAGGTGTTACCTCAACATTGATAATCTGATCCAACCATCTCAATTCATACAGCTCAATATGTACTATTGTTTTATATTACCTCTGAGTCACAAAAGAGAGTTCACCATGTTGTTTTGAATATTACTATTGTGCTACTCAAATAGCAAAACACTCTGAAGTTGGAAGACTAGATTCAACAGCAATTGTACAATACTACTCACGGCATCCCCATTGCATCATGGATGCATAAGGTAAAGCATTACCATCACATTCCATATTATTCTCAAGTATGAACCCACACATAATTCAAGGTGTAACCATCGGGTTATAGCATACTAGGGTTTCAACAACTGTAACAAAGTACTTCATGATTGTATTAGTCATTCAAGGACTATTCATACCCAATTACCATCACTTAGTTATATTAAAGCTAGGTATAACAAGCTATATCTCATTAGGATTACATATCAATACAATATGGTTATCATCTATTCAATTCATATGAGTGAATAGGTAAGACTACCTTATTCAGGGTAACCCTTCATTTGTTCCATCATTATTCAACCCATATCACCAAACCACAATTGTACAATACTAAGATGGATTACTGGTATGAATGACTACAACTATCAGACACCTTTAATTAACATATTGCTTGCACAAGTACACTGAAATCATACGTAGAACCAATTTACATCCCTTAACATACCTTCAACAAATTATACTTCTAAAAACAAATTCACATATTACTAAAAGCCATTGTTTTCTCTTATCTCTCTCCTCATTCACTACTACTTACTTTTTGCTACTTATCCTTCTCATTTTAATCATGTAGATTAAACATTCCTAAAATTGAAACATACAAGGTACAAATAGATTATTCATCATTTTTGCTATCACTGCAAGAATTTATCTCATATCGCACTTCACTCATATTGTATTTCTCTTTTTGTTCAAAACACACTTGTTACATTTCAAATTTATATCTTACTCTTTACTCTGAATCATTTCCATACTGTTCATCTACCTTTCATATTAGCTATCTTTAAACCCTAGATTACTATCAGTGCTAGTTTACTTCTCATAGTGCAAATCTCATGATCTTGTTTTATAGAAATGCTAGTATTCAAGGTCAAATCACTAGTGACATCCCTTGAACTACTACAACTCTAAACATTCTAGGGTTTGGTCCTTATCAGTATAGCATGACGTTATTGTAATATGACTTTGCTCCCTTAATTTGAAATTCAAACTTTTTTTTGGTCGGCAAAAACTCGTGTTGCTTTTTTTGTATTTTATCTATAGTGTCTGTACAAAGCGTTCTACCTTCAAGAAGATAGAGAAAAAAAGAAGAAAAATATACAGGCTACATACAAAAGAAGGAGAGAACTATCTAAGAGGCATCATCAGAAGATAAAGAAAAGAAGCCCATACAGCCGCTGAACAAAAAGGACCAAAGATCCCCAGCTCATCCACTATCAAAACCACAAGAAGAATCTTCAAAACACTCCTAACACCAGCAAAACAATGAAACCATAGACACCAGAACCCGAATCTCACTCAACCCTCACAGAAGAGAGAGGGGAAACATAAACCAACACCTTTCCTTCAGAGAAACACAGCTCATCCAAAAACTGTGTAGCAGCAGATAATAGAACAGCATATGCATATAGAGAAGCAGGAGACGATCAGCAGAAGAAATATCACTGCAGAGCACAGCCCATACATAAGAGCAGCAAACCATCAAAACATCCATCAGAATAGCACGGCTCAGCCAAAGAAGATAGATAGCCAGGAACAAACAAGGTGAACCCCTCATCACCGTGGATACAAGGAGACCAAAAGAGGACAAAAAACACCATCGGCATCATCTCCCAAACCAAGAACCAGAGCCAAGATAAAGAGGATCTTCAGAACCCCAAACTGCTCTTAACAGAACCCAGAAATCTTCCAAAGCATCCAAAGAGCACGGCTCATCCAAGACAAAGAAGCAAAAGAGGCTAGAAAGCATATCAGCACACCATCAAACATCCATCAACTGAGCACAGATCAACCATCAACATCAAAGGAGCAGCAGCAGAAAAAAAAACCCAGCAGACCACCACACCGACAGCAACACCCATACCAAGAACAAAACAGGATAAGATAGCCTCGCTTGCAAACAGCAGCCTTCCCAGCTAAACAAAACAGCAGGATCATCAAAAGAAAAACAAGTCAGCCCTTCAAACGAACACTGGCACCAGCAGACACAAGGAAGCACTATGGAGATCTCTGCCACTCCCGAAGGATAAGATCAACCAACCATAGATACGATAGAGGCACTATGGGGATCTCTGCCACTCCCGAAGGATAAGATCAACCATCCATAGGCCCAAAAGGACGAGCTCTGCCAAAAGATCTAGCAGGTATCCCAGCCATGAGAAACTCAAAAGAAACAGCACCACTCCACCAAAGGAGAGCAGAAAAAACAAAGAGCTCAAACGCCCAACAACCAGCACCAACAAAAAAGACACTATGGAGATCTCTGCCACTCCCGGAGGATAAGATCAACCACCATAGGCACGAGCAAACCAGAACAAGCAGAACAGTACCAACAAACCCAAAGAGCACAAAACCAAGAAACAAACCCAACATCAGCACATAAGGAGGAACTATGGAGATCTCTGCCACTCCCGAAGGATAAGATCAACCACCATAGGCTCGAGAACAAACCAAACCAGCAGCAGCAAAGACAGGCCCAAAACACTGCAACCATAACAGATCTGTATAGCAGCTCAAAGAAGAGAAGACCAGCACCAAACAAAAAGCTCCAAGAAAACTTCAAATAATCATAGCAATAGCATCCCTGATTTTCTTGATAACCACATTCACCGGATTACACTTATCATCATGGACTCTAAGATTCCTTTCACGCCACACATGATACATAATGCAAAGAGCAGCCTTCTTCCCAGAAATAGAAGTGATAAGAAAAAGATCATCATAACTATTAGGCAGACCACCAATAGAAAGCAAATCAGCACAAGCCAACCAAACACTTCTAGCATATTCACAAGTGAAAGTAACATGATTTGTGTCTTCATAGCTACTCCTACAGAGAAAGCAAACAGAAGCCAAAGTGATACCTCTTCTCCTACTATAATCAGAAGTAGGTAATTTGTTAAGACACACTTTCCAAGCATGGATGATAAAATTTTTAGGAGCTTTACTAGACCAAAACCAAGTATACCGATTACTGAACTCTCCCTTTATACGAATGGAGTTCCAAACCTTCTTAAGATTAGACTTAGAATCCCCCAGAATAGTCAAGCCATCAACACCTTCAATGATAATATTATGCTCTTCCATACACTTCAGAAACACATGGGCAACCCTTGACTTAGGAGGATTCCACTTAGAATTAGAAATAACAGATCCAAGGTTAGCATTAGCACCCATACCAGAATTAATAGGATTCATATCCACCAAATCACCCAGAAACTTCGAATCACACCAAGGAACTTTCCAAATCTTAAAGGAGGAATTAGGCCCAATATGAAACTTAATCAAGGATAAGAGAAGCTTCCTAACGGAAAGCACCTTATTGAACAACCAAGAGTAATTAGCAGATTCTTCAATCAACCAGAAATTATCATCCTTCAGATACTTGGAAGAAATCCATTTAACCCAAAGGGTGTCTTTCTTGTTACAGACATCCCAAGCATTCATGATCAAACAAGCTCGAGACACATCCTTACTTCGTCTAATACCCAATCCTCCTTCACTAGTAGGAAGGGTAACCTTCTCCCAAGGAACCAAATGAAGATGATTCATGCCTTCAGATTTACCCCAGAGAAAGTCCCTAGCCAGCTTATCAATAAAATCCAAAACCGAAGCAGACAAAGGGAAAGCAAGCATCCAATGCATATGAATAGTAGAAATAGTGGACTTGATTAACTCAATCCTGCCAGCCATACTAAGAGTTTTAGACTTCCAAGCATCCAACTTCTTGCTAATCTTGTCAATGAGCTTATAGCAATTTTTCTTGGACAACATACCATAGAAGAGGGGAATACCCAAATAGCTAAGATCATCCACATTGCCTTCAGGCATATCAAGAATAGACAGGATATTACCTTTATCAACATTCCTACTAAAGATAACTGAACTCTTGTTAAGATTAAGGATCAAACCAGACATATCCCCAAAGTCATCCAGCAGCTTTCTAATATAAGAAGCATTACCAACCGAAGCCTTAAGGAAGAACATAAGATCATCAGCAAAAATCAGGTGAGAAATAGCAAGAGAGCTCGACCTTTTAATAGGCACAAAGTCTTTCCTTTGTTTCATCATAGTGGTAAGACCCTGCATCACAATAACAAAGAGATAGGGCGCAATAGGGTCCCCCTGTCTAATACCATTAGAGGGAATAATAGGATCAGTAGGTTCACCATTGATCAAGACATGATAGGACATAGATGTAAAGAGGGCTTCAATCCATTTGATCCAAGAAACAGGAAAATTCATCTTGAACATAACAGAAAATAAGAACTTCCAGGAAACAGAATCATAGGCCTTAGAAATATCCGCCTGAATACACATGTTACTTGTATCTTTCTTAAAATCACTAATCAGCTCATTAGAGAGAAGAACAACATCTTTCAAGCTTCTACCTTGAACAAAAGCACATTGATTGAAATCAATGATGGAAGGAAGCACCCTCTTTAATCTGTTAGCTAAAATCTTCGAGATAATCTTGTAGAAGATATTACAAAGAGCAATGGGTCTCCAATTAGAAATGATCGAAGAATCCTTTCCTTTGGGAATGAGAGTCAAAAAGGTCTTGTTAGCTTCCCTAAGCAACACTCCATTCTGAAAAAACTCCTTGATGGCTTTAAACACATCATCCCCAATGATACTCCAAGTCTTTTTGAAAAAGCAACCATTCAGACCATCCGGACCAGGGGCCTTATCATCTTTTAAATCCTCAATGATATCCTCAACCTCCTTCCTAGTCACAATCGAAGTAAGGAAGGACCTATCATCAGAAGCAAGGACACTACCAGTCCATTCACCTTGCCACACTTTCCCTTCAGCAAGAGGATTATTGAACAAACTATGATAGAAATCCATAATAGAAAGCTTAAAATCTTCAGAGTTGTGAGACATAACACCATTGACCAAGAGACCTTTAATTCTATTCCCATGCCTCCTAGTCTTGAGAGAAGCATAAAAGAATTTAGAATTAGAATTACCTTCTTTTAGCCATTGAATACGAGACTTCTGCCTAATAAGAGATTCTTCAGCAAGTTCAGCCTCCTTAGCCTTTTTATTACAATCATTAGCATAAACTCTTAAGTCCTCATCATTAGGGTTCATATCAGAATTGGAAGCAGCTTTGTTAGCAAGATCTCTAAGACTCTTCGCATTATCATGGAGGTTCCCAACAAAATCCTTGTTCCACCTAATAAGATCTTTTTTAACATTGTTGAACTTCTTATAAAGACGGAAGGTATCAAACCCATTGACCTCAATAGACCAAGCATTCTTAACAACCTCTAAGAAATCCTTTCTATAAGTCCACGCATTAATAAATCTGAAAGGGGACACCACTTTCCTGACATTCCCAATCTTTAAAGACACACGTCTATGATCACTTATGTAATTAGACACCAGATCACCATTGTAATCTTCAATATCAGTCAAGAAAATATCATTATGGAAAACTCGATCAATCTTTGAAGAGACAAACCTCTCACCATGCTGCTTGTTATCCCAGGAGAAAAAAGGACCCCCAAGCTTCATCTCAAACAAACCAACATTCAAAACACAGCTGTTGAATTCCTCCATGGACTTCTTAGTAGGAGGTTGAATACTCATCCTTTCTTCCTCAGTTCTAACAGCGTTGAAATCTCCCAAAAGAACCCAAGGACAGTCCACCGAACTACTAATGGATTCAATATCTTTCCACAAAACAGACCTTTCAGAATCACCATTATGCCCATATATGGCCGTAATAAGCATAGAAAACTCACCAACAGAAAGCTTAAAATGCACAAACTGATCAGATTCAGATATCTTGCTAACCGTGACATTTCTATACAAAACAAAAATGCGACCCAATCTATGAGAAGAAAGATTTGTTATAAGATCATACTCAGAAAAGTATCTATTCATAAGACTATTCACATTCCTTTCCCTAATTTTAGTTTCAGTAAGAATAACGACATCACAATGGAGCCTCCTTAACTCTTCTTGGACAGGACCTATTTTATTACCAAGTCCTCTTATATTCCAAGAAGAAATGTTGATTGGTGGACTCATTTGGTAACCCCGGCTGTTGAACTGACAGCCTCAGTATTTGAAGAAGAGAGTTCCAATTCTTTTGGAGTGATCAAAGAGACCAAATTCTCAAGCCTCACAGCCATATTTGTCTTACCCAGACATTTTGGGGGATCCCTGAATCCCATATTTTGCGCCTGATTCACTGAACAAGAAGAAGCAAACGAGCTCCCCTCACTAATGGGGGAAATACCCTGGACAGCAATACCAGTTTTGGGAGTTAAGAGACTAGGATTGTCCATACCAAAAGGAAGAAAACCAGCAGACACCTCCGCCAACCCTTTGCCTTTCACAAGATCTAGAGCAGCCTGACAAGGCGGATCAGCTAGCACAACGATTTCCTCATTACTCATAGGAAGAGAAGCTATACCCTCGTTCACTTTTTCCGACAAAACAACATCTTCCACTGTCAACACCTCCGGATAACAGCAAGCCACTTTCAGTCTAATTTCTTCCTCATCTGTAACCTCTTCAATAACAACCGTATAATCATCCTCCAGAACAGAATTTGGTATATTTGTAGAAATATTCAGAGCCGTAGGTTTCCTAACCTCCCAGACAGCTTTGGTCTTCTGATTCTTCATTCCTTGATTCACCTTCTCAGAGCGGGAGGGACAGTCATCATGACCAAACAGACCGCACCGAATACATGTATTAGGAATCCATTCATACTCAAAGTAGATAGTGTGCTCTACGCCTTCATCACTTTTAAGAGTAACTTTCTTCAGAAAATTCGCATCCTTACTCATTAGCACCTGGATTCTTGCCATATCCATTCGTTTGATAAACTTAGTTTCATCATCCATCTTCAGTGGCTCACCCAACAGAGAACCAATTCTACTAAACATACGATGATCCCAAAGCTCCATTGGCACATTATACAATCTGATCCATACAGGAACTTCCGATAGAGGCAACTTTGAGAATTTCTCGCCAATACTCCAACGCTTCAGGATAACAGGCCTACCGCAGACAAACCAATCGCCCTTCAAAGCCGTCTCCAGGTCCTGCAGCTCTTCAAAACGAATCAGGAATATCCCCTTCGCTCTGTCAAAAATCTCGAATATCCCACTAACATTCCAGATCCTTGTGAAATATTCCGCGAGAAGGGGGATGACAGGTTGGAAATCAATCACATACCCCATCAAGCATCTGCTCCACCGGCCAGCATTCTCCACTGCTTCGACATTAGGGTAGATAAGCTTTCCATTTTCCAATGTGATAGTAGTCTTCCCCAGATCCGATCCATCCTTCAGATTTGGCCTAATGCTGTGCCATTTGGTCGGAAGTCTTTGTTGGTCTGAAGATGGCTCGACGTTGGTCGGAAATCTTTGTTGGTCTGAGGATGGCTCGACGTCGGGATTCCGATGGACTTCATGAAAAGTGCCTCTGCGTCTGAGAAGAGGAAGAGGGAGACCGGATCGCCCCCCCGCCGTCGCATTATCACCCGCAGCCGCAGACGCCCGACGCCGCAGACCGGAATCCATTTCTTTTTTTGGATCTCACAAGTTTTACTAAAGTTTTCTTTATCTTATCGATTGAATTTCCTTTCTCTTACTTGGCCGTTCAGATAGATTACATTCTCAATTACCCTGCTAGGGTTTGATCATCATATTGTGTGTCATTATTACATTCACTAGATGTCTCTACCACGGTGGTTATGCATCATATATGATTCATTTTCTTATCACTTCATTCCCACATTGCTCTCATTAAGGAAGATATGAAAGAGAAGATGATTTTGAGACTTAGAATTCTTATCTTCAAACATTCAATAATACATTTCTCATATGTAGGTTTAATTAATTATCAACAAGGATACTTGACTAATTAGCACTTTCTTGAATCTCGCAACCTCTTTCTTTTATAATCTATATTACTCCATTATGTTTCAAACTCTTCTTTACTTTCCATAAACCCCTTACCATATACTACTATTACACATGTCATCTTTAACTTCTAGTTTTCTCTTATGATCATGTTGCTTCTTTTATGTGTATGATCATGTATACCATGTTGCATATATTTCCTTTTATCCTTCTACTAATGTGAAGTTGAAATTCTAAATCAATAATCTCTCTACTAGTTTCAACTCATGTTTAATACATTACATATCCTTCATTTTAAATCAAACGGCTCATGCATGGGTCGAACTTAGTATCTCTTTCAATCAAGTTTTTCCCTCTTGAATATAGTTTACCTTTGTATGACTTATTCATTGGTTAAGCTACACTTTTGTTCTTCTTTTAGAAACTAGTTTGTTGTTCTATAGAGACTTGGAATCCAAAGGTAGTAAGGATGAATGTATTAACTTCACAATAAAGGTATACATTCCATGCTCTCAATTATATCATGACCCTCATTCCTTAATCAAGCTCATCATTTCCAGCATTATCTTTGTTTTCACTTAATTTCTTATCCTAGTCTTATGATTTACATGTTCATCTAATTCTCTTTACTTTAACTCTTCTGAAGACTCTTCACTTATATTTACTTATTGTCTACTTAACATCTTTTCTTCTATTTTTCCTTTGCTTTGGAGTACATAAAAACATTGTACTCGATTATGTAGTCCATTCCTCATGATTAATTCTTACTATCTTGTCCCTTACATACCTTTTTCATTTTTTTTCTCCATATTTCATATTTAAAGTTCATATAATACTAATCATTAAACTTAATCTGTACCTTATGTCATGTTCCTTTATTCTTAATTAAGGGTTTCTCATATGAGGCATCAAAGTTGGATCTCAAAATATCAGTTCCAACTGATTCATATCTATTCTAATCTTTCCCATATGTTTCAACATCTTAGTATATGTACATTCTCACTATGATGTGGGTCTAATTTATCTAGAGTCCACCCTTATCATATTGTTAATAGGAATCATTAGATCCCAGTAACGCATCCTGCCAGCCGAACCAGACCGAACCTGCAGTCCTGAAGCCAAGAGCTATACAAGAATAACCAACTCCTATTAATCTCAAACATTTAGAAAGAATATCCACTTAGGGTAAACTCATTTAAACATAACTTTTGGTCTACATGATACAAAGAACATAAATAATAACTGAATCACTTCATGATACACCACAATATAAAAGAACCATATATATTCTACAAACTGATATTATGAATTCATACATATAAGAGCATTTCTATTTATCTACAATCAAAGAAGCAATATAAAGCAAGAGTTGTATGACATTCTATATTTAATCTCTTACTCGATTACTTTTCGGTCTCCTAACCCTAAAATTTCTAGGGTTTCTCTCTAGCTCATCCTTCCTCTGCATACCTGGCCAGGGCATCCAGTGAAGAATAGACAGAGTAGCTTGATACTAGTCAATCTAAGTATTCAGATACCGGGCCAGGGTATCCAAATACCCAGACTTCCCAGAGCTATAGACACAACACCTCCTATCTGCCACACTTATAACTCTGACTTTCTATCCTAATGGTCCCTAACGACTCAGCCTAAGCTCTAATACCAAAGTTGTTACACACCGATCTCACAATTACCATTAATCATGAGATTAGGGCATAAATTGAGGATTTAACGTAATACAAAGATCACCCTTAACTTTTTCTTCTTTTTCAAACTCTTTGGTTTCTCGCAATGAACCACATAAACTAACTTTACAAGGGAATCCAAACATTGATTTCTCTAATCTGATATCAACAGTAAAAATGCATGTATGAACATTCATTATGTTTCACATACTTTTAAGCACATAAGACTTGTTGATTCGCATATATTGCTAAAAGAGGAATAATGTCATACATCATCATTTACAACTCTCTTTTTTCTTTACAAGGACCTAGAGTGATAAGGACCGACTGAACTTAACTATACTCAGACTTAACTCTTGTAGCAGATCTCTGATGCAATGATATCTTCAATCCCCACGGTTTCCCAAAAAATTTTGAGTAGAGGGGTGAGCCTACTCGTTCAGTGAATGAGTAAAACAATAATGCAATCTAAAGTACTGAATCAGACATTTATCATTCTTGCATAATTGAAATAAAACAAGATAGTAATTTCAAATTAAAAGACTAAATATTCAAAAACTTACTAATAACATTGAAGCCTACATCATTAGAAATAAACAAGTATGGAAATATAATCCTCACTATATTCAATATTACATTTAAAGAACAACTGCTGCGAAACTGTACTCGAATCTTTCTTTGCCTTTCTTCCTTATAAGAAACTCTTTAAAACTTATATTATCATATTTTAGCTTATGTCCTGATCATATGCAGTGTACTCTATATATGAAGAATCGTAATGAAATACAATCTCACTGTACAAGACTTAGCTGACACACCCGGGATGCTAAGCCTGACAACATCGCTAGTCTGCAACAGGAAAATGGCTCTCTGGTCTCGGCACACCTATGGGCCGTAAAACTGGACTCCTCTAACCTGAGCACACATGCGGAGAGTCAAGCCACCTATTGGCTTTTCTGTACTCTAGTGCCACCAGGATTTCTGGTTGATGTTGGACACTACATACTGTATTTTTAAAGAGACTTCCACTAGGGCTTCGTCCCCCGTACCACCTGTTAGTATGATCCGACCCCCGTGTACTGGACACTGCCAGGGTTAGGTCATTTCATCCCTACGGCGCAGACCTCTCATAGGAAATCTACGGTGTTCAGGGCTACTATTATTACTGTAACTTTGATTATATCTTTCTATTAGACTGATCTCTCTTTAACTCTGTATATTAATGACTACTCGGACTATTGAATTGAAATCACTGATGATATTGAACTGAATGCTCAACATATTGTTTACCCCTTTCTTAGGATTTCTCCTTACTCATGCACATATAGCACTTCTCATGTATTCAAACATATATCATGTCTACTGATATAAATATTCTCATTCAACATTTCTCACATATGCATGGCATCGATAACATACCTATCTAGGGCATGTCATATCTCTCCACTTGCAATAGCATAACAACATATGCATTTCATGACAAGTATTTGAGTTAGAAAATCCGAATCTCATAAACAAAGTATGTATGCATATAATATAATATTCAGATAAAATCCCACAATATCACATGAATCATTTCAATCAGCCATTTACTACTAAATTAGATATGTATACTTGTAAAAGCATACTAGATTGGCTTTCCATCCTTGATTACTTGCTATTCACAGGATATGTATTATGAAAATTAGAAACTCTATTTGTCCATATATCAAATCAAGAGATCAAACATGTAGAATTATATGCACTAGGAACATAAGTAAGATCATATAAGCATAAATCCGAATTTCAGCTATAATGTTGTTCAAGCACCCAAATAACTTGAAATTTCAGATCTTCAGAAGATTCTCAATAAACTTCTTAATTCTGTAGTATTCAAGATACATGGATATCTATATCCATGTCCTCATATAAACGTTTTCATATCATAGTTGGAAAATGAATTGAAGTATTTTATAAACTGAATTCAAGAACAGTTCTTTTCATTTATTGTCATCTAGGGAGAAATCGAGAATATAAATTAAAACCATCTAATTGAGTATAATTGACTGAAATATTCTTTTACCCACTCACCCTAAGTTGTAAAACCGCTTAAAAATGTATCTCATATCTGAAAATCTCGAATCCATATCAAAAAGCAATCGCCACTTTCTTCTTCCTTTCAACTCGAAAACCCTAGAATTGAAGATTAGGAGAGAAAGAGTGAGAAAAAGACTTGATTTGATATGATTTCAAATCCAATCAGGGGAGGGACGGAATCTTGACATCTGAGAGAAGATTCACCATGAAACTATATCCAAAGAATCTAAACTTACATGATTTCATCATTCCTCGGACCGCAAAATCCTAGGTCAGCATCTCCATCAATTTCTCCTCTCAAACCCTAACTCTCCCTCTCTCTAGGATTTCGTCTCTGGATTGAATCACGAATTATGAGAGCTCCTTGTGTGTTAGGCTGACCATATAGAGCAATTGAGTTGCTTGGGTCAATTGCACATTGAACCCTCACTATACTTTCTCTTATTTCAGCTGAATTTTCTGTCATAAAAATATTACTGTAATTCGTCTAATGATAAGGTCTAAACGCATCCAAAAATTATGAAAATTTTACATGTTTATGATTGAGTTTCAGATCTCCAGTTAAAATTTCAGATCATTTGGAGTTACCAATAAATAATTAAAAATAAAACACTACACTGCTGAAAAGCACTCTGTCAGCATTTTGGTCGAAGTATAGTTCGACCGAGAACCACATTCAAAGAACACTCAAATATTCTGAAATTTTTCTCCAATATGCATGATTGAGTTATCCATATCATATCCAAAATTCAATTAAATACAAAATTTGTAGAAAATATGAAAAATCATTTACCACACTGCTATCCTGATCAAATTCCATATTCATGTACTATCAAAACCCTAATTTTTGCCGATTAGGGTTTACATTTCTCAAACCCTAATTCTTCAAACTAAAATCATAGTTAGAGTTTCTTCTTAGGTTTGAAACATCACAATTGATCTCCTATCATTAATCAAGTCTAAACGACGTTCAACCTAATCAAGCATGTAATCATTCAGGTAAACCCTAGTTTACCAATTAAGCACAAATGTGGTCATTACAATAACAATAAGTAAATGAGATAAATTCAATATCAAAAAGAGACAACAAGAAGTATAGTACACTAGAATCAATAAAATGTTTCAAGAGATGCCCAATCTAATTGTTCGTTTATATTTTAGATTCATTATCACGATCAGGGTTGAAATATTGAATATTGAATTAGGAAAAAAACATATCACAAAATACAAATATTACAAAATGAAAATTAAAAAAGAATTCAATGCAGCTTGGCAGCTAATTAAGCGGTCGCCCAACAGGCTTGTGGGTCGCCCAGGCGGAGTAGGCGGCTGCCTAGCCGCCCAAGCGAAGTAGGCGGCCGCCTAGCCGCCCATGCGGAGTAGGCGGTCGCCTAGCCGCCCAGTCGGCCCATGCAGACGCCCAAAAAGCATCTGTGGCTAAGTGTCAAGCTGGGCGAAGCCCCCTTGGGCGGCTGGTCGACTAGGCGATGCCTAGGCGGCGGCCATCTATGGGTTGCATTTTCAAGTGATTTGATAATTTGGTATAAGATTGTATTTAGCATTCAATAGTCACTACAGACCTACAAACTACTAAATGTTTGTCTTTAGGAAACATTTTTAAAATGTTCCTTATACCATTTTAAGTGGTTTATTCAATGACTAGTATGGTATGGATATGTGATTCCTATGTAAAATAATAGTATCCTGGAACATCATATTGATCTTCAATAACTTCATTAAGTTTCTAAAGTTTCATAATTGTGGAAAATTCCCTAACGATGCCTTCAAATATGTTCAGTCTATCGTTTTTCTTTTCTTTTGGGATATCGGGATGATTCATCAGCAATCAGGCGCCTATACTCAAAATAATACAGCATAGCACAAGAGTTATAACCTCCTAGATATCACTTGCACATTGCCTGTTCATGTCCATCTACCCAAGATTCTTTGGTCTGAAGCAGTTTTAACTGTGTTCTCTAATCAATCGGCAACCCACATTGTTAGTTCAAGGTAACACCCCTTTCTCCCTCGTTTTTCTTTGGCTTTTCAGGTGCACGATATTTGTTAACAACTTTGATCTGAAAGATGATAATCTGGACCCTAAACCTCAAAACGGTCTTTTTCAGATATTCTCAAGTGCAAACAAAGGATACAAGTGTGTTGATCCTTCTAACAAAGGCATGCTTGTCTCTAAGAAGTTCACGCTTTGTGGATCCGATTCTTTCTACGCCATAATTAATGCTCCCAGCACACCTAATGCTTCTTTCTCCTTGAAAATTGAGGTTCCCCACCCAGCACTGCATCAAACTCCTCAACCTATTACGCCATATCCTCTGGTATATCAGCAAAGCCACTGGATCCCCACCATCTATGTCAACTTGGATAGAATCCTCATAACTTGCAGCACTAAGGAAAGGAATTCACTCATGCTCCGTTCCTTATCATGTTGCTAATATTTGTTGCATGGACAAACATTCTCCTTTTGCACGAGCCTTTGCCTCA
The DNA here is from genome assembly GCA_963693085.1 of Alisma plantago-aquatica. NCBI lineage: Eukaryota > Viridiplantae > Streptophyta > Magnoliopsida > Alismatales > Alismataceae > Alisma > Alisma plantago-aquatica. The sequence goes on from OY856412.1 coordinate 116,746,387, forward strand.
ACCTTAACAATGCAGACCTTGCTTGCAAAAACCAAATTCCAATCATCATTCAACTATCAGAGAATACCCCCAGGCAAGGGTTTATATAGATAGTTTGCTAGAAGACGTAATTCGCTTATTTATGCTAATGACCCAACATAATTAAGAGAAACGAAATAATGGGGAACTTACAAATGAGTCCAAGTTTTACATGTAGCTCCCTAGATTGAAATCATTGTGCACAAGATCCACAAACTAAAACTAACAAAGACAACAAATTAAAGACAAAACACTAGTATTAAATAAAAGACGATGTGGTCTAATCAAAAGACGACAATCACTGATTAGGCTCTAGATGAGTAGCATGTCCTGCATCAACTCCCCCCAGGCTCTAGATTTACACAAAGACAAAAATAATATTGGATGTAAGGAAACTTATAGCATTAGTGCCCATTCAATTAGGGATGGCAACAAAAACCGAGAACCCACAATCTGAATTGAACCACCCCGCTCCGCCCCACATTTGTGGGTGTCCACTATCCAGAATGGTTGCTGGGTTGGGTGGAAAAAATACCAGGTGGCGAACGGGTGGTTTCTGGAAACCCAATTTTCATGCAGTCGCACACGCTTTCCCTCCCAGCTTTCTACCTGCACCACCCACCCCAACCTCGTCATCCCCGCCACCTATTGTAAGAACTTATGGTGGCGGCGTCTCCGAGAGGAGGTACCACATCGCTCAAGCTGCTCCGCACCGAGATCCAGGTCACAGCTAGCATCCACTCGTGTGCCGCTCCTTGGGCGAGGTCGGAGTTGTAGTGAAGTACAGGCTGTGGCGGCTGCGACGACGTGGGTTAGCGGAGGGCACAAGCTGTAGGTTTCTCGTCAGAAACGGCTCAGAGCGTCTCCCTTTCTGTAGTTCACGATGTCGCTGCCGCCCCGGAACACACATTGTGTTCAATCCGCCGGCCAACACACCCAGTACAGACTTTCAAGATACTTACAGAGCGTGTGATTGTCGACGCCATTGCGCCCGACCTTGACCACGCAAACATGTGCAACGGTGTAAGTGTGCATGTCGCGGATCTGAAGCATGAACAACTGAATGTCCATGGATTGAGGTTGTATCATTACCCGGGCCGCCATTAGGAAGTATGAGGTAGGCGAAGATGGATGCAAACTTTTGGTGAGCCACCACGTTTCCTATGGAACGTCAATGACAGACTCGTCCATCATATCGCTTTGTCGAACACCTTTGTCGTCTGGAGCACCTGGACACTGGACCTGTAGTGCAACTACGTCATGGCGTAGCACTTGGGAAGAACATGTCTCTGCGCTCCTCTGTTCCTAGGTTCCCGGCGGAAGTCACCAAACTGCCACAAATCTGCACTGCATGCCTAGCTTGGTCGTCAGCAACAGGCCCACCGTCACGCTCACATACTCGTACATGTAGACGACGGGAGTGGAAAAAATTCAGTAGTGGCAGGCAGGTTTACATCCAAAAATGGATTCCCATTCCAACCATGGGTTCCCAAATTTAATATACCATGCCACCCGAACAATGGGAAACGGACACGACCAAGCACCACTTTATATTGGGTAGGATGGTTTTGGTAGTTGGGTGTGCAAACCCGCTACCATTGCCATCCCTACATTCATTTTAGCACCAAACACATAATGCAAGGAGAAACATGAAATGGAGGAAGATCACGTAAGTTTGAGGACAAGGAGAAGAAGACAAATAAGAATTGGTCGATTTTGACATAGATGAAGAAGAAATCTATCTAGGTGTGAGAATAACATGGCTGCTTGTGGGGCAGCAAAAATATCAGAAAACAAGACAAGCATAAGGGTTGCTACTTAGGCGTATATAAACTACTTTCATAGCTACATGCAAAGGGGAAAACCAAATTAGATTATGACAAAATTGATTGATATGGTGATTATGACATTGATATGCACTTTTGCATAAGGTATTAAGGCTATTGGAATAAATCAACAGGATGATAAAACTAGTTTCTTCTATGATAAAAATTGGGACAATGCATACTGACAAAATGACTACTTCGCTACGTATACAATTACTTGCTATAGTTATACGAAAAGTGTACGAACTTTTTCCATGACAATGCATTGCTTCTAGTCATATCAAACTCAATGACAAATATCATACCAATTACTCAATTTTAGGTCGTTATTCAATAGTTTAGTAGTGTAAATTTTCTCAAATAGAAAAAGAAAAACATTTTTTTGCTGGATTGCATGCTTTATAAAAGTGTTTGCTTCACGTGTAAGCGCCCAAGGAGGCTTGGCTACTTCACGCTTTCCAGAACATATTTTGGTCGTCTAGGTTATGTTTAGTAGCTATGTTATGAAGGAAAGTCATAACGAAGTTGAGAACTTGGAGCTACAGCCATACTATTATAGGCGACAAGGGACTACGATGCCAAGGTTATGCGCCTTAAATTTTTCTTATTTAAAATCTATTTTCCTTCCTATAGACATACATCTTATTTACTTCATGAGCATCCCTCATATTCTATTGAGTATATACACATGACATAGTAATGGTTATATACATGGAGATACAAACATATTCATGTTAATGAATGTAAATATATAAATTACCTCTATATTAATCTCAACAAATATGCACTAAAACATGTATAATACATCTCCATCACACAATAAAGACCTAACAGGGATAATATCATCTTTACCTAAATAGGAGGCTTAGAGTTGTATATATCAAGTTATTTTCATCCTTAAAAGGCTTAAATATATTTCCAATCAAGTATGGGTATTTGTGGCTCATATAATATGCAAAGTGGCTCTAATATAGTCATATTGTATTTTATTGCAATTTAAGCCCTAATGAGGGTACTTAAAAAATTACCAAGCCCACAACATAAAAATTGAGTTGAAGGCATCAAGCGAAGCATTGATGGTATTAATCCCTAATAACAAGAATATTATAATAATGGTACCGAGATACATAACGTGGACAAAAGTATTTAATCTGATCACTAGGACCCTGTAAAAGAATATTAACAACCAAGAATAGGGACCCTCAAATGGTACCAAGCCGGAGGATAAGTTGGGATGCTAGCCGAAGCACATGCCTTAACAAGGGTGTCTACAACATCAGATCCAAATTTATTCATTGATTCTCATTTTTACATTTTTTAGAAATATTCCCTTGCCTATAGCACTAGTGTGAATTAGACATTTTAGGAATACAACACAGTTATCTATTATTTAACAATATGATGTGTATAGGTATACAACAATAAAACATATGCATATGAATTGACTGATATTCAGAAAAACATATTTCTAAAAAATAGGAAAATAAAGGTGCAACTTCTAAAGTCACAAATGTGATAATAGGTGAACCTTAGTAGGTCCTGTTGTCAAGGCACCTAGCCTCAGCCCTCGTAAAGCCTTGATGTGTTAACAAGTTTGCTAGGTTGTTGCATAGAATTAAATGTCCGATTTTGATGCCGTGTCCGATGGCCCAGAAACAGAAATTTTTCAAAATTTCGCACTAAATTTCGATATTTACGGCCCTAACGATTTCGACGACCAAATAAGCGAATTAAATCATGAAAATTTACCAGGATGGTCTAAACGCCAAGATCTACTCAAATATGCAATAATATTTCATATTGGATATGGGGAGGGGGGGTCTCCCACATTTGTAAGTGAAGGAAGCTGAACAATTTCGACAGAATTTTGATGGCAATTTCGATGGCAAAATGAAGGAATTAAGCTTTGAAATTCTGCAAACACAAAGTCTAGACATAAACACACTAGATTATATAATAAATCTATATGTTTAGAGGTTAGGGTGGGATCCATGTCTTGATGAGTGAGTGCACAAATGAACAGAATTGTCAGGTCCGTTAGACTGTAAACAGCTTACAAACCCACAATTTACCACTTAGACCTTAAAACTTACAATTACAAGTTACAAACTAACATGTTACAACTTATATAAGTCTAGTGTTAAAATTTAGTTAGGTTACATGGGTCATGTATACATAGATCAAAGAAAATGCATTATTTTTAAGTCATTTTATGTATAAATATGTGTAATAATAACAAATTTATTGTAGAATTGCAGACTTAATACTATTATTTCATAGATCCTCAAGTTTGTTTGTAGTTCATGTGATTTTCGAAAGAGGATCGCCAAAATACCTAACATGTAGCAACAGCACTTAGAACTTTGTTATTTTTCATAGTATCTCTTCACATCTTTTAGAAGAGTGTAAACATAGAAAGAGGTATACATGGGCTAGGGATAGGGGAAACGTACCTTAGAATCAAAGAAAATAGCCTCTATAAGCAAAAGATACAAAGAGAATCGCCAAAATACCTAACATGTAGTGGCAGCAGTCTTAGGAACAAATATCTCGAAATTTCTATCGAAATTTTGTGTCATTTTGCGAAATTATGGCCCAAATTGGGTGAAATTTGCACTGTTTTGCAAAATTTTAGCGAAATTTTTGCGAAATGACGTCACATTCTCTATGTACATGCGTTTCGATGTCCGGTTGAAAAAAATCGGAAATTTCGGTCGAAATTTCGCAATTTCGATCGAAATTTTGTACGATGGGTTGTTGATGTTTCTAAACCCCACAGTGAACAATCCCCATATACTCACCATTGACTGGTCAAATGGTCAAAATTGTCACTAGAGTGGAGGGAGAAGTGGGTTAGGGGCAGTGAAATAAAAAACGGCCAGGCGGGCCGCTTAAGCGCCCATGACCCCCAGCCGCTTAGATTTGCCATTAATCGCCCGCTTAATCATTTTGAACAAAATCGCCCGCTTTTTGCCCGCCTCACCCGCTTTTTTCCCATTTTTTGCCCGCTTTTTTCCCGCTTTTGTTTAAAAATCCTAATGTAAGCATCTAACATTAATTAATTACATAGCCAAGTAGTGTTGACTATAATATACGAAACTTGTATACATTAAATGTTCTATGATATAGCTAGTCCTAATTTAGAATGCATACTTTGTGTGTAAGCTGTAATAATTGGGTACTGCTGTAATGCATCTAAGTAAATATCCTATTGCTCTATTATACTAGTAATGCATGATTAGTTTTACTGATTTCTTTGCTGCTTTCAGTGATTAATGATTGGTACTGCTGGTTAGTATTACTTTAGTGATTACTTTAATTCAATAATTCATAGTTTGTTATATACAATTACTGATCTGCTTGCTGATTTTAGTGATTAGAGATGCTGATTAATAGTAAGTATTGATGAATACTTAGTTAATTACTGATTTGCTGATTAGATATGTATAGAAGTTCCTCATAAATATATTTTTTATATACACATACATGTAATTTTGTATAAAAATATATAAATTTAGACACCCGCTTTTTCAAAAATCGCCCGCTTAATCGCCCGCCTACCGCTTAATCGGTTACAGGGTGTCGTCCGCACGCCTCCCGCTTCCCGCTTTCTAATACATTGGTTAGGGGTGGGATATCTAATTCCTATGTGCAAAAGTTCTTTGTCCATGTCCAAAAAGACCATTCACTATGCCAGATTTTGGCAACCTCGTTCACCCATGCAATCATTGAACCCCTATTCTTTAGCATGTAGCGATTTATCAAAGAGAAGCCGAGAATATTGTAGTGTCATATTGGAGAAACGAAACTCCACCTCAAGTAGTCATTCTTTATGCCCATGGCATCTTCAAGGGAGCGGACAATTCTGCATCAGATACATGTATCCTAGCGATGAAGACATCAATTAGAAGAAGGAAAACATGTTGTATGTTGCTCTCTCAATAATGGTTTCAAACATCTATTCATTCTCCACCACCATGCTTAAAGTCATGAGAGACTTTCTTATCATAAGACCTCATGTGAATGGTGAGGATATCAAAGTGATTCCTTGCTTGCCTAACTTTCAAGGTCATCATGTTTTAGAAAAACTAATTGTAATTTTGAAGGAAGCATAGGTTGGTTTTCAAACAAAAGTTTAAAATTTAGGAAGTGTCAACATGGCTCTACATCATGGTTTAGAATTTCAGTTGAAATTGCGAAATTTCGGCCAAAATTTCACTTTCGATCGGTACCAGACATTGAAATGGACAATCCAAATAGTCAAATTTCCAATTTTTTAATTGCATTAAATTTTTAAAAAATCGTAAAAGTCCTAATAAATGGGTGATACCCCCCTGAGTTAATTGAATCCAAAATATAAGAGCTAGCATGTTCTTGCATAAGAATATATGTATGTATACATTGCATCATCGAATCCGGATCGAAACAGTTTTGTGTATTTTCATCACTCAAAAATGTAGCAGCCCCCCACCCTATACCAACATACGATATTATTGCATAATTAGGTGTATTTATGTACGTAGATCATCATGGTAAAATTTTATGACTTAATTCCTTTATTTGGTCATCGAAATAGTCAACAATCGCGTCAATATTTGTGTCGAAATAAGCGGAAATATCGAGATTTCGGTCGAAATTTTAATAAATTTCTGTTTCTGGACCATCAGAAACGGCATCGAAATCGAAATTTTAGACATGGCTCAACATACAAGCATGGATACGGACGCAAACACAAGACGGCAATTTCGAAAAATATAGGCACATCACACGGCAGCATGATTATAGTATGTATGTACTAGTCATGAGAAATTATGGATGGATGTGTAGTATACATGTTATTTTTTCATTATTCTATATGAATATATTTATAATAGTGGCCCATTTATAGCTCTATTGTGAATGCCAAAATTTGCTGATCATGTTATTTTGTCCCATTTGGTAGCCAATATACAATCTTTACTATAAAATGACTTAGAAGTTGTGGTCCAATCAACAAAAAAAATATGCAAAAGATATAAAGTTGCAATATTTTCTGTGGTTATATGGAGCGTCTAATGCTTCAAGGTGCGCCTCAGATGTGTTGGTATGCAATACGTGTTGGAGATACACACAAGAGCTTCAATGAAGTGCATGTGCTTCCTAGTTAAGTATTATTTGGCATAGGTTAATCCTTTCCGTGTAGCAACTATATTAACTAACAGATAGCCTAAACAAGAATACTGCCCTTGGTCATGCAATGAAGCCACAACTATGTCGTGAAATTGTGATGTCACTATCCCACGTTGACAACTTATTAAAGATTCTTGACGGTTGCCACCATGATCCAATCTGTTTGGTATCTAAACAAATGGTGTAATATAACAGCACCTTTCCTAAAAGGTTTAGCATGGTCAACGTTTTAATCCTCAACATTTAGACCCCACCCACCCCCCCCCCCTCCAGTAGACCAGGTTCATGCTAGCAGGCTGCAGGGAATGTGCCCAGTGACACTCTTGTCAGTATGCTCCCACCTTAGTTCGGCCAAGAGCATAACTAACACTATTCCTTACAAATCCATTACATTGGTAGCATCACCTAAAAAATAATAAATTTATCACATGTTATGTTTTATCATCAAAGTGTACCTATGCTTCAGGAATATGTAGGGCTTATAATATAAGATTATCCTAACTTGAGTCAACCAAAATGGATATTGACTATAATTAAAACAACAGGAGAAAAAGGAAAACAAAAGGCAGTAATCTATCATATAACCTGCACCAGTGCAAACAAGTACTTGACAGATCTTCTGAGTCAGCTGTAATTCTGACAAGCTACACCCAATTATAATTAATTTTTATTCTTTGTTCAGTCGTACAGCTAATTTTGCTCCAGTTATTTTCTTTATCATTTACAAAGCACAACCTGAGGGTCTTTACAGTAAAACCAGAAAGGATATTCTAAATGAATATTGGGATAGTACAGCCAAGCACAGCAATTTGAAGGAAAAAGAAGAATAAGATAATTATGCACAAATAAATAACATCCTCAAAAATAATAAGCTAGTAGAACAAGAAACTAGTAGCAAAGCGTAGACTTTTACCTTGAAAATATCTAAGAACAGCTTGTTCAAGATAGTGACGCCCAGCAGGCTCATTCACATAAGAAGATATGCATAAATAAAAATTATACCTTTTTCATCCATGTCCATGTTCTTTATCTTCCGGCGATTGAGAATCTTGACTGCCACCTTATGCCCTGTTAGTACATGTTCAGCAATTTTGACCTTACCAAAAGAACCAATACCCAGGGCCTTTCCAATTTTATATTGGGATAAATTCACATCATAGCTAACTCTGGGCTTCCCAGATTGACCATCCATTTCAACTGCAATGCCATCAATAAACAGTATTATTACAGAGTCAAAGCTTGTATGTTTCAGAGAAACTCAGGGAATGATGGTTTGACCTAGTAGCACGAAGAACAGGAAACAGGATGAAGTCCTCCCCACCCCCCAACCCAACACACCCCACCACCACCATCAGAGATAATGTTGATGTGTGTGTGTGGTGGTGAGTACAAGAGGACGTGTTTATCATGAAAAAACATGCATAATGCTAAACAACAAACAGTGCCAACACATAGCTAGGACGCTGTTTGTGCAGTTAGGATACTGCTTAAGCAAGCAAACTAGTATTCTTTTTATCTTGGGACATTGGTAAGCATAAATCAATCAGTTAAGCATGTATCTGTGTCATTGACAAAAGCTGTTAAAAGCTTCTTTATGATGTTTAAAGTTGCAGATCTAAGTACCGTGTAATTTAAATAAAAATATGAGAAAACAAACAAGGTAATCAAAGATGAAACTGTGATCTGAAGCTATGTTACTGTGATCTGAAGCTATGTTACTGTGATCCGAAGCTACGTTACCCACTGTAAAAATTATTACCAGAACTTGAATGATAGCTGACTACAACTGAACGTTGAACTCTTTTATCTTCTCTTCAACTTTAAAATTCTAGAAGTTGTCTGATTAGGTTTAGAATATGGTCACATGTTTTAGAGCTGCATCAAAGTTCCACTCAGATTTCAAAGACTGGTTACTTTTTCAATTAGGACTGGCAGAAGGACATGCTCTCTTCGGGAACCTAGTTTCCACGTATGTAAAATTTTAATCAAACTCAGCTCTTCCTGAAAAAGACAAGGCTAGCTATTCCTAGATGATTTGACAACAAAGAAAACCAATTGCAAATGGTTTGAGTTAAATGAAATCAAAAGCTCGATTGAGAAAGAACTCCTCAATAATTATCCCAATATATAATCTAGAAAAGTGCTTATATTCAACTCTGCTTATGCACATAATCATGCAAAAGCGCAGCCAGTCCAAGTGAGAATAACAGAAAAGAGATGGTGGCAGGTTGACGGCCAACATTTTGCTTCTCACAACATGGATCGTCATAATTAGTTGATTGGAGTGTTCCTACCTAGCAATGCACCGCATCAGCACTCAAGTGCAAATTCTAAACAAGCAAGGGGTTTCAAGACCTTCAACGCATCACCCTCCGATGTGTCAAAAGAGAAGCAAGGGGTTTCCACATCTAGGACAAGGGCTCCGAAATCTTTCTCGACTGAGGCAGTTCAAGAAGCCAGTCCAACACCAAAAACTTAAGTGGGATCAAGGAATATTGGCTTCTTCAATAGGAAGGCATTGGAGATAGTAAATCCATGATTACAAGAAAGTCAATGCAGCTTACTTGTAAAAAACTAAGTGGCAGGTGGAAAATAGAGAAGTTGGAGACACCGGGTACAAAATCTGGTATAGAAATGTTAATTAACATAGAAAAGATGTGGGAATTACTATGGATAAAAGCTTGGAAGAATAATGTTTTCAAGATTACATAAAAAGGCAACAGAATCACAACAATCGAGTTCATTCTTGCCGAGGGGAGTTATTAGTGCTTATGTGCCCCAAGTTGACCTTCATGAATACAGTAAGGATCTTTGAGTTAAGATGGTGAATTGATTTAAGGAAAAGTAATAGAGGAAACCATTATTCGGGATGATTTTAATGATTGTGGCGGGGGCACCATCAAGGGTGGAGCATAGATCAGAATTTTTTCGATCAAGAAATTTTGATCAAATTTTTTATACCGGTGGGTATTGGACGAGAAATGGTGATACCTTCGAGTTGATCATGCATTTTGCAAACTTCTGAAGGAGAATTCACAATTTTGACCCAAAAAATAAAATTTTGATGAGTTTTGCAATGTTTGGACATGCATTTTGAAATTTTAAAAATTTTGATGAATTTCACACCATTTATTTCGAGAAATGCAGCATGTCGATTGTTGTGTTAGCTAAGTAGAGAGGAGCTATTCTTTGGGAGGCGTTCTAGCTTGTATCCAAGGTATGTTAAACCCAAACGTTATCCATTTTTACCACCATCGTCTACATCTACCCGTTTACATCAATAGTCACAAAAATTAACCTAAAATATGTAGATCACCCGGATCTACAACTTAAATCTCCAGATTACCAAGTAATGTCATATCTGAGTTATAATACACATAATGCTATAACTTTCCTAGATGTACAAGTACTTCAAAAATTAATGGTAATATACAATTACGTGTCACATTTGTTTCTTTCACTTCATGAATTAGTACATACTTCAAGTTGTGACTGTCTTCTAATTTCTAACAATCAAGAGTATTTAAGGTTTTAAACTTTATACTATACTAATGTTTTCAATTAGTAATATTTTCACTCCTTCAAATGGTTGTCAATGCGGCCAGGCGGTGTCCTGACCTTGATAGGAGCCTGGGCCTGCCCTTTTCCAAATTTTTTGCATGATAATAAATATGATATACAACATATATCACATATATCAGGTACCTTGTGTATTTGTTTACCGTTATAAATTCTAAATAGTCGTGTTAGAGTGAAGTAGAAGTCTAAAAACACATGACATCATTTATATATGTCAAATATGATATCAACATGACACACAAATTTTTAAAAACTGAAAAAGAAAAAAAAAACTGTCTAGGCGGCCGCCCATGCGCCCAAATGTCCATGAACTAGGGGCGTGGACCCCCTTGCGCGTCCAGCCACCCAAACAGCACCTAGGCGTCCACCTCAACAACTATGGTCCCTCATAACCTCACTAAATCTTCACTCACATAAAAACCCCACTTCATATCCAACACCTCTTCATAACCAATATATAAAATTATTGCTCAAAGAAGTGCATCTATGGTTATAAATTGTGCTAGTCAAACTAATAAGTTAATTCCTTCATTTTGCATTGAAGTTGCTAGGCATAATAGACCAAAATAGTAATAAATAGTAGATCTACATTGTTGTAGCCCCCCCCATCCAATATAATTGAGGAAGCCAAAAGGATTGTATTATTGGATAATCAAACAAGCATAGACCCTCTCCTTATATAGGACAGGAGAGGTCAGTTATTACAGAGTTTACCAATATGGGATAAAGCCAAGATACCAAAAGGCACAAAGTAAATAACAGAAAACTAAGTATATTAACACTCCCTCAAGCTGGAGCATAGATATCATGCATGCCCATCTTGTCCACCATAGAAATGAATCTTGTCTTTAGCAGCCCTTTCGTAATAATGTCAGCAAGCTAATCCTTAGTCCTGATCTATGAAGTGGATATGCGCCTAGACAGAATAGAGTCCTTGACGAAGTGACAGTCTACTTCAATGTGCTTGGAGCGTTCATGGAATTTCGGATTGCTTGCAATTAAAATAGAAGCTTTGTTATCATAACTCATAAGTATGGGCTTAGAAGCACAATGAGCCATGGCTCGATACTCGAGCTTCAGCACTAGATCTAGCTGCAACAGTTTACTTTTTACTTCTCCAAGTGACAAGATTACCACCTACAAAGATGTAGTAACCTGAGAAGAATTACGATTAGCCCTGTTGTTGGCATAGTCAGAATCAAAAAACCAGTAATCTAGTAGTGCCCATTTTTCTTATTTAGAAGACCTTTTCCAAGAGAGCTTTTTAAGCATTTAAGAATTTGACAAACAGCATCCCAATGACATTGTCGAGGCTTGTCAAGATACCTATTGACAAGTCCAACTAATATAATATATGTTTGTGTAATAGTTAAGGAAATGATCTTACCAACAAGTCTTCCATACATTTCGCTATCAGGATATGAAAGAGAAGAATCATTGCCCTAATTAGTGTCAGGGTCAAGAGGCGTGCTTCTGGCTTGGCGCCCAACATTCCAGTTTCCTGCAGTAGATCAAGGATATACTTGCGCTGGGATAGACATACTCCAAAGGAGGAATGTGATACATCAATTTCCAAAAAATAGCGCAATTTTCCTAGATCCTTAGTGATAAAGTGTTTACTGCAATATTGTTTGGTAGCTTGAATACCCTGATGGTTACTCCTAGAAAGGATGATATCATCCACATATACAACCAAAATAACTAGCCCAGCATTAGTTGTTTTCACAAATACTGAATGATCAAACTGAGAGCGTTTAAAGTCAATTTAAAGCAAAAATCTAACTTGATTTATCAAATCAAGCACTTGGGCTTTCTTTGTTTTTGTCCATAAATGGCTTTCCTTAGGCAGCAAACTTTAGAACACTCCCTTTGAGCAATAAATCCTGGGAGGTTGCTCTATATACACCTCATGTAGATCTCCATACAACAAAGCATTTTTGACATCTAATTGTATTAAAGGCCAACATTTATTTACAGCCACAGAAATAAGAGCACGCACAAAATTTCGACGGGCAACAGGAGAAAAAGTCTCAAAATAATCTACTACATAAGGTTGTGTATAGCCTTTAGCAACAAGGCGAGCCTTAAGGCGTTCAATGGTACCATCATGTTGATATTGAATGGTAAAAATCCATCTACATCCCACAGGAGAAAGATGGGTAGGAGCATCCACCATATCCCATGTATGTTGCATATGAAGGGCATCCATTTCCACCTCCATGGTACAACGCCAGGCAGGATGTGTCAAGGCTTCAGCAATAGTCTTAGGAACAAAGACAGTAGAAAGAACAGCAGTAAAATTGGCAAAACTTGGACCAAGATGAGCATCAGAATCGAAATTACTTATACGATGTAAAGTACAAGAGTGCACCCCTTTCCTTAAGTGAATAGAAATATCCAAGTCAAAAGTTATCTGATTAATGGCGTGATCTACCAACATAGATGGAGGACTGGCTAAGGGAGGGGGCATAGAGGGAGTTACAACCTTACGACATCTTTGATAAACTTCAAGAGGAACAGCAGCACGCTCTGAAGAATTTGGCTCAATAGGTACAGGGAGAGGGGTATCAACCAGCAAATTTGTAGATCAAAACCATAACAGAAAAGTACAATACATCTTCGAAAAACGTCATCCGCACTAACAAACCATTTCTTAGTGGTCCGACCATAACATGTGTACCCTTTTTGCGTTCTGGATTACCCCAAGAAGATAGATTTTGTAGATCTTGGGTCAAGTTTGGTTAAATCGGACAGAAGATTTCGTACAAAATAGGAACTTTTAAAAATTCTAGGAGTCACAAGAAAACAGAGGAACCTTGGGGTACAGAATACTATGTGGGACTTGGTTGTGCAAAACAGAGGAGGGCATTCGATGTATCAGAAAACAGGCAGTGGAAAAAGCATCAACCCAAGAAAATCTTAGGAACGTGATAGTGAAACAGAATCGTCCAAGCAACTTCTAAAAGATGGCAGCTCTTCCTTTCGGCAACACCATTCTGTTGAGTGTAGGAACATGAAGTTTGATGAATGGTGCCGATTTTTTCACAACAAATACTGACAGAGTTTTGCATGAATTAAAGAGCATTGTTTATCCTAAAGATTTTTATGGACATATTAAATTGAGTTTTATTTCAGCAAAGAAGGTAGTAATGGTGTCAAGGATGTGTGCACCGTCCTTAAGCAAAAGCAACCAATTAGCCCGAGAGTAATCATCAATAAAGTTCATAGGGTAACGGAATCTTGTCACACTCGTTACAGATGATGGTCTCAATATATCGGCACGTACAATATCAAACATAGATTTTAAGGAAAGATTCATTTTTCAAGGAAAAAGACATCAAGTTTGTTTTCCTAGTTGGCATGTGTTAGTTTATTTATTTTATTTATTTATTTTGTGATCTCTTTAGTGTCTTGTCTTTTGTCCCATATTGGTGAACTCCTGTCATATATAAGGAGGGTGTCTATGCTTGTATTCTTTATCACAATAATACAAACCTATTCTATTCACATGGTAACAGAGCTTATTGATCCGTCCTGATTCCCTCCCATCCACCCTACTCGCCACCCTTCTCCCACCAGGTCTCCTTCCCCCCGCCACTAAGCCTCCTCCTTCCTACCACTGCCTATCCTTCTTCCTACCACCCATCCATGTTGTCCCCATGTCCTGCAAGCCAACAGCCCTCCCGCCACAGCCGCCCAAAAGCCTGCACCCCACGCCGCCATCCAGTCTTCATCAACCATCGCTGCCCAACAACCCCTACTACCATCCAGCCTCCATCCCATGTTGTCGTTGCTCCTAATCCCCCCTTCCCAAACCGGCACCACACGCTCATTCAATACACAAGCATTACTCAAACAAGCTTCTTCTTGGAACTTAGGCTTGTGGTGCACCACTCGCTCCCTGCTCCCGGATGCATCAGCCAACCACATCCGCACGCACCAACAGATCCACCTGCCAACCATCTCCACTAGCCACCTTCCCCTTCTCCCCTAGATCCACCCACCAGCCAGCCACATCTACCCTCACCGATAGAATCACCCGCCAACCATTTCCTCTTCCCACTCCCCAACAACATCCACTCCAGCCACCACCCCTTTGTCTCTACCCTTTTTTTTCACGTTTCATCCCTACGTCGTGCATTAGTATTAAATCACAGTTGCTTCAAATCACCATTTGCTCCTAGTATAAGTCCAGCTCTCTCGTTCCACGTAATCCTTGGTGGGGGGGAGGGGGACTTGCTCCCTCCCATCGACCTTTGTCACATATCGAACTAATTTGGCGATGTGATGTTGGCATATTAGTTAACAATTCTTAAATGCCCATTCTTTGGGTTCTCGAACCCTTCTACTGGTTTCTTGCATGATGCTTCACTGATAACTTGTGTGGACTAAAACCAGAACTAATTCCATCATGGCCTCTAAAGATAACTTAAGAACTTTGTGTGTGATTATCGCAAAATTAGATGGTTCTAACTACCATACGTGGTCAGCTTCTTTTGAGTTGTACATCAAGGCCCAAGGCTAGTACTCTCATCTTATCACAATGGACCTGCTACTCCGTCCGAGACTACTGATGAGAAAACTAAGCAGTCATAGGACTTGTGGGTCAAAGATGCCTCGGGAGTGATGGCATGGATGATCAACAGTGCAAAACCAATTATAAGTCAATCTCTTTAAAGACTTGGAACAACAAAGCCAGGTGGGAACAAGTATCTCACATTTACTCCCATCAACAAAACTTGAAAAGTGTTTGAAATCTTTAAAAATCTAGCTAAAAAGGAATTCTATAATGATACCTTCGTTAAGGATTATTATAATCAATGTTGTGCTTTATAGGATGAATTTGATGTGTGTCATCCCCTGACCTCTAACCTCACTGAAATCCGACAACAGCAGAATTATTGCAACTGGTACAGTTCCTCGCTAGACTCCCTACCGAGGAATGAGATATCGTCGGTATTTTGCCAGAAATACCAATATTGATGGGGTCAGGTATAGAAACAGGCGAACTTACCATAGGACCAATATCTTGGTGGGCTTACTGGTTACTGCCAATATCGTCAAATATCAGGGGTACCAGTGCAAAATGCACCACTTACACACTGATACAGGGTGGTATCAGCGATATTACGGCCCAATAGGTCGTCATTGCTAGTGTAGCGTTGTTGTTGCTTAAAGTGGAAAACCTTAGGGGTTTTGGGCTAGAACTCAAATCAGCCCTAATCAAGGTATATATACTTAGTTTCTTACATTTCCCATCATTTCCAACCCCTCCCCTCTCTATTCCCTTCTATTCTCACCAAAGTTCACCAAATACCCCCAAATCCTAGATCTACTCCAAAATACTTATAATTAATGTTATTTATCACTACATCTATGATTATATTATATAGATCTACTAATTTATCACTAGATCTACCTAATTGGCACACTAATAATTAGTTAATTATCGACATCATGTAATTTCACTAATTAATTGTGATGATACAAGTAGTACTATTAATAATAGGTATTTAATTTAGGTTAGTAGAAGAATTTCTGTTAAAGACTAACATGAACACTTTATAAACAAAAATATACTCAAAATATTTATATAGTTCATTTTTTATTTATTAATAACTCTAAAAATAATAATAAAACATATTTTTCTATATAATTGTGTTAATTTTTATAAGATAAAATTAGTATTTGGTAACATATCACTTCTCTTTTAAATAAGTAAATATCATATTTTATCATTTTAAAAATAATTCTAGATTTTACTTATTTTTAAAATCTTTTTTTCTTCAAAATAAAAATCTTAAAAATAGTGTTTGATTCTATAATTACATAAAGGTATTATATACTTCAAACATTATGTTTGATTCTATACTACATAAAATAAATTTATTTTGTTCACTTAGGTTGTGTTTGGTATATGTTTGTGATAGGTTTACTTGTCATGGGTATAACCAGTGATATCTTAACTTTATGTAAGATAATTGTTGTTTGGAGCAACGGCAAATAAGCTTGTTGGCAGGATGTCCGTCGTTTGGTACATGTGTATGTAAACTTTAGTTATTTGGACAGTCTATTATGCCCTACACATAAATAACGTTATATATATTAAGCATTAGGTTAGAGGGGTATTGTGGAGAATAGACATCCACGGCAAATAAATATGTTTCCTGCCACAAGGATTTGGAGCGGTAGGTTATCAGGAGATTTCTTGGTCAACTTGTCCCTGAGGCAACTTATTTATCTTTTAGTCCACATAACAAACACCAGTTAAGATACCCAATCACGTTAAATTGTCATGTCGTCGCCAGGATGGCACAACAAACGCAGCCTTAATGGGTTATTTATTTGATATTAGTATTGTACATTTGTACTTTGTATTACTTATGGTTAAATACTAAGTTATTAATACATCATTTGCTTTGCTTGTTTGTTTTTGTCTTTCTTCAGTATTGACTTTAGACTTTTGAGAAGATGTCTTCGACTTCAAGCGACACTGGGGGTGTTGGGCAGGTCATGTTGCAACAAAGGATGTGGATTTCACATGGAGTCATTGCACGTTTGTTCCTGAGAATAGGGGAAAAAGATTATCTACAACTACTGTAAGAAAACAATTAGTGGGGGAATTACCAGATTCAAGTATCACATTAATGGTGGTTACAAAAATGTGGCAATGTGCCAGAAGTGCCCCCAAAGCGTTATGGATGACTTAAAGAAGTTGACGAGTGCAAAGAGACAAAAACAACAAAAGTTGGGAGGTTATAAAGGCTGACACATATACACTCTTTTGATGTTAGGCCCATAGGTTCTGTTAAATCGGATGATGATATGGTATATCTTCCTAGGTGCAATACAACTTATACATGTCATATGTATTGTGCTATCAGAGACTCACAAAAATGAGTGGGATAGGGAGGAAGCAGCTCAACTTATGAAGAGATATGAGCCGTCTGGTGCAAGTGCATGCAGTGGGGTTGCAGACGTTCCTATTGTCGACCTAGATGATGATGAAGAACAACATGTTCAACATAAAAGAATGAAATGCACCATCGTTACACCTTTTCCATTCTACTAGAGCGAGATTGAAGTATTTTGATGAGCCAGGAATTAGAAAGCCTGATGCTTTGCAGAAAAATCTAAAAATGTAGCCGACCCAACATGGTTGGGATTGAGGCTTAGATAATGATGATGATGATGATGATGATGATGACACTCAAAGAGAAGGAACCGGTTTGCAGTTATCGGGCTAGAGCAATACGAGATGCCAACTACAAGGGGAGTAGATTTTGGTGTTGTCCGCGATCCCATTGACACAGCATACACATTCAACTCATCCAGACATAGAGTAATTAAAGAAACTGATGATTCAAAAGATCCTTTAGAGGAACTGAATGAGATAGGTCATCTCATTCTTGATAATCTAGATGGCCATCTAGATCCATACATAGAAGAGCAATTTGAAGCAGATTATGATATTAATGTTGATCAAACTCCACCTAAAAGACTTGAGCCCAAGCCTGAGCATGAAAATACTGATATGGAAATCAATAGAGCAGTGCAAGAAGAGCTAGGTAGCACAAATTCTTCTTCTTCAAAAACTACATCTGGGTCCAACTCCAAATTTAAATCTAATGATGGGGGCAATGATAAAGGTGGTGGTGAGCGCGCTCTCTAGAATATCCTCGTGTTGATCCTGAGAATGATGGTCGTCCTTATGTTACTAGGGTTGCACCTACTACTCTAGCAGAAAAAGAATACCCCATGGCTGGAAAAAAAATCAAAGGAAAACTCGAACCGGTTAAGAGTTAAGACTACATCGATGCATTACCACATGAGGCTACAACTATAGGCTCCTATAGCAGTGATTATCATTCTGATATTGTTGATTCATTTGGGAGCATGAGTATTTCTGATTCTCAATCTCAACATTCAACGTTAGGCTTTGGCGATATGCTATTTGGGCAAACACATACAGTCATGCACAACCCTACCCATCTCATTCTCAATACGAGTATGGGTATTCTCTGGATATTAAAATCAGCTACCACCACAACCAAAAGTAGAAGTAGAATATCATATTGGATATACATATATTGCAAATGTCTCAAGACCACATGGAAGTTATCAATACAACTCCCTTGTGTTCTTTGATGATGGTGGGCAAACATGGAGTGGTGGTCATTCAGTTTTTCCTATTTCTCCAGTCCCAGCAGTTCTTGTGGTTGTGGTTGTGGTTGTGGTTGTGGTTGTGGTTGTGGTTGTGGTTGTGGTTGTGGTTGTGGTTGTGCATGTGGCTATTCATCCTATTCCTCAAGCTCGTCAACCTTCTCGAGCTCCTCCAACTCTATCTGAAAGCAGGAATAAATATCTCAAAGATTTGGAAGAGGATTATCCAAAGCTTGGGATGTTACAATTTGCCAGATGATGTGTATGAGGAGCACGTGATTACATACAACCAAGCTTGTTAAGATGTACATGTCATGGCCGCGATATCTCACCCACACCAACTCAATATTGTATGGAGAACCAACACGACACAACATATAGTTGATGTGAGTTGGTAAGTAAATATGTTATTCATATGTCGTAAATTGTATATTATTGCATAATTGTGTGTATTTAAGTTTGTGGATTCTGCTAGTAAAATTTCAGATCTTAATTCCTTCATTTTGTGATCGGAATCCTTCATCAAAATCCCAAAACAAGACAGAGTCCTTACCTCCCACATGATAGACCCCCCCTCACACACCCAACATAGAATTTTATTGCATATAATAATGCATTTAGGTGTAGAAATTACACATGTAAATTCCATGAACTAATTCATTCATTTTAGCGTCGAAACGACTGGGATTGTATATGTGGATGTTTCCATTAGTATGCCGATAAATACATGTTTCCAAGTTGTGGAAAAGGCGTCGGTATCGATCACCTCGTTCCTTGCTCCCTGCCTCTTTTGCAGGAGTAGTGGATTAGATCATGTCTAGTGATCGGTTACCCAAACTATGCAATGTTCTAAAAGGGGCCCAGCATCTACCGTGTGTCACTTGTTCTCTTGTCGATTTCGCTGAGGTGTAAGCCCTTGTAATACAATATGGTGATCCTAGTCGTGGCAGAGGTTGTGGCTATGGTAGAGGACGTGGTCGTTTTGGTCCGTCAAAACGTGGACGTGGCCAACCCCCTTCTGGAATGGGACGTGGTCAACCCTCAACTAGATCGAGCAACAACCCTCCTAGACATCATCATTGCAACTTTTATGGGTGCAATAATCACAATGAGGATTGTTGATGGGTGAAACATGGCTACCCCAACACATGGACTAGTCAGGCTTCTATTGACTACACCGAGGATGACTCGACCCAAACCTCTACTGCTTCTATGGATTGGGTCTGAGCTGAGTTTGAGAAACTTTTTCAAGAACAACTCCATGCGTCGGCATTGGCTTTGCGCCTGGATGGTGATTCTACCTTTTTAGCTTCTTTAGCTCTTTATGGTAAAAACAAATGGGTCATCGACCCCGGTGCTTCTACTCATAATTCTATAAATTCTAAACTTTCTTCAAATATGACTCCTTCGTCTACTATTCAATCTGTAACTGTTGTTGATGACACTCAAACCCCAGTTCATGGGGTCGGTAATATTCATACTACAAACAACTTCTTGCTCATATCAATTTTATATGTTCCTCGCTTTCCTCTTAATCTTCTATGTGTAAGTAAAAATGTCAAGCAACTTCAATGTTCAATTACGTTTTTGACCCTAATGGATGTGTCTTTCAGGATCCGTGCGCGAGGATGAGGATTGGTTCGGGCCATAAGGGACCAAACGGCTTATACTATCTTGATGCTCCATAGATTGTTTATATGGACATGTACAACGCAGTCCGACGAATGCACCTATTCGAAGCAAAGTTATTGGGTCAAGCACAACTAAAAGAAGCAGAGGCAGACCTAAATTAACTTAGGAAGAGCTTATAGAGAGAGATTTTGAATCTTTACGTCTTGATCAGAGTATGACACATAACAGAGTTGATTGGAAAAGAAGGATCCATGTAGCTGACCCCAACATGGTTGGGATTGAGGCTTAGATGATAATGATGATGATGATCACTCAAAGAGAAGGAACCGGTTGGGGGTGATCATGCTGAGAGATCTGGTCTATATTCACTTAACATGCGGTTGAGGGCTAGAGCAATACGAGATGCCAACTACAAGGGAAGTGGAATTTATTGTTGTCTACGATCCCATTGATATCGCATACACATTCAACTCATCCAAACAGGCATAAAAGAAACTGACGATTCAGAAGATCTTTTAGAGGAACAAATGAATGCGATAGGTCGTCCCATTCTTGATAATCTAGATGGTCGTCCAGATCCGTACATAGAAGAGTGATTTGAAGTAGATTATGATATTAATGTTGATCAAACCCCACCTGAAAGACTTGAGCACGAGCCTGAGCATGAAAATATTGATACGGAAATCAATAAAACAGTGCAAGAAGAGCTAGGTAGCACAAATTCTTCTTCTTCAAAAACTACATCTGGGTTCAACTCCAAATCTAAATCTAACGATGGTGGCAATGATAGTGTAAGACCCTTGACTTGGCTTTATGGTTAAACATGCTTGATTGCTTTAATTGGGTGCTTACTTTCTTAATTAAACACCAATTTATGTTTTGATAACAGGTGACAAAGTTATGTCTCAATTTTGGTCCAGTTTAGACTTTGCTTGCTTAAGTTTTTCAAATTATGTGGTTCTGTGGACCTTTAAGCGAATTTTCCTTTCCTAGGGATCTATCTGTAATTTCAACACATGCATGTTGTGCTTCATAAGTACCCTTCATAATGTTTGACGTGGTTAAACTTTTGGATGCTTGGGTGCACCATCGGATGTTTGCTTTTCCCCTTAAAGGTTGAGAAGCAATGATTTTTCACCTAAGGGCTTGAACCGATGGTTTCACCATGTATGATGAGGATCTGATGGTTTCACCATGTGGGTTGAGGATCCGATGGTTTCTCCTTATAGTTGAAAAACTGATGGTTTTCTCTTGTAGCTCTAGAATCGATGGTTTTCCTTGTAGAGTACACAAACGATGGAGGATCAGCGTTTGCAAAATGGTGCGGTATACCACACAAACCAATGGTTTCTCTAATGATGCAATATGGTTCCACCAAGGCACAAACTGATGGATCTCCTTGGAGACAAACTGATGGAAGTTCTAATAGTGCATGGAAAAGGAAATCTAGGGTTTTGACACATGGCATGATAGTTTTCAACCCTTGACCATCTTTCGCTCTCACCTTAGATATATATACCCCTCTTCCAAATGAACCTTTTTCTTTCTCCCTCTTGTTCTTGCAGCTAGAGAGATCCAACCCTGTCATTTTGTGAAGTGAGAGCTCCTTGAGGATGAAATATGGATAGATCTTGGATGCATGTTGCTTGAGGTCTTGGATCAAGCATCTCTAGGGTTGTTTGGAGCTTTCAAACCTAATTTCTTACCTTATACATGTAAGATCTCCTTCCCTATTCTAGTTTTCTTGTTGTTTTCTTTCTTCTATCTTCATTCATGGGCGGAACCCTGGTGTTCTTGATGAAAACTCGTGCATTGGTTGAAGAACCCCTTTTGTTCACCCTTTTGCCCTAGATAGAGATAGGAGCTACCTTGGAGCTTTGGAAGTGCAAAGCTAGGGTTTCACCTTCTCTCTATTTGGACGTTCTTCTTCACCTTGAGGCGAGTTATATAACTTTCAACACGTGTCTTGCCTACTTTTAACTTGTTCTATATAGATCTTACCCTAGAGACTTGGTATTATGAAGAAAGATGATCTTGTGTACACTAGTTTGTATATATGTGTGGTAGTTGTGTGTTGTTAAACTATCATTATATCATATGAACGTTCCTTCTTCTATAATGGACAACCATGGTTTGAAGGTATGAAACGATGACTTTACTTAGTTTATGAATTGATGATTCCACTAAGTCTAAGAAACGATGGTTTTACATAGTACATTAACCGATGGTCTCATTTGGTGAATGAACCAATGGCTATATTTGGTGTCTAAATCAATGGATTCACTTAGTGTAACAAACGATGGTTTGACTTAGTAAATGAAACGATAGTTTTACTTAGTGCCTGAACCGATGATTTTACTTGATACATAAACCGATGGCTTTTGTTTACCACGAACCGATGGGTATGCTAAGTATATGAATTGATGTTTTTGCTAAGCCCATGAATGAACCAATAGTTTAACTATGTATGCTGATTTGGTGATACAAATCCAATCCACACCTTTGAACCTTTCTTGTAATGGTTAACTGATGATGGCTGCTTAATACTTCTATCTTCTTTTGATGTTTAAATAGTGAATGGATACATTCATAATGTTAAAGATAACTTTATTATGTTACTCTTGGAAATGTCATAACCCCTATGATTGATGAGCATTTACGTTAAGTTTGGAAGTAACAAGTTCGTGTATGACATGTTGAACCTTCTTCCAAGTATTGAATGATAATGACGTTCTTACAAGAAGCATGACTGTTTTGGCCTGAATGGCTGTGAGATGTTTTGAACCCTAGTGGGAGTTTTAGCCCTCTTCATGGATGACAAGGGACTAGTATACTAAGATGTTCTCATAAGGAATATGTTTCATACGTTTTATATCTTCTGGAGTTGTTATGTACCACTAATTGTATAGGAATAACCTAGTGGCTTGTGTGTAACTTGGTAGATGCAGTCTAGAAGTACTTAGTTCACTTAATTCATCATCATCATCTAAGCCTCAATCCCAACTATGTTGGGGTCGGCTACATGGATCCTCCGTTTCCATTCAGCTCTATCATGGGCCATATTCTGATTGAGATGTAGAGATTCAAAATCTCTCTTTATAAGCTCATCCCATGTTAATTTAGGCCTTCCTCTTCTTCTATTTATAATGTTTGGCTCAATAGCATTGCTTCGTATAGGCGCACTAGTAGGTCTGCGTTGCACATGTCCGTACCATCTGAGTCGGCCTTCACGCAACTTGTCCTCAATGCGCGCCACCCCCACTTTATTCCTGATATAGTCATTTCTCAAACGATCTTTTCTTGTCTTCCCACACATCCATCTCAGCATACGCATTTCAGCCACGTTCATCTTGTTGAGACCTTGTTTCTTCACCGCCCAACATTCACTCCCATAGAGCATGGCTGGTCGTATAGTTGTTCTATAAAACTTACTTTTTAACCTGAGAGGGATCTTCTGATCGCATAAAACTCCAGTTGCACTCCTCCATTTCAACCATCCTGCAGTGATCCGGTGACAAACATCATTTTGGACATCCCCATCTATTTGAATAATAGAACCTAAGTAACGAAATTTGTCACATTTTGGTATATCTACTACGTCCAACTTGGCTCCATCATTCACACTGCGAGATTGGCTGAAATTGCAATGCATATACTCAGTTTTGCTCCTGCTAATCATCAATCCATTTGATTCCAATGTCTTTCTCCAACATTCAACTTTATCATTCAATCCATCTTTTGTTTCGTCAATCAAAACAATATCATCAGCAAATAACATACACCAAGGAATATCATCCTGAACATTCTTTGTTAACTCATCCATAACCAGAACGAATAGATATGGGCTGAGTGTGGATCCTTGGTGTACCCCAACTGTAATAGGAAAAGTTGGTGTCTCTCCTCCAGGAGTCTTGACACTTGCAGTAGAGCTATCATACATGTCTTTGATCAAGTCAATGTATTGGATAGGCACACCCTTTTTCTTCAAAACCATCCATAACACTTCTCTGGGTACTCGATCATAAGCCTTCTCTAGATCGATAAACACCATATGAAGATCTCTTTTGCTTTGTCTATACTTCTCCATAAGCCTCCTTATCAGAAAAATAGCATATGTTGTTGATCTTCCAGGCATGAAACCAAATTGGTTGTTTGATACCTGCGTTATAGATCTTAACCTCTGCTCAATAATCCTCTCCCAAAGTTTCATCGTGTGACTCATCAGCTTGATACCTCTATAGTTTGTACAGCTCTGAACGTCACCTTTGTTCTTGTAGATTGGGACTATAATACTATTTCTCCACTCATCCGGCATCTTCTTGGTCTTCATGATCTTGTTAAAGAAATTTGTTAACTTAGTTCACTTAATTAATCAAGTAAAACCCTAATCATGTAGTGCCCTGAGCCCGTAGAACTATTCCAGTGTCAGGTCTTGTTGGTTAGTAAAACGAGTATTCCAGAAGGGGAACTCGGAGTGATATATTGTTGAGTATATGACGGTGCAGGGAGGGTATATCCTTGTCATCCTCATTCCAAGGTTTTGGAGAGTTGAGGTCGTGTCTCAGATTTATACATTATGATTGAGTACGGCTGCAGTCGTAACTCGGATTTAAAGGTTGAATACCCTGGTTTCTAGAGTCGTGGCATGTGTACCCATGGCGGACTAGGTTGTTTTGTAGTTAGATTGTTATGTCACTATGACAGACTCGTACTGACCGAGGGGAAGGATCTTAGGATTTCGGTTCTCCTAGATCTTGTACAGGGCTGATTGCGACTTCGCAGTGGTGAGCTAGTAAGTTTGAGTTGTACGCCTCAAACTACTCAGGGCTTAATAAAATATGTAATTCAGTCGTGTAGCACGTACGTTATAGTTATTTGGCGACTCACATTGGATGATGATCTTTGTTTTGTTTCTTTTGCCTATATAGATGCTTATAATGTGGTAAGAGAAATCAACTGTACTTATGGCTTTAGCTTTGTTTGATCCTTTGTTACTTATATAAATCTTTCAACTCTGTAATATTGCCTACTTCATCTGTTTAAATTACATAATCTGTTGTAAGCAATAGACGTTGTTGAGAGTTATATCTCTCGTTGGGACACAGGTCTCACCTCGAGGGTCACCACATCTTATTAGGTGATCGTCAGCAGCGCTATCAGACACGTGGTAGCGAGAAGTTTAGAGATCCATAGAGGAAGAAAGTTGGCTAGTTTTTTAGTGTGTCCTATAGTCGTCCATGTACTCTCAGGTCCGGGCGAGGAAGTTTTGTAGATAATGTACATCGATTCGAATTTTTGATAGTGTACTGATGTTTGTACATGATGTAAATATGTGGATAATATCTCTTATATAACATGTTGTGGCCGAGGCCATTGAACATATGTAAAGGCACCTGGTATGGTATATGCTTTTATGCAAATGTTGGACCTCTATGTAAATGTCCTTGGACATGTTTAAGAAAGTTTAATTTAGTTTTAATTATGCACCTTTTTAGTAATATGGTTAATTCGTGACTGATCATGTTTGGGTTTTTGAGTAATTTCATTTAGCATGGTGGGTTGCCACAGAGGCGGTGGTGAGCGCTCTTCAAAATATCCTCCTAGTGTTGATCCTAAGAATGATGATCGTCCTTATTTTACTAGGCTTGCACCTACTCCTCCAGCGGAAAAAGAATACCCCATGGCTGAAAAAACTTTTCAGAGGAAAACTTAAACTGGTAAAGCATCGGTGCATTACCACATGAGGCTACAACTACAAACTCCTATAGTGATTATTATTCTGATATTGTTAATTCATTTGGGAGCATCAAGTATTGTTGATTCTCAATCTCAACATTCAACGTTAGGCTTTGGTGATACGTTATTTGGGCAAACACATGTAGTCATGCAAAACCCTACCCATCTCCTTCTCAATATGGGTATGGGTATTCTGGATATCAAAATCAGCTACCACCACAACCAGAAGCAGAAGAGAATATCATATTGGATATACATATATTGCAAATGTCCCAGGACCACATGGAAGTTATCAATACAAAAACATGGAGTGGTGGTCATTCAATTGTTCCTATTTCTTCAGTCCCAACAGTTCTTGTGGTTGTGGTTGTGGTTGTGCCTGTGGCTATGCATCCTATTCCTCAAACTCGTCAACCTTCTCGAGCTCCTCCAACTATCTAAAAGAAAAAATAAATATCTCAAAGATTTGGAAGAGCATTATCCAAAGATTGGGATCATACAAATTGCCAATGATGATGTGTATAAGGAGCACGTGACTACATACATCCAAGCTTATTAGGATGTACATATCATGGCCGCAATATCTGACCCATATCAACTCAATACTGTATGGAGAACCAGCACGACACTCAACATACAGTTCGTGTGAGTTGGTAAGTAAATATCTTGTAAATTGTATATTATTGCATAATTGTGTGTATTTAAGTTTGTGGCAATGAATGAGATATCGCCGGTATCGACAGTATACCGGTCGAAAGACCGATACCGACGCCATCGGGCATCGATTAGAGCAAGTCTACCGCTGGTACCGCAAATATCGGTATACCAGTGGACTTACCGGTAAATATCGCCACTTACCGCCGAAAACCGAGGGTTACCACTGCAAAAAGCCCAACTTACAAGCAATATAGGCGGTATGCCGCCCGGCATGCCGATTTACGCGAACCTGTTGCTTGCTGCTGCTGTTTGAGTGGAGTTTCTTGGAGATTAGAGGCGATTTCTTTCCTTGGAGCTCGAATCAGCCCCGACCAAGGTATGTTTTCTTAATTTCTTTCATTTCTCATCTTCTCTAACCCCTCCCCTTCTCTATTTTCTTCTATTTTCACCATAGAACTTCTCCAAAATTCTCTAATACACCCAAAATCTAGATCTGCTCCTAAAAACTTAGGATTAATGCTATTTAACAATAGATCTATGATTAATTTATGTAGATATACTAATGTATCACTAGATCTACTACTATTAATTAATATTATCACATAATTTCACTAATTAATATAAAATTCGTAATAATACAATAAGTACTATTAATAATAGGTATCTAACTTAGGTTTAGTAGAAAAAGTTGCACCAAATACTAATATGAACAAATACAAACAAAAATATAGTACAAATAAATATATTTTTCGTTTTTTCATTTATTAAAAATGCTGAAAATTAAAAAAAATGCTTTTTTTTTGTTTTTTCTACAGATTTATGTGTGTTTGTAATATAAGATGGAATGAGTAATTTGTAACACATCACTTGCCTTAATACTAGATAAATGACAGATTTTTATTTTTTTAAATAATTTCAGACTTTTTTTTATTTATTTAGTCCTTTTTTGTTAATAAAAATCTTAAAAAATATTGTGTTTGCTTCTTTAGATACACGTAACATTTATACAGTTAAAGTATTGTTTTTTATTCTATAATACATAAAATAGAATAATTTCTTCATTTCTTGCAACTTAATGGGTTATTAATTTCATACACCTAATTTTTGTTTGTCTTTGTCTTTTTGCAGTGTTGACTTTTGATTTGAGAAGATGTCTTCAAGCGATGGTGAGGGTGTTGGGGCCGGTAATGTTGGAGCTAAGGATGTGGATTTTGCATGGAATCACTGCACGCCTGCTGAGGGGAGAAAGATAATTTGCAATTACTGCAAGAAGACACTTGGTGGAGGGGGGATTACTATATTTAAACGTCACATTATTGGTGGTGACAAAAATGTGGCAATGTGCCAAAGGTGACCCCAAAGTGTTAGAGATGATTTCAAGAAACTGATGGGCACAAAGAAACAAAAACAACATAAGATGAAGGAGGTTGAAAGGGCTTATACAGATACATTATTTGATGTTAGGCCCACATGTTTTTCTGCTGAATCTGATGACGATATTGGATATCCTCCTGAATGTGATACAGCTTATTCACGTCGTATGTATAGACGTGCTATTAGAGATTCTCGTAGAAGTGAGTGGGAAAGGGAGGAGGCAGCTCGAATTACAAGGAGGTATGGGCCATCTGGTGCAGGTGGAGGCAGTGGGACTGCACGTATTCCTGTTGTTAACCTAGATGACGACGATGAAGACTGTTCTGGTTATGGTAAAAGGAAGAAAGGAGGCATTGATACACTTTTCCGTTCTACAAGTGTGAGATTGAGGAATGTTGATGAACCAGGGGTTAGGAAGCTTGAGGCTAGGCAAAAAAGCCTCAAAGCAATGTTTACTTGTGCAAAGGAAAAGGTTGGCAAGGCAGTGGGTAAGTTCTTCTTTGCTCATTGTATACCTGCACATGTTGCAACTGAACCCTATCTGCGGCATATGGTAGATGTGATAGGGGAGTCTGGTAGAGGCATCAAGGCCCCCAGTTCATATGAATTAATGAACAAGTATCTTCCACTAGAGAAGAAGGATCTACAAGCATGGATTTCAGACCAAAAACACATGTGGGCTAAATATGGCGTCATGCTTAGGGCCCGTTTGATTGGGCTGGGTTCAAACTAGTGTGGGTCCAACTACACACTGTTTTTCAACTCGGACGTTTGGTTGCGCGTAGGCCCAGCCCGTACCCGGAATTCCAACCCACACTCGCTTTCAGTCCGATACTAATTTGAGGGGAAGGATCCACCCCCAATTTGGGAGCGGTTCACTTTCCACGCGACCGTTGGCGCTAGGGCTACCGCTCCGCTGTCCTTCTTCCTCCGTCTCTGTCCCCTCTTCTCCTTCCTCCGTTTCCAGCCTCCATTCCTCCAACGGCGTCACATCGCTCGTTCCTTCAGCGTTGCAGCTTTCCTTCATCTGGCGGCGATTACGATGTTGGTTCACCCGACGACAGTTCATCTAAGACTTCTCAACTTGGGGCGGCGCCATTAGCAGGTGGGTTTCCTTCCTTGCGGCGTTTTCCCGTCTTCCTCACAACCTTTCTCGCTTGGGCTCTTTCACCACACCTTCCCCTTCCGCTTTCTGCATGACGCGTTCCCTACCCACCTTTTGATTTCCTTCTACCGCGGAGCCCATCTCAGCCCACGTTGTAGATGGCGTCTTTCTCAGTTGTCATTCTATTTTTCCTCTGCCTTCTCTCCTTTTGTTTGTGTCTCTATCTATCTCCACCCTACCCAAACCCCGCGCCACTTATGTATCGCTGGAGATGAACGCATAGACCCAATATTTCCCAAATATGTAGCTTGTGGATCATTAATACCCAAATTTGTTAGATGTTTTACTTCCGCTACATATGTTTGTTCTTATAATCAAGAATTTTGTTTATCAATGACGAGATGTAATATTTTGTGCTCTGTATAATGGCAATATGAAATGGTTGGTGCTCTGTATGCTGACAATATGAAACAATTCACATTTTGTATGATGACAATATGAAACAGTTTGTGTTCTATATGATTTACAATATGAAACAATTTGTGTTTTGTATGATTGACAATATGAAACGGGTTGTTCTATGTATGCAATCTCGTTGATCAATGATAGTCTTGATCTCGCCTTATAATCACAGGCAACTCCGTTTATCATTAGCAGTCAAATTTTAGATTTGAAATCCAGTAAAAATGTCACTAGCAGTTCATTTTCGGATCTGAAATCGATAAAAATGTCAACATGTGCTTTTTGGAAGGTAAGCTCACCAATGGTGTTTGGATCCTAAAACTACAAGCATCCAAACGTGAGAAAACCAAGTTGTGAAATTGCAACTTCATGCAACCAAATGTTTTAGTTGCAGTTTCATTTCATTTCTTTCTTTTTCCTATTTTGAAAGTTCACGACGGATTCCAACCACAAGGAACCAAACGAGCCCTTATGTGTGATGGGTGGACTAGTGGAAATAGAAGACAAATTATCAACTTTCTTGCATATTGTCGTGGATCCACAGTTTTTCTAGATTATGTTGATGCTTCAGGTGAGGTCAAGAACCACAGATACCTAAAGAAATTAATGACGACATACATGAAGCAAATTGGTGTGGAGAATGTGGTGCAGATTGTTATTGATAATGCTACTGCCTTTAAGAAGGCCGGCGAGAGTTTAATGAAGAAATATCCAGTCTATTGGACACCATGTGCTGCCCACTGCATAGATCTCATTCTGAAGGACATGGGATCAATTAATTTCATCAAATTTGTTGTCATTGATGGTAGGTTGATAATGGGATTCATCTACAACCATTCTTTTCTGCTAAATGCCATGAGGCGACCTGAGTACTGTGGTAGTGATTTTATTAGAACAGGGGCAACTAGATTTGCAACAAATTTTCTTGCCTTACAATCGTTAAAGTCCAAAAAGGATGGACTTAGGAGGCTCTTCAATGGAGTGGAGTGGACCTCCATGAAGGAGCACAACACCCCTGTTGGCAAAAGAATTGAGGAGTTGATTGCCAGCCGACCTTTTTGGGATAAGGTTACTAGAGTGCTGAAAATAATGGAACCCATTGTCAAAGTATTGAGGCTCGTAGATGGTGAAAAAACTGCAACAATGCCTTTCCTTTATGATGCAATGACCTCAATGGTGGACAATATCAAAGAAGCAGCTCCTAGGTCCAATGAGCAATACATAAAAATTTATGAGAATCGTTGGACAAATATGCTTTTGCATCCATTGCATAAAGCAGGTATATGATTCTCTCAATGACTCAATTATATTCCAACTTCTAAGTTATTGGTCTAATTCATACTTGTCCACAATAAAATGTCATTCTAATTTCCTTATTTATATTTGTGACAGCTTACTATTTGAATCTAAGGTTCCAATATTCACGAACACTGGGCTTGAATGCGACTCTAATGAATGCAGTGAGAGAAGTCACTAACAAGTTCATTACCTCTCCAGAAGAGCGATTGCTAGTACTGGAAGAGGTATATAACTATATGACTTAGTTACATTCTTTATTTCTCATTATTCGTTCCTTTGATTTCATCATCTTAATATCGTATATATTATTTTTGCAGTTGCGCCAGTTTCGTGAAAGCACTGGATGCTTTGGCCATCCAAATGCGGTTGCTGACCGCGATGCAGGTGATCCTTGTGAGTGGTGGGTTTGGAATGGAACAGGTGCCACTCCTTTAAGAAAAGTGGCTATTCGCATCCTTTCTCAAACAACATCTACAGGGGGTTGTGAAAGAAACTGGAGCACTTTCAATCTGATACACTCCAAGAGAAGGAACAGACTTGGTGCAAACAGGTTGAGGGATCTTGTATACGTTCATTACAACATGCGGTTGAGGGCTAGAGCAATACGTGATGCCAACTACAAGGAAGTGGATTTTGCTATTGTCCATGATCCCATTGACACTGCATATACTTTTAATACTGAAAGACGTAGAGGACTGGAGGATGATTCAGAAAATCCTTTAGAGGAATGGATGAATGAGATAGGCCGTCATGTTCTTGATAGTTTAGATGGACGTCCAGATCCATATATAGAAGAGCAATTTGATGCAATAATGGTGATGATATTATTATTGATGCCCCGCCTGAAAGACTTGATCATGAAGCTGCACATGTTGATACTGATATGGAAATCAATAGAGAAGTGGAAGAACAATTAGGTAGCTCAGATTTCTAAATCTAAGTCTGATGATGGCGGCAATGATGGTGATAATCGCAGCCAACGCTCTCCAGAATATCCTCCAGCTGTTGATCCTCAAAATGATGACCGGCCTTATGTTAGTCATGATAATACTAGGGTTGCACCTCCACAAGAACAGAGAAATCCCATGGCTGAAAAAAGATTTCAAAGAAGAAAAACTCGAACTGGGAAAGATTACAGCGGTGCACCTCCACCACATGCCAGTGCCACAATGCCCACAACTACAAGCCCATACCCACAATATCATAGCCAAAGTGATCATCATTCTGATCTTGTTGATTCAATGGATAACATGAGCATATCTGACTCTCAATCTCAACAGTCATTCGGAGATATGTTATTTGGGCAGACACTTCCATACCCATCTCAGCCCCAACATGGGTATCCTGGATATCATGTTGAACCACCACCAAGATTACAATTAGAACTTAGACCTGGTATGGGATATCACGAAGCATACTCTGTCTGTAGCCCTTATGGATGCTTTCGGGTGAACACCGAAGCATACTCTGGTGATGGAGGTCAAACATGGAGTGGTGGGCATACTACAATTTATCCTATTGCCGGTTATCCATTACAACCTCAAGCTCCTCAAACATGGGCTCCTCCTGCTTCTACAGCTACTCAACCTCAAGCTCCTCGAGCAAGGGCACCTCCACCTGCTTCTACTCAACCTCCCTCCATTTCAGCAACAAAGGAAAATTATCTAAAAGATTTGGAAGAACATTTTCCGAAGTTTGGGATGATGCAGTTTGCCAATCCTGAAGTGTATGAGGAACATGTTATTTCATACAACAAGTCTTACATAAGTTACATGACATGGGAGCAATATGTGGACCATATGAACAACATATTGTATAGAGAACCAGCGCGCCACTCAACATACAACTGATGTGAGTTAGTAATTTACTACGTTGTTATATGTTTGTTGTAAATTATATATTATTGCATAAGTGTGTTAACATGAGTTTATAGATTGTGCTAGTAAAATTTCATATCTTAATTCTTGCATTTTGTCATCGATATCCTTCATTGAAATCTCCAAAAAATAGGACATATTCCTTAACTCACACATGATTGACCCCCCCACACACATACCCAATATAGAATTTTATTGCATAAAACGTTGCATCTAGGTGTTGAGACCCCGCCTGCAAAATTTCATGATTTAATTCGTTCATTTTGGCATCGGTATGGCCAGGATTGCATCTGTCAATATTTTCGTCGGTATACCTGTAAATATCTATACCCAAGCTGTTGAAACGGCGTCGGTATCAGTCATTTAATTCCTTGGTTTGTGGATTGTGCTAGTAAAATTTCAAATCTTAATTCCTTCAGTTTGTGATCAGAATCCTTCATCAAAATCCCAAAACAAGACAGATTCCTTACCTCCCACATGATGGACCCCCCCCCCTTACACACCCAACATAGAATGTTATTGCATAAAACATTGCATTTAAGTGTAGAGATTACACCTGTAAAATTTCATGAACTAATTCATTCATTTTAGCATTGAAACGGCTAGGATTGCATCTGTGGATATTTCCATTCGTATGCCGATAAATACTATTTTCAGGCTGTCGAAAAGGCACTGATATTGGTCACCTCGTTCCTCGCCCCCTGCCTCTTTTGTAGGAGTTGTGGATTAGATCATGTATGGTGATCCGCTACCTAAACTATGCGATGTTCTACTGGGTCCAGCATCTACCGTGTCTCTTGTTCTCTTGCTGGTTCCGTTGAGGTGTAAGCGCTTGCAGTAAAAAATGGTGATTCTAGTCCTGGCAGAGGTTGTGGCTATGGTAGAGGACGTGGTCATCTTAGGCCATCAATACGTGGACGTGGCCAACCCTCTTCTGGACTGGGACGTGGTCAAACCTCAGCTGGATCGAGTCTCCTAGACCTTGTCATTACAGCTTTTGTGGGCAGAATAATCACAATGAGGATTGTTGATGGGTGAAACATGGCTACCCCAACACATGGACTAATCAGCCTTCTACTGACTACACCGAGGACGACCCGGCCCAAACCTCTTTTGCTTTTGTGGATTGGGTCTGAGTTGAATTTAAGAAACTTTTTAAAGAACGACTCCAGGCGTCAGCATCGGCTCTGCGCCCGGATGGTGATACTGCGTTTTTAGCTTCTTCGGCTCATTACGGTAAAAACAAATGGGTCATCGACCCAGGTGCTTCTACTCATATTTCTGTAAATTCTAAACTTTTTTTCTAATATGACTCCTTCGTCTACTATTCAATTTGTAACTGTTGTCGATGACACTCAAGCCCCAGTTAATGAGGCCGGTAATATTCGTACTACAAACAACTTCTTGCTCAGATCAGTTGTATATGTTCCTCGCTTTCCTCTTAATCTTCTTTTTGTTAGTAAAAATGTCAAGCAACTTCAGTGTTGTATAATGTTTGACCCTGATGTATGTGTCTTTCAGGATCTTTGCACGAGGATGAGGATTGGTTCGGGCCATGAGGAACCATACGGCTTATACTATCTTGATGCTCCATAAACTGTCGCGCTTCTGTCCCCGATTGTTCGGGACTTCAATGGCCTACAAATTGGGACATCCATCAGCATCCAAGCTCAAACATTTGCTTCAATCTATATCTGAAACTTTGTTTAAGTGTGAAGCTTCACAGTTAGGAAAGCAAACTCAATATGTGTTCCCTAGAAAAATGACTCTATCTTTAACATCTATTTTTGATATTATGAGTGTTGATACATGGGGATCACAAGTATAACTAGATTTCGTTACTTCATGACCTTTATAGATGACTTCTCTTGGGCTACTGGGTTGTTTTATTTCCAAGACAGGGCACTTGTTCTAGACACTGTTGCATTTTTTACTGAAATTAAAACCCAATTTAATAAGTCCATCAAAAAAATTTGGGCAAGCAATGCTCTTGAGTTCATGCAACAGACTACTAACCTTTTTTGTAAGAACCTTGGCACCATTCCTCTTGTTCTTACACTCCTCAGCAGAATGGTGTGGCCTCGCGTAAGAATCGCCATCCCCTTGAAGTTGTCAAAATTCTTATGTTTCACTTCATGTCCCTAAGCCTTTTAGGGCTAATGCTTTTTCCATCGCTTGTTTATTAATCAATAGAATGCCCTCGTCTGTCTTGAACAACCAGTGTTTTGTACTCTGGAGCTCATGTTTTCTGTGCCACCTCAAATTTTCGATAGTACTTATTTTGTACGGAATCTTCAAACTAGCTTAAGCAAACTTGATCCAAGATCTGCAAAGTGCATCTTCTTGAGGTACTCTAGAACTCAAAAGGGGTATCGGTGTTATGATCCGAGTACTATGAAATGGTTTGTGAGTGTGGATGTCGTTTTCTTTGAGGATACTCTGTATTTTCTACTATGGGTTCGACTTTGTCTACTTATCTGCTCGTTGACACTCCTCTTCCTATTCCTGTTGAGTCGGGCTCTCCAGAATTTGTTGTTCTTGATGTCCCTTTCAAAATTTATCAAAGATGCGACAAGACTACAGCTCCCTCTATGGCCCCTCCCTCAACCAATCCTTCATCTTCGTCGGCAGACACAACACCAATCAGGTATACTCTAATTAGCATAAGAAAATGGATGCAACTCATGTACTTTACATCATATCAACAATTTCTGTTCTAATGCTAACCATGGTTCAAGTTTTGCAAATTTTACTATTGCTCTTTCCACTATTTGTGTTCCTAAAACAGCAACTGAGGCCTTAACACATCATGTTTGCCATCATACCATGGAAGTGAAAATGGAGGCTCTACATGCACAATAGACATGGGACTTAGTGAATGCTCCTATTCACGTTTCACCTGTAGGTTGTCGTTGGATCTTTACTATGAAGTATCAGCCAAATGGCACGGTTAAATGTCTTAAGGCTCGTCTAGCTGCTAAGGCTACACCCAAACTTATGCGCAGATTACTCTGAGGCTTTCTCGCATGTTGCTCGACTTAATTCTATTAGAATTCTTATTTCTATTGTCGTCAATAAAAGTTGGCCTTTTTTTCAACTTGATGTCAAACAGGTTGTTGACCTAATCACCGGTGCCTACGACACACCTTGGAGGATTAGGAAGATTATCGAGGACATTAAGGAATATCTTACTTTCTTGGGATCGACCATCGACATACTGGGCAAGGAGAGCAACGGGGTAGCTAGAAAACTAGCTGAATATGGAAGGGATATCCATGACACTTACTTTTTTTACTCTTTTGGCCTTTCACCGCCACCAGTAAGGGAATTTTTTATTGCGGACAAACATGGACAAGCACACACCATACGTGTAAGACACACTTAGCACAGGAATAGGGGAAAAGGTTTACAGAGGGACTGTTTGTAAAGGGTGTCCTTCATCTTTTTTTGCCTGGAAGGGAGCCAGGGTGAATAAAACTCTCCCTTTTTTACTTTTTAAAAAATATATATGGTGATCTACATAAGGAGGTTATATGAAGTAACCTCCCAGATTTGTTGCTCAGGGGGAGTGTTCTAAAGTATGTCGTCTTAAGAAAGCCATCTATGGATTAAAACAGAGGTCAAGAGCATGGTTTAATTAAGAAAGCCATTTATGGATTAAAACAGAGCCCAAGAACATGGTTTGATAAATTAAGTAAGATCCTTGCTCAATTTGACTTTCTAACCTCGCATTTTGATCACTCTATTTTTGTTAAAAAAAGTATTGTGGGACTTGTTATTCTGATTGGGTATGTGGACGATATCATCCTTTTTAGGAGAACATCAGGGTATTCAGGATACCAAGGAATATTTAAGAAAGCACTTCATTACTAACATTGTGCTATTTTTAAGGATTGAAGTATCACATTCTTCATCTGGAGTATGTCTGTCTTAGCGCAAGTATGTGCTTGATCTACTACAGGAGATTGGCATGTTGGGTGCTAAGCCAATCGACCTATGGATCCCAATACTAATTGGGATGAGGATTCTTCTCTTTACCTTGAAAGCAAGCAATATAGAAGACTTGTGGGTAAACTCATTTATCGGACAGTTACACGAGCAGATATCACTTCAATTGTTGGACTTGTCAGTAGATATCTTGATAAACCTCAACAATGTCATAGGTATGATGTATGCCACATTCTCAAAACTTAAAAAGCTCACCTGGAAAGGGTTTTCTATATAGGAACAATGGACACTGCAAAATTTTCTAGTTTCTCTAACTCAGACTATGCTGTCAACAAGGTTGAGAACGTAAATCTACTTCAGGTTCCCTTTGTAGGTGGTAGATTTGTCACTTGGAGAAGCAAAAAGCAAGTTGTTGTGGCTAGATCCAGTGTTGAAGTTGAGTATCGCACCATGGCACATACCATTTGTGAGTTGATGTGGGTTCAAGGCCTATTAAAAGAGTTTAGAATTTGTGATTTTACCCACATTCCTATGTACTATGATAATAAAGCATCTACCTTCATTGCAAGTAATCCCACATTCCATGAGCATACCAAACATATTGAGGTAGATTATCACTTTGTTAGAGAGTCTATTTTATCCAGGCACATAGTTACTCCATACATCAACACAGAGGATCAGCTCGCCGACATCTTTACAAAATCATTGCCAAAGACAAGATTCCATTTTATGGTGGACAAGCTAGGCATGCATGATATCCATGCTACAGCTTGAGGGGGAGTGTTAATATATTTATTTTGTGCTCTCTTTAATGTCTTGTCTTTAGTCCCATATTGGTGAACTCTGTGTTCACGGACTCCTATCCTAAATAAGGAGGGTGTCTATGCTTATATTCTTTATCTCAATAATATAAACCTATTTTACTCATAGCATGCTTCACATTTAAACAATGTCTCAGATATAGAGGGAATTAAGTACTTGATTTTTGAGGCTGAAGGATGTCCTAGTCAATAGTGCACAACTGAAGACCTGAAACAGATTGAGATAGCATCACAACAGCTTGTGGAGCATCAAGATAGAATAATTCATATGGTCCCTCATGACCCAAACCAATCATCATCCTCATGCAGAGATCCTGAAAGGCACGCCCATCGGAATCAAACGTAATAGAGCACTGAAGTTGTTTGACAATTTTGCTAACATAAAGTAAATTCAAAGGAAATCAGGGAACATATAAGGTCAATATAAGCAAAAAATATATTCAATGTACGAATATTGCCAACCCCGTGTACCGGGGATTGAGTGCCATTTGCTACAGTAACATGGGGAATAGTAGAGGTGGCAATCATATCAGACTAGAGCGCAGAATTTCCAGAAATATGAGTAGAAGTACCAAATTCGGTGACCCATTTGCTTTTACAATAGGGAGCTGAGGAAGCTAGGAATGCAGAATCACCATCAGGGCGCGCAACCGCAGTCTGAGTAAGGAGTATTTCTTAGAGCATTTTTTAAAATAAGAGTGGATCCAATCAGCAACAGTAGTGGAGATTGTTGGTTGTTCGTGATCTTCTTCTGTGTAGTCAGTAGAGGCCTGATTAACCCATGTGGGATGTCCATGTTACCCAGCAGCGATCTTCAGTGTGGTTATTTCATCCATAGAAGTTACAGTGTCTTAATCTAGGTGGATTGTTGCCAGTCTAAGAGAAGGTTGACCACGTCCAGATCCAGATGGCCCAAAGCAACCACATCCTCTACCACAGTCACGACAGAGTTGCCAAAATCATCTCAATCTAACATTTGATTTAATGTGTACCCCTTGGGTTCTACATATCCGTACCCATATCCTCATCCGTATATGTGCTTCATAGCTACTACATAATATAACTGTATTGATTTAATGTGTACCCCTTAAATTACATGTATTTCAAAAATCATCTCAATTTGACATTTGATGATCATCATTGAGAGATTTTCTAATAAAACTGTAAGTTGTAGAATTGGTAGAAATCATTGAATCCATTTTAGTCATATCATGATATACATGAGATATGATGACAATTCTTTGAATACATATAATCTACATCATGTTCATCCCATCCATATGATTGGATTTTGTTATCAAAATTAAATTTGTTATTTGCTGACTTATACATATAAATTGCATGTACCGACTAGTACATACTTTTTGAACTCATGCATACATATATATACATATATATACCAATTTGCCATCGAGGGATAATGCGGTTGGCGAATTCTAGTGTTCCCTAATGAAGGGGCCTAGGTTCAACCACCGGATAAGCATTTCTTAATTTAATACCTCCATGGGTGTCGGTCTCTGCTACAAGTTGTGGGAGAGGATGGAGAAATCTTTCTCTCTTAATCACATATATATGTGCCAGTTGATACTTAAAAGACTTCTCCTTAAGATGTCAAGTCCGTCTTTTGTATCATGAGAAATTATCGTGTAAAAGTTACATAGTTGCATAAGAGATTCTCAGACACTTTTTGAAAGAATAATACACAGATGTGAAAATAAACAAACCTGTGCCTCAAGGGCTAGCTTAGCACTTTCCTGGAGCAATTGCTTAGCATCTTCCAAGGAAAAGACTATGGTCAAAGACGGTGGCTAAACCTGACCACAGAAGATAATTATGAAGATAAGGCTCCGCAGGAAGCTTAGTATATGTAAATGTAAACACCATATAGGTGACTGGAAGATTTTAAAATGAAATCCATAATAGTAAATCTATCACATAAGGAACACAGGTGTCACATTGTATAGAGCCCGTGAGGGGGGGTGTTAAGCACCGTACAGTTGCAACTTGAAAATATGAAAATAAGACATTTAAGATAGAGATACTTTAATTAGATAAGATGAAGTCATTAAAATATATGTTCGAGCTTTAAGGTGTAGGGAATGAACTACAACACAATGGAAGACAAACGAATGAACCCACTGCCGACACCCAGAACCAACCACATGGAACTGCAACTATGCTTGATAAGTTTATCATTCTAACTCTGCCCTGGATGAGTCTTATTTCTTAGCGGTAATTTGAAGTTACTATGCACCACAAATGATGCACATATGCCATTATCATCTAGTAGATAAAGAAAAAATCATTCTGCCTTTTAACACTTATAGACCAGCTCAAGGTAAACAGTAAACAGTAAATCATCATTGGGAGTAAAATTTAAGGTACAGCAACGTCCACTGTTAGCAAGCACGGCCCTATTTCCTCGACAAAGGCAGGTAGGTTGACTTTGGTTAGTGTCAATTACATACAAATACTTTGTCCATCAGCCTTGCAGTAACAGCCGATATAGCCCAATGATTTAGATATCCCCAGCCCCGTGATCTTTGTTGAGCAAAGTGTGAGACCGCATTCAAATGTCTAGTACAGGCATAACTTTCGCATGTATATAGGTGCCGCAGTCTGGTCATAGGACTGCAAACAGATCGCTCTAGTAGCTGCCCAATTGGCGAACCTTAGAATAACATAGCATAGTTACCTTTACGATTCAGTGCCGAAATGAGGGGAAAAGAGTGTGGTTCCCTCTCTGGTTAGTGACAAAAACGGGTAAAGAGGGCGTCGAATACTGCTGCGCCGACCAGGTACTTTCACTGGAGAGTCTCCTCTCTTCGATTAGGGGGAAGCGTCCGGCAAGGCCGTCTGTAGCGTGTGGCACCAGAGGCCGGCGGCGACGGAGGCAAAACACCAGGGAAGGTCCCCCTAGCCGATTCGTGTGCCAGCGAGCCGGGCCGGCGTGGAGCAAGCGCCGACGGTGACGAAGGAGCGGCCCAGACCTGAGAGAGGTCAGAGGCGGGCGGGTCGCCGGACGGGAGGAAGACAGACGGAGACCGAGCGGTTTGTTTTACTCCCGTTTTCTATGGACCCAGCGCAGTTGGAACCGCACATTTTCACCTTCACCCGACCCAGACAGTCCTGAAAAAGGTTAACCCACCAAAGTCTTGAGATTGGGTTTCAGAAAGATCGAAGAGCTGGAAACTGGGGAAGAAGCGGTTTTTTACCCTGAAAACATGGGGCCGACTGACACGTCCAACCAATGATATAATACTAAATTATACCCCATCACTTCTCTTCGTCACCCGGTTTCTTTAGTGCTGGAAAAACAAATACATAAGAATAAATCACATAAAGTGGTCATGTCAAA
The DNA here is from genome assembly GCA_963693085.1 of Alisma plantago-aquatica. Taxonomy (NCBI): domain Eukaryota; kingdom Viridiplantae; phylum Streptophyta; class Magnoliopsida; order Alismatales; family Alismataceae; genus Alisma; species Alisma plantago-aquatica. Next base: position 116,787,411 of record OY856412.1, read on the forward strand.
AGAAAATGAACGGCTGCTGTTAGAATGAGATGATGGTCTGGATTAGTGGCATGAGTAGCTTATATCCGTCACTTACACCGCACTAAATGAGCCTTCAAATTTTTTTTTTATATTGAAGGGCAATTATATAGATAGTGTCTTTCTGTTTCTATACCATATGAATAAATGCAGGTGTCCTGCTTACTTTTCCAGGTAATTGTCTGTCTGTCTGACTGCTTCAAGTGTTTTGTTGTTTGCTTGAGGAGCGTGAGTAATTTAGACTTACATTTAGTCAGCTCCATGATTCGTGCATATTTATAGCTGCCACGTAGCTGATCCTCCTTCAATTAATGCTATGCAAACAACAAGTGTACAATGTGGCGGTGATACAACACTGTCTGTTTTACAACCGCCTCATGCTACGACTCTGATATATAATCCATGTCGATTTTCGGCACATTAGTCTTTATCTTTATTATACTCGGTCCTCTCCCTAACAATGAAACGACGAGGCTGAAGCTACAGGTTTCAGTCAAACTCTTCAATTTCATGCGTTCGGACCTTCTTTTATTTAATTCTCTTCCATTGTACTTTTCCAGGTGTGTGTGTAAGTTTGCGGTGTACTACAAAATAGATATATAATGTATCACTACTACAAAAAATAGTTTTTACAACAGTTTATTTTTCCATTTTACAACTGGTGTCAACTGTTGTATTAGATCGCGTGGTCTTATGGGGGTGTTCTTTATACAACAGGTGTTACACATGTTGTAATATATATATTTTATACAACAGTTAATACATGTTGTAGATCATTGAACACACCTATTGTAATAGGGGTGTTGTATATAACATGTTGAGACAAAAGGAAAATACATCTAGACACAAGGTTTTGAACTTGAAACCACGTGAAAGTAAGGCACGTCTCAAACCGCTGAACCAGTTTCATTTTATGAAACACATATATTCTTTGTTGTACATATATAACAAATGACGTGCAAACGTGTTGTGTGATTGTGGTCTATTACAACGGGTAACTATTACAGTAGGTGAAAGCCTGTTGTGTAATTATAGCATACTACAATGGGTTTTAGTATGTTGTGTAATGATGGTCTATTACAACGGGTTAACATATGTGACTATTACAACGGGTAGAGCATATTGTGTAATTATGATCTTTTACAACGGGTTAGAGTATGTTGTGTAATGATGGTCTATTACAACGGGTTAACATGCATGACTATAACAACGGGTTAGAGCATGTTGCGTAATTATGATCTTTTACAACGGTTTAGAGTATGTTGTGTAATGATGATCTATTGCAACAAGTTAGCATACGTGACTATTACAATGGGTTAGAGCATGTTGTGTAATTATGGTCTTTTAGAACGGGTTTGAGTATGTTGTGATATTATAGTCTATTACAACAATTTAGCACATGTTGTAGTATCACATATACTACAACGAGTTTGGCCCGTTGTATATAACTTGTGTTGTATAAAATATATAATTCACTACACACAAATAGACTTGTTGTAAAAGATATGCTAACTGCAACACAACCAACAGAACTGTTGTATTTTTCCCGTTGTAAAAAGCATTTTCTGTAGTAGTGTATATATCGATCCTTTTTAAAATATTGATTAAATAGTTTATTGGTAAGGGGATTGTCTGTATCTTGGTGCAGTCAGTTTCTATACTCTACCAATGTGATTGTGTGTCAACCAGTCTATTATGTTTGTGTCCTTCTTAATGTTGGAGGGAGTTCTTTGCGAAATGTATATAAATTATTGTAGGTAGGTAGTATCATGAACTTGAGCGTAAACTAGACTCTAACAATATGTCTATCTAGTTATTGGTCCAGATATTCGAACACCTATTATGTTTATTGTTTGGTCATGTTAGTTTGTACTTCCAAATTAAAGTAAGCTACGTGGGAGTAAATCGAGTTTCTCTTACTAATTGCATAGAAATTATTTTCAATGTAATGTTAGTCTTGAGATTAAGGAAAAAGATAATTTTTAGTTTTGATTTTAGTATACACTATAGGCTGGAAGGAATTAACTAAATCGTATACCATATGAATAAGAGGCAGTCAGGTGTGTGCTTTTCCCACCTTTGTGCTTGTGCCATAGATTTTTTCTATCTACCGTCATGTTAGCTTTGTTATTTTAATATTTTCCAGCCAATAAGGACTACATAGTTAATATTCTGATCACAGTCGGGAGTTATTCAAGAGACGGATGTTGCATGGCCAGAACACATTGTTAGCGAATTGTCACAACACCTACGTGTCATCAAGTGACTATATGTGTCTACATAGTAAATATTCTGACCACAGGCTGTAGGCTTATAAATTATACAACTATTTGCTTCTCTTTCCACTTTTTCCCGATTTGTTTTCAGCTGTTATTCTGTTTCGCTTCTCAATTTATTAGAATTATACTTTCCGTCCAATTAACATATGCCGACCAAGTAAAGAAAAATCACATATGAATTTGCCAGGTTAGGCATATTACTTATACTTTTTAGATACCACAAAGGTAGGACTTGAGGTTATCTATATCCACAATCTATATAAAGAACCTTTGTGCCTGTGTCATAGATTTTTCCTATCTATCGTCATGTTAGCTTTGTTATTTTAATATTTTCCAACCAATAAGGACTACATAGTTAATATTCCGATCACAACTGGGGGTTATTCAAGATACGGATGTTGCATGGCCAGAGCACATTGCTACCGAATTGTCATAGCACTTGTGTGTCATCAAATGACTATACGTGTCTACATAGTAAATATTCTGACCACAGGTTGTAGGCTTATAAATTACACAGCTATTTGATTCTCTTTCCACTTTTTCCCGATTTATTTTCAGTTGTTATTATGTTTCGCTTCTCAATTTATTATAATTGTACTTTCCGTCCAATTAACATATGTCGATCAAGTAAAGAAAAATCACGTATGAATTTGCCAGGTTAGGCATATTACTTATACTTTTTAGATACCGCAAAGGTAGGACTTGAGGTTATCTATATCCACAATCCATATAAATAAGTATGAGGCACTATCTATATCCACAATCCATATAAAGATGTACAAGGCACAAGTTTGAGGTTGCTGCCTACGCGTTAACAAATTGGAAGGAGTCAACTGGTCAATTGATGAATACATTTGTATGTGCTCCAATAGCTTGACTATGTGCTCATTGATAATTTGTTATTTGTGTTCTAACAACATGTGTGTGTTGTGTTAATCAATTCAACATGTTTATATGCTAATCAATTCAACATATTTGTGTACTTATAGATTGAAATGAATGAGCTCAATGTTAACCGAGCTGTTGTCTCTCTTAATGGATTAGTCAATCTTTTTTGTAATTCATATTTTTTTTTCATTTTAATTTAATTTTTTTGTTGTACATACTAGAAAAAGTCAACTGGATATAAATCAAGTTATTCTCTTTTGACAAGCTGTATGTAATTATCGACATTACAAATAATGAACTCAAACCCAAGAAACAAGTCAATTCTTGAATTAAATTTGAATAATCATCAAATAATTTTATAATGTTTAATAGTGTAAGTTAGATATTTTATTGTGCTAATTCAACTGCTATTCACGTGCTTAGCACGTGCATTTAGCTAGTTTTATAAAAAAGAGTTTATGCGTGCTCTCTGTCTGTCTGTTTTTCGTAGTTGTGCGTTCGTTAACTTTTTATTTTTTCACAACTTTTTTATTTTTTTTGCTTTTAGTCAGTTTCGCGTAGCAGTGCGCTTGCCTGCGTTTTATTTTATTCTGCTTTTAGCCAACAGGACTTGTCCAACAATAGGCACCGCGTTAGCAGTATGGATAGCCACCTAAAACAGCAAAACAGCTGCGTGTATATTTACCGTGTAAAGCAACCTGTATATTTACCTTGTAAAGCAATCATTTGATTACGAATATGTATGTATCGACAATCTTCTTTCAGCTGTTGTATGCGTAACAGGGAAGATCCATCAGGTTTGTACGGTTTTTTAACAAATCTACCGGTTTCTGTTTTGTTTTCGATCCTGCTTACAGTAAATGTGTTCTGGTGTTTTTTGATCAGTAAATGTATTGTGGTTTGCTTCAGCAGCTGGAAGCCTGGAACGTAAGACCCGGTCATGGTCTGCTTTTTTGCCGCTTCAACCACAACGCACAACGGGTCTGCAAGTAACATTTAACTCCTATTTTGATTTTCTTGCTTTACTTCTTCAAATCAAAGCAGTTTTGTTAGTGTCTAAATTGTGTTTCATAAGATGCGGGTCTTTGTTTGTCGTTTTCCTTAGACGTGCCAGCTGTGCTACGATAGAAACAACATGTATATGGGTTATATAAGTGGGAAAGAAATAACTACCCAAGTCATCCGTCCATAGCCACCATGCCACTGTTTATGGGACGGTCAACCTCATCGGATTGCAATACCTCCTTCCAGTGTTGGCATGCTGCTGTGCGGCAGGGTGGGTTGCCTGTACAACTAGCTTTGGTCTAATGTACAGTAAAACATTCAAACGAAAGTTGTACAATAAACTAATATAACAAATCAAAGCAGGTTAAGATTTGATCTGTAACACTGAAGCAGCCCCTGTCCAGTTCTACATATTTTCTATTTCATCTATGTATAGATTATTAAACTATTTATGTGTACCGCTCATATTGAAGTTGTAGTGCAAGATAACTAAATAAAACTCACGCTGGCATGTGATTGACAGTGGTGAGGATGACCTTTATTGCCTTTGTATGCTTGGGTAATGAGCCACGACTATACGTGTGAGGAATGGGCATATCACGTACGATTAGCATGTAAAATATATTTGTGGTAAAAATATTGTTGAAAATGGTCCTTTTTTGTAAATAAAAATTTCATTTAGGTGAAAATACTCACGCATTATGTTCTTCATAAAGACAGTAAGTCAATAGGTTAATAATATTGGGATGATAGTATTTCAAAAAAGACATGATGATGATAAATGTTAAAGAAAAGATAAATATGACTTTCTTCATAAACGGAATTCCATGACTGGCCCCTCCAAGCAAGAACACTTTATAACTTAAGGACTTAAAGGTGAAAAAAGGCATATATTATTAGAAACATTATAAAGAATAGGTAGAACAAATCATACAATGACATTGCTAGAACAAGGTTTATGAAAATTACATGATAACTTTGTTCTCTCTGTAAAGATGACGTTCATACATAAATTTTTAGTAATTAGACATAAGAAAGGACAAAACGTATGCATACCGAGAGTTCGGTTGATTCCAAAAGACCATGAAAAACTACCATTTGCATTTAAGAGAGTACAATTTCCAATTCGATTATGTTTTGCTAGTGTCTAAATTGTGTTTCATAAGATGCGGGTCTTTGTTTGTCGTTTTCCTTAGACGTGCCAGCTGTGCTACGATAGAAACAACCTGTATATGGGTTATATAAGTGGGAAAGAAATAACTACCCAAGTCATCCGTCCATAGCCACCATGCCACTGTTTATGGGACGGTCAACCTCATCGGATTGCAATACCTCCTTCCAGTGTTGGCATGCTGCTGTGCGGCAGGGTGGGTTGCCTGTACAACTAGCTTTGGTCTAATGTACAGTAAAACATTCAAACGAAAGTTGTACAATAAACTAATATAACAAATCAAAGCAGGTTAAGATTTGATCTGTAACACTGAAGCAGCCCCTGTCCAGTTCTACATATTTTCTATTTCATCTATGTATAGATTATTAAACTATTTATGTGTACCGCTCATATTGAAGTTGTAGTGCAAGATAACTAAATAAAACTCACGCTGGCATGTGATTGACAGTGGTGAGGATGACCTTTATTGCCTTTGTGTGCTTGGGTAATGAGCCACGACTATACGTGTGAGGAATGGGCATATCACGTACGATTAGCATGTAAAATATATTTGTGGTAAAAATATTGTTGAAAATGGTCCTTTTTTGTAAATAAAAATTTCATTTAGGTGAAAATACTCACGCATTATGTTCTTCATAAAGATAGTAAGTCAATAGGTTAATAATATTGGGATGATAGTATTTCAAAAAAGACATGATGATGATAAATGTTAAAGAAAAGAGAAATATGACTTTCTTCATAAACGGAATTCCATGACTGGCCCCTCCAAGCAAGAACACTTTATAACTTAAGGACTTAAAGGTGAAAAAAGGCATATATTATTAGAAACATTATAAAGAATAGGTAGAACAAATCATACAATGACATTGCTAGAACAAGGTTTATGAAAATTACATGATAACTTTGTTCTCTCTGTAAAGATGACTTTCATACATAAATTTTTAGTAATTAGACATAAGAAAGGACAAAACGTATGCATACCGAGAGTTCTGTTGATTCCAAAAGACCATGAAAAACTACAATTTGCATTTAAGAGAGTACAATTTCCAATTCGATTATGTTTTGCAGTGACAATCAATAAAGCACAGGGTCAAACTTTAGAAAAAGTTAAAATATATCTGCCTTAGCCAGTATTCTCTCATGGTCAGTTATATGTTGCTCTATGTAGAGTGAAATCACTAAGAGATCGAAAACTTCTCATCAAACCAGCTACCACGGAAAAGAAAACTACCTCAACAACTAGAAACATAGTCTACACTGAAGTATTATCTTTTATTGGAATTATCTAGATGAAACAGATACACTTTCATGTAAGAGATCTATATTTGTTACATGTTTTATATTTACTCATTATTTTTTTACAACATATTTGACAATCAATTTCTTAATGGCATGACAATATTTGTGTGACTAACATTCTAGACTGCATTATACTTTATTTCCATGACAATTATGATGCAGTCATTATAATTTATATGGAAAAGAAGAAGAAGATCTTTTTGTACAAACCTCTTATGCTAGCGCCAGTCGTTCATGTGATAAGTATTCTCATTGTTAAATTTCTCATTTAACTATCGAAGAAGTCCAAAAAAGTGATTCTAAAGAAAGAACAGAATTTCATTTCACTTTATTATGTCTTAATTTTCTTATGTTATTAAAATCAATTATGCAGTTCTTCCCTTCAAGTTACTTTGACGAACTACTTATAGCTTGGGATGAAGTATCAATAAAAAAGAAATAGGCGATCAAATCTCTAGATGTTTTACTGTAAGATATTACAATCAATACAATATTTTTTTAATGGAGAAAGGTGTAGTATTTAGTGGTGAATTCGGATAAATCCTTCATGTTGTTCCATAAGAACTAAGGAGCAACCAGTTATAAGAAGATTTGTGAACTCATTGACAAATGATGATCTCAACTTGTTATCATGCATTTCATCTTCCATGTGCAAGTACGCCACGATTTAACTACCATACAATGCAAACTATTATGAGAAATTTTTACAATACAAACTATTATGTGAAATTTTACCTACCATATGTTGTTTCGAAATGATCCATTGATACATTAATATCATGATAATCTTTTTCTAACTTAAATGTGATGCACGTGCTTAGCACGTGCTCTTTTGCTAGTTTACAAACAAAAACGCCAATGAACAGTCCGAGGTACAGGATAAAGCACACATATTAAAGAACACCAGAAGTGTGTAGTCTATGTAAAAGTTGTAGCCAAAAGTTAAAAAAAATACTAAAAAATAGAATGGATGAAAAGAATGTATTGGGAGAGGCACCCCTAAGACAATAAGTCTCAGATGCAGATCAAAACATGTAAAGAAAGATAGAGTAGTCCAAACATGGTAAGTCTAGAAGCCAGTGTCGTCGACTAAGATCTCCTCCAAGGTGTAATGTCCATCAGGATTGTGGTTACTAAACATCGCCATCTGAGTGTCTTCATTTGTCATCACATGTGTTGATGTTGATGTCAGTCATGCAATGCAAAATGATAGATAAAGAGTGTTCAACCTTATTTTATAATTGTGCAATAGGACGAGATGTGTTGTTATGTTTCCTATTATTTCTCTCAATCCAAATGTTCCAAAGCATAGCTATAATCAGAGTGTGATGTTCATGGTTGGTATGAGTCGGTTTGAAACTTCTTATATGAGTTGGTGAGTGTAGAAAGTCTATAAGGGAGTTTGGTTGAAAATAATGGTGGAGAAGCTAAGCTATGAAAGGACAATGATTGAAAAGATGACATGTGGTTTCATCTTCAGGGTGACAGAGGTAGCATCGGGTTGGTTCCGAGAAGCCCCTCTTAGTAAGGTTGCGATATGTAAGGATCTTGTTCATAGTTATGAGACAAAAAAAGATTTTTAACTTTTGTGACCATTTTATCTTCGAAATAGGCTTCAGATCAGATATGTGCCCTATATAAGTGAGATAATTATAAACTTTATGTGGGGAGTATGTGTTATCCCATTTCCATGATATGCAGTTTGTGGTGTTGTGTTATAGGTTGTGGATGATATCATGAGTGGTATCGGAGCTAAGGTTCTGTGAGAGATGTGTTTTAAGGGTGTTTTGTCTATTGTTGGTAAGAAGGTGAAGAGCTTTGGTTGTGTTAATATGTTTTAGGTTTTGAGGTATGCTGAGGTTGTTTCTAATGTTTTGAATTGTGTTGTTGTGATATCAAAGGTCAGATCAAAATTTGATGTTGATGTATGCATGAGGAGATATATTAATCATGTGTACGATGGTATCCAAACTTGTATTGATGACTTTCCAAAGTGATGAAAATATACTTTTTTTGGTTTTGTGCCATGGGTTAGAATTTTTGTAGTATTTATGTAGTACAAACATTTTAAGATTATCTTTAAGTATCTATTTAGCACTTGTTTGGCATTCGATTAGGCTAATCGCCAGATTGGGGCGGGCATAATCCAGAGTATGTCTAGTTTTGTTTGGGAAACTGTCCTAATCTTTTGTGTTGTGATAAATGATTCAAGATGGACCCACCTAAAAAATATACCAAGAAATTTTGGATAAATTCTTCTCGTTCCTACTATCATGTTTTTACTAAAACTATCACCATATATTGTACATATTTGAAGATATTTGATTACTTTATAGAATGTAAAATGGCATTGTATGTGTTAAGAAAAAATGGGATAAAATTTAGGCAACTAAAAAATATTTACTTTGCTATCAAGAGGCGTCACGTTCAAGTCTCAACAACACTATGAATGAAATTGTCATTCAATAGAAAGTACACATATGTTAAAGTTTGCCTTGATTAGTATCATACTAGGAACAGTGTTAATGAAGAAGAAGAATATACGAAGAAGAAGAATATTGCCACAAACAAAAGTAAGGGAAGAAATGAATGATATATCCTTCCCAAATTAGGCAATGTCATTGCTTGAATCTTTTTGAAGTATAATCTGAGTGACCACATCCTACCTCACATGATCTTAATTGCACGACACTTTCATCCCTAGTCATCACAAAAAGATGGTATGAAATGGGGAGAGTGGTAGAAGTAAACTCCCACTATGATGGCTTATTAGAATACACTAGTAACACGTGCATGCTAACCTTGCCACCACCTTTTATATATAGTAAGACAATGATCGATCTATAATTTAAAAAATATACAGAATAAGTTACATTAATCCCTCTTACGGCCTCTATTAGTCTTGTTGAGATACACAAGTAACAATTTGTAACTTATAAAAAAAACTATATACAAACCCTTGTAATGTCTTGCAAGGCTCTCTTATTAGAATAAAAACCTAATTTATAACTATAATATATATGTAGAGAGAGAGTCAGGATAGAGCACACTTGAGTGTACTGGAGACATAATATACTCAAGTCATTTCTAGTCATGCTGTATTTTTTTTAAATCCAAATTATTGATGTTCTTAAAATACATTATGAATAGTTTAAAATAAATTTTGAGATCATCTTGACACTTATAGGACACACATCTAAAACTACAAAAATGATGCACTTGAAATTAGTTATGTGTGTCGATTTTGTTGCATTTGTTTAGTGACTTACAAACACCCAAATAAACTTAAATGTTGTGTGGTTTATATTTATGATAACAATGAGTATCAATGGTATGGATTTTCTTAATAATTGATCTTTATATATAAACACTACATGTATATTGATGAATGAAATGTTATTATAAATATGTCGAGATGTGTCTAAATTACACCTACAATATAGTTTCATGAGTCTATAATTGATCTTTCTTTTATATCTTTATTAAATATATTCAGATACAAATAAGTAAATTGCTACTTGAGTTTACTTAAAGCATGTACAAACATATATGCATGTATATATAAATAGATATTCATTAGCATTACATATTATTTGATGGGGAAATAATTGTCAATTTCTAGGCATGTCATGCACACATAATAAGAAGAACACCATTAAGAAAATACAATCTTGGACAACCACAAGTTATACGGGTGTTTACACATAAACTCTTAAGATTTTTTCCCAATAACCCCCTTTATTTGCCTAAAATTCCAAGAATCGCTAAGTTTCAAAAAAATTCTATTAAACCAAGTATTTAGTTAGCTACAATCTAAATCCAACGTTCGTCAACATATGTTGTAGCTCATTACAATTTTATCATGCTTTTTACCCAAGCCTTTTGGTTATTTCTCTTGTATATCTTCTTAGTGCATGCATGGGCTTGTTGTCGGGCCATATTGAATCAATTCTAAGTGTTAATGTTGAATAATTTGATCGTTATAATCACTTTGAATTAATTAGGTTTTATACAACTAAAAATATAACAATGATTAACTAATGTTGTTGTATGTGTTTGTATATGACGAGGTTTGAGGCATGTTTTTATCAACCAAAACCTAACCCATCTTTTCTCTCTACCTCAACCAAGACGTTTGTGTGAACTAACTTGGATACCAAAAGCTGACATCTAACTCAAGTAAATTACAAACCAACTTGTCCAATCAAGATCAAATGATGCAGGTAATCGTGGTAACAATGTAGATGTTTTGTGTTTGTTGACAATAAGTTAGTTGTCAAAAAATCATATTTATTTTGTACAAACACATGTATATTAAACTATACAACCCAATCCCTTTCTCTAACCTAAATTCACAAAATTATAAACTTGGAACTGGACCAGCTTTGTAATGAGTGATCATGAGCAAAATTTATTTGTTTAAAATCTTTATAAATTCTTCATACAATTATAACATCAACATTAAAATAAGGAAATAATGTTCATATTATTAGTATTGTCATTTTCTCAGTAAATATGGCCCTCTTTATTTCTATACTTCATAAAAAGAATCATATATTGCATGAAAGAAAGAAAAAAAATAAGTATATATAGAAATAATTAACACGAATGCTAATATGCCTCCAAAATCATCGACATCGACCTCCTACCCTGGAAAAACCTTCCATTCCTTTCCAACAAAAATGTTGAATAATCATTGAGCAAGTCAAAGTTTCTCTCTTAGTTTTTAGATTTGGGAAATCTTATAGAGTTCCTCTCTAGTTCATCCTTCCATTACATATCTAGTTTCGAATAAATAAGGTAACTTGATATTATATAATTCAAGTAGTGAGATATTGGGCCAAGGTACCCAAATGCTCAAAGTTTCCACAGATATCACCACATCACATCATAACCACCACATGTATGGCTCTGGACAACTGACTTAATGGTCCTTAATAACTTGACCTATGCTTAGACACCAATTTGTTGCACCATGATTTCATATTTGTTAATAAATCATGAAATAAGGGCATACTTTAAGACTAAGCCTAACTAAACTTCAATCTTAATTTTTCCCTTTTTAAAATTTGTTTAGTATATGAACGACAACCGGTAACTACACATAAGCAATGAACATGATTTCTTTAGTCCCACTACAAAATAAGGAAACAGACTAATGCATTCAATCTTTCAACATATACCTAATTTTTAGCTTTACTACTAAATATAGTCAATGGTATGAAGCTATAATATTACAACACTAGTAATATCTTTAGAAGTACCTAAGGAATCATGGATTTGTTGCTATGTATGCCCATAGAGCCAATCATATGATGATTGTAATGGCATAATTTGTAAATGATTTGATCAATAATAAAGGCAATCTTCCAATTTATTATGTTTTATTCAGTCATGAGATGATGACGTAATATAATAAATGTACAAAGAATGATATTACTCAATGACATGTGTCTTCGGATTGAGGACCTGAACGATGAGATCATACGAATGTCAAGAGTATATGCATTCTTGTTATGTCCCTATTTGGATGTTATTATGGAAGGCTAATAGACAACAATAACACTTAAGACCAGAGTGTGTGTTTGTTGATGGCATAATCTCATTAGTCATGATATGTGATATCAAGCCAAGCACATAGATACTTGTTAGAGAACAATATATCAGACAGGCCCACCTTGCGAGTGACACATGGAAACCATGATTGGTAGTCAGACTCATATCTGGTAGTGATTGTGGTGATTGAGGTTCTTAGACATGAAATCACTACACTCATCACATGTCGTTTGGGGTACTTTGACATTATCTATTGTCATGTTGAATAAGGGTTGCCATTAAGGTGGTGCTTGAGTGCACTATGACACATGGGGATGAGTGTGAGTGATGTAGATGGGACTTTACCATCCTATAGGAGTTTTATATCTTGGCCACTTGATAAGCGAGACTAAGAAATGCATGGCCATGCTGGTATGAGTCAATATGTGATATTGAGCCTACACATATCTCAGACTGTCTACTCTTGTTCAAGGCACATGGATTGAATGTTGAAGAGGATGACAATTCTCTGCCTTGAATTCAATATGGATATCAAAGACAAAGGAACTATACATACATGGTAACACCAATCACAGATTTTAGGTTGAAGTTATTCTCCAACTTTCCAATTACTTGGGTAGCAATTAAGTCTTTCTAGATACCAATCATTGCTTGTGAAATCCTAATGTGATTATGAATATCACTGCCAACGTAATTTGGAGCCTTCCAGGTCACACACATAGGATGTATTGGAATATTAGTACAATTGTGGATGTGATTGAAAATGTTTCAAATCAAACTGATTACTAGAATGTTTATGTAATCTACTAGAATAATATTAGAATATAATCTAATTTTATTGGTTAAAATGTTTAAGCCAATTATTTAGATTTAAATTGTTAAGCACCTAACTAATCCTGAACGATTGACTAGAGCTTGATGACAAAATTTAGTTAATCAATTAATATGATTAATTGGTTAAGTAATTGATTCCAAAATATTCTTTTAATAGTCCATAAGCGACTCATTTTAAATGCAACCATAGTCTTTTATTTTCCTAGGGGTTTTAGGAAACACTATTTCCTTTCCTCTACTATTTTATAGGGCATGACGATTAGATTTTCATATACACTCTTGCACATGAACCCTAGTTGTCATTGTCCCCAAGAGAGAGAGAGTATAATGACAGTCGCCAAACTGACAAACAAATCGTTACTAATTAAGCGGAATTTCAACAGAAACAACGGATTAACAAAAATCACTAAAAATTAAAACTAATTTTTTTAAAGAGATCCATTTCTAGGAAAACTCTTTAAGGAAGAACCAAAACTTTATATACATCATTGTTCACATTGTACATTCACTGTACCATCTCTTCTCGAGGATAACATATAATAGTTACTTTGTCAAAACATATAATGAAGCAACATAAAACCTCGAGGCTTACAAGCCAAAAACCTCAGATCGTTCATGAAACCATAAAGAACCAACTCCAAGGACCTGAGAGTACAGAGACGACACATAGGACTTCTATCTACAAAACATGACAGTCAGTACACTCAACCTGAGATGTCACTGTTGTCCCTGCTGCTACTGATGTTCTTCCTCTGCAAGATGTTCTCAACCTCCTCCGTGCTTGTCCACCTAAAAAAATGTTGGATCCCACGAGGGTGAGGCAATTAAAAATTGCCCCAGTGAGAGATATAACTCTCCGCCAACAATGTTATTATCACAGTTAAATAATATTAAACTGAGCAGAGGATAAGCAGTTTAGAACATTCTCATATTTTAAAGCATGGCAGCTGTCTATGATAGAGCAGTAATTTATCTATTCAGTTTATAAGGAATATGGAGAACACGTATATCATTTACCCATCATACTATCTCAAGCTTATCCTGTGATGCTCGTTATCATGGTATGTCATCCATGAATCATTCTCATTTCTATCTGTTGGCCTCAACCAATCTGCTAACCAAATATTGAATTGTACCAGTCATGTGAGTATACATCATCATATCCTGTCCAAGCATTGGACTATGCCAATCATATGCATTATTCCAGGCATTGGGATTTAACCAATCCTATGTTATTATTCCAAACATTGGGATTTAATCAATCCTGTGTTATTATTATAGGCATTGGGATTTAACCAATCCTGTATTATTATTCCAGGTATTAAGCCTCTGCCAGGTATTGGATTTTAACCAATCCTGATTACAGGCTTCACGCCTCTTCCAGGTATTGGACTTTAACCAATCCTGATTACAGGCTTCACGCCTCTGCCAGGTATTGGTCCGTAACAAAACCTGATTACATTGCCAGGCAGTGGACTCTAACCACTCCTGATTACAGGCATTAAGCCTCTGCCATGTATTGGACTTTAACCAATCCTGATTACACCACCATGCATTGGTCTGTAACCAATCCTTATTACACATTCATTATGGGATATCAATCCCTTAAATTCATCATTGGTTATCACATCCTTTTACTAGGCATTATACCCTGGGGCAAGCCATCATATCAATTCACATTCTTTATGTACTACAAGTGTTCCTCTTATCTCCTTTAAGCATATTCAAAACACTATAGCCCTTATTTGACTATAAGCATAAAGCATGTATGATCAAGATTTCATTATTATTATAACCATTTATTATTATTATGAAGTTACTAGTTTCCATTTCCCTTAGTTTATTTTGCACATTACCATTCCTTACATTAGACTTTTATAAGCATCTTGTCACCTCTCATTAGGCAACAATTATTCACATGGCTCACCAGGCCCATTAATCATCTTGTCACCTTTCACTAGGCAACAATTATTCACATGGCTCACAAGGCCCATTAAACATCTTGTCACCTTTCACTAGGCAACAACTATTAGGGTTAGGGTTTCCCTTTATAGCTGAATAGGGTTTCAAGTCCATATTATCAATCCAAACCCTAATTAATTGCTCCACACATCTAGGAGCATACATTAATATCATAAGTATTCAATCATACTTATTTATTCTCATCATTTATCATTAAATGAATCATCAACACAATGTATGAGTTCCTCTCTCATCCTTATCAGGCTATGATTATATCATACTTTATTAACTTGGCTTAACCCTTTCTCAAGGTATGATAGCCTACACTTATCAAAGTGCATTCCATCTCAATGTAACAATTGACATGACACACATCATGTGTTACTCATCCAAGTATATTGGATTTAAGGTGCATCAAGATGTAACAACTTTAAAGTGTTGGATGTGATCTTTACCATGCCTTGGTGTATCACTTCCCTCATCACTTTTAACTTACTTAAGTTCATCAACTTATCTTGTATTAGGGTATTTACCATCCTAATACTTTATGCACTAGCCCATCACATTTATCCTGTAATGTATTGGTCATAAGTCACACATTTGAATTGTCCAACCATCATCAATTGATATGGACTCATCTCAGGTTGAGACATTGTTGATATAGGATTAACCATTATCAACCACTTTAGGTGTTTCACCTATCAAGGTATCAGTCATACCATTACTTGGTGTTACACTCATTACTCCTAAGAGTGCCTTGCTCTCACCTTTATAAGGTGTCTCGGGTTAGAGGTGTGTATATGTTCACCATATCGGGTTGTAGGTGTATAGGCACCACCATATCGGGCTAAAAGTATATATACAACATTCATATCGGGCTCGAGGTGTTTATATGTGTTACCCATACCGTGCATGAGGTATTAAACCATCACCGTGTCGGGCTAGTCATCAACTAGGGCTGTGTATCAAGCTACCATATCATGCAATAGCATTTGCTATTCTTTACTCATATCGGGTTACCCAATTTAGGGTTTCATGTCAACTTATAAGTATTCATTCAACCTTGTATCGTGTATGGAGTCTATACTTGACTCCCTATCGTGCAAGAGGTGTATACTACACCCCCATATCGTGCAACAATGTATTCATTCATATCCATATCGTTCAAGTGAAGTAGGTGCATCATCATATCAGGTTAAAGATGCTTTATTGTGTGCTTGCACACGATATCACTTTTATAAGGTGATACCATTATCGTCAAGCTCTAGACCTTAGTTATAACTGTTATAGTTCATGTAAACAGGTCTAAGAAACTACTAGAACTCATAATCTCATCAACTATTTCAGGAAATTTTGGAATTAAAAGTATTTCACTAATTATAGCAATTTAGGTGAAGAATAATAACATGGTTGAGTTCAAGTTATATAACCCGCCTTAAGAACGACTTCAAAGCTACAAGATCCAAAGATCCACGTTCCTAAGGTTGAAGATGAACTTCAAAACTCCTCTATATACAAAGAATCACCATGGATAAGCAATTGGTGAAGAAGAAAAGAAAGGAAGGTCAAAACCCTAAATTCATGCTTCAATCCAAGGTTGAAGATGATCTTATCCTCACCTTAGGGTTAAGTATGAGCTCCTTCTTGCTCCTTAACACCTTTTCACGATACACTAGTGTCCTTGCACGATATTCCATCCCTCTTTCACGATATGGCACTCACTTTCACGATATGACACTCACTTGGAGTCAAAACTTCACTCTATGGCCGATATCACCCTATATGGCCAATATCACCTACTTGGGCGATATGTTCTTGCCATGGGCGATATCCCAACGCCTATGCACGATACCACAGCATCCCTTCATGATATGGGAGCTCTATGCACGATACCTTAGGGTAGGAGGGTGGTAAGGGTCGCAAAATTGCACCAAGGGGTGAAACTAGGGGTATATATACTTGTTGTTCATGAAGGAAGGTAAAAAATGAGGTGTCAACATTTTGAGCTAGTAGGTGCCACGTTTCATGCATGGGTGACACGTGTACATGCATGCATCAACATTTATCTTGTCTTGAAAAATGTTTGAGGATCATCTTGAGATGCAAATTCGTCCATTACTTATCCATTTGGATAAGTTATCTAGGTTTAATCACTATTTTAAGTCAAGCCGATACATTTTTTCTAAGGAAACTTGTTGGCTGTCACACCTCACCTCCTTGAGGTGATTTGCACGATATGGCCTTTGCCAAGAGTTCAAAAAACGATATGGGACACCTCCTTGGGCTCCTTGCCCGATAGGCACTCATATATAAGCTTTTCTTCTTGATACAACTCAAGTTAAGCTTTCATATTCAACCCTTTTCTTGGTCATTTCATCACCAAGATTACCATCACTCATAATTGATTCAAACATGGTGTCTCATTCATTATATCTCCTCTAAATGATACTATGAGGGATTAGGAATACTCTAGAGGTGGTAATTTGCATATCAACCCCACATTTTGGGTAAATTACAATTTGTACCAAAATTGGTGCACAATGCTTCAACATTGTTCAAACAAGTTCAAACTTGGAATTTGGGCCTTCCACAAGCCACCACTTAGCATCATTCTCTCTATTATTATGCTTAAACACATGGGGTACATTCAACATGTGACATTTTGCATTATAACCCCTTAATTTGGGTAAATTGCACTTTGGTACAAAATAAAGGAAAATTGCTCAAACAACATTCAATCGGGACCAAACTTGAAACATAAATGTGTCACATGATAACAAAACACCTTAGAGGATTATATTAAAGTTCTAAGCAACTTTATTAGCCAAAACAAATAGGGTTACCTCATAACCCGGGTCAGGGTCGTTATAGAGAGAAGGAGAGCAATCACGATACTAGCACATCATTAAGCAGAAGGTTACTCCTTCCCACTGGCTCAGCAAGCGTAGCGTGGAGTTCCAGTCCATCTGCATGGATGAAGTAGAGATATCAACGTTGAGTGTCTGTGTTTAGAGGACATTGACTATGACCGTCTACGTACGCGAGGAGAGACACACATCATCGTGTGAAGGGGCGTCGCTGGACTTACTTCATGATAAGGTATATCCCGTGCACCCTCTTTCTGAATACATTGTTGTCAATGAGATCCCGCTAGTAGGGTATTTGGAGATTTTTGTTGTTGTTTTTACTATTTTTATCTCCTTCACGAGACCTAAAATGGATATCAAAGCCGCACCTATCTACGACCTATTTGGATTTACTCGATATGATCGATTTTTGTATTTCATTTTCTTTATGGCATGTGATGCAAACTTAAAACTATTAATGTGTATATCTAGCCTAATTCCACATATGTCGCAGACCTATTATTTTTAACCTGACAGATGGGGTCAACTATGGAAAACTTGTTTTTCTTAGTGTACGAAAGTGGAATTTTGTAGACCTTTCAGGGGTGTTGCCCATGTGTACCCTACCTAGTTTGTATGGGTGTCAAAAATTATTTAATGGGGGAAGGTCCTACCTAAAAAGGACTACAAATTTAATATATTATTTATATGTACATATAGATATACCTATAAAATCATACATGTCACCCTTGAAAAAAGTTTTATGTGGTGAATGCATCATGGTTATGGTCTAGGACCCCTATTATGAATGTTTTGGATGGTTGTAAATGGTTTTGCATGGATCCTTTGTATAATTATTTGGCTTGCATGTTGAGACTCATCTATTATCTCAAAGTGTAACTAATTCTATTCCCTCTAAACTCTCCTCGAATGTAACTCAAGGTTCTCCTTCTTACACATAATGTAATAGAGATAGGAATAGATTTAGTTTTGGAAGACTTGTTATGAAGAGGCAACTTGAAGATCCAAATCCAAGGAGCATCCGTAGAGAGGCAACTTGAAAATCTAACACCAAGGAGGGGCCATGAAGTTGTTCACGTTGATGCTGATCAAATGCAAGTTCATATGATATTCACATGTTGACATTGCATGAGATGCAAAAGACCATAGGTTGATAGTATTCCTTTGTGGCTCTGAAGGATTACAATAGTATGGTTATAACCAATGCTTATGTGTTTGTGGATTGCATATCTCTGAATTGTGATATATGGATATAGTATGTATATAATATATATTTTAAGTATGTGGTGTTTGGATATGTATTTGTATATATATAAAACCCCTCAAACAAAATATTAAGTATCAGATGTTTTCCATAAGCTACACACATGAAAAACTTGATCGACTAAGTGTAGGTCACGCCAAAGTGTGGTGCATTGTTCATCTCATGGAAGTGTGATGGTAGATATATAGATCCTGCAAAAGCAGGGGCATATTCTATCGTGTTGGCTTTTCGGTCAGGCTTAACTAGGTGATCTTAATGAGATTAAGTACCTAGCAACATGAAGATAAATTGTGACAAAGAGTTGTGCAAACCATCTATCCAAGAGTTGCATTTAGATGCAATTGGCAAAAGTTGCTTACCTAAATAGTCACGTTGTGGGCGATTAGCCAAAGTTGACTCATGAGTCTGATGACATATGGATCTTGACTCATTAGAAGATTATACGATACAATCTTCTGAAGTGATAAGTGAGGGTTATCAATTTGAACAAAATAGTGGGAATGATAATTAGTTAAAGGCCTAATTAATTTCGTCAAATCCTTTTAGATCAAATCAAACCAAAGTATTGACTCATGCAAATATTTTATTGTAGATCGAATGGCAAACAACAATAATTCTTCATTGCAATCGGTCCTTGAGAAGAAAAAACTTAATGGGGATAACTTCCATGGCTGGTTCAGGACTTTGAGAATCATTCTCATACAGGAGCGCAAGCTCTATGTCCTGAAAATACCATAGCTAGATGAACCTGTTCCCACTATGTCTAAGGATGACATGGATGCTTACAAGAAGCACTCTGAAGATGTCATGGATGCCAAGTACCTGATGTTTTGCTCAATAAACTATGAGTTGTAGAGAGAACATGAAAACATGGATGTGATTGAGATAATAACACATCTTAAGAGCATGCACCAAGATTAGGCAAGACATGAGAGATATGATGTCTCCTAGGCATTGTTCAAGTGAAACATGGCAGAAGGAGTTCTAATTGGTCCTCATGTGCTCAATCTTATTGGGTATGTGTAGAACCTTGTAAGATTGGGATTTCCCTTGAGTCAAGAGTTGGCCACATATGTGATTCCACAGTCACTGCCAGAGTCATATAGCTAGTTTGTCTTGAACTACAACATGAACAATTTTGACGAGCCATTGTCAGAATTGCTTGGCATGTCGAGAACAACTGAAGCACAAATGAAGAAGACAATCCCAAGTATGTGATAATAATCATCAGAAAAGGGAAGTCAAAGGGAAAAGGCCAAGATAAGAAGAGTTATAAAGCTGTCCAAAAGCCCACGTCTTCTGCACTAAAAGAAAATGGAGGGATGAATAAGGGAGGCAATTGTCACGATTGTCACCACTCCAGATATTAGAAAAGGAATTAACCTCTCTATCTGGAGGAACTGAGGAAGAAGGAGGGAATAGAGATCTCCACTTTAGGTATATATGTTTTTGAAATAAATTTGTCTACTTCTTCAAATCTCAAATATGCCAGATGTAGATATCACATATGCTCAAATATGTAGGATCTGAAAAGAAGTAAGCCTTTATGATAGGGCAAGGTCGAACTGCATGTCGCAAATGGAGTAAGAGTTGTTGTCACTACAGTTGGAACCTATATTTTATCTCTGCCCACAGGGCTTGTACTAGAGTTAAAGAACTACTATTTTGTACATTCTATAAATAGAAACATTATTTCTATATCTTGTAGGGAACAAGGATGGATATGAATTTCATATAAAGAATGGTCAATTTTCTATTTCAAAAGATGAGATATTTTATGGCAACACCATGATGTCCTGTGATCTTTATTTGTTATATCTTAAGACAAATGTTCATAGTGTAAATACTAAAAGATTAAAACTTGATAAATCACATAAAACATATCTTTGGCATTGTTGTATGGGGCACATCAATGAGAATCACATATCTAGACTTCATGAAGATGGTTATCTAGACTCTTTTGATTTTCAATCAATAGAGACATGTGATTCTTGTTTGTTCAGCAATATGACAAAAAATCCCAGTGATCTATTAGGACTCATACATACTAATGTATGCGGCCCTTTTAAAACAAATGCTAGAGGTGGTTATTAATACTTCATTACCTTTACTGATCACTTCAGTATGTATGGTTATGTTTACTTGATGAAACATAAGTCAGAAACTCTTGAAAAGTTCAAAGATTTCATGAATGAAATACATAACCAACTTGGTAAAAGTATCAAGCTGGTCGAGGTGGAGAATACTTAAGCTAAGAGTTTGAGGACCTTCTGCATTCCCGTCGTATCGTATAATAATGGACTCCACCTGGAACACCATAACACAATGGTGTATCAGGAAGACAAAATCACACATTGATAGATATAGTGTGATTAATGATGAGTTTGTTGATCTTCTGACTTCCTTCTAGGGTTATGCTTTAGAAACTACAGGGGTACATTTAACAATGTACCATCTAAATCAGTTCAAAAGACACCATATGAGATATGGAGTGGGAAGCATCCCAAAATGTATTTTATGAGGGTTTGGGGATGTGAAGCTTATGTCAAGAAAATGTTTACTGAAAAGCTTGGCCCTAGATCAGATAAATGTTATTTTATTGGTTATCCCAAAGAAACCAAGGGGTACTACTTATATAACCCAACTGACAACAAAGTGTTTGTTGCTAGGTGTAAGACCCCTAACCTATGTTTTGGGCTAAACATGTTTGCTTTGGCTTGATTAAGTGCTTAGACCCTTTTTCTAATCCTTTGAGATGATGTTAGAGCTTATGGAGAGCTTAAGTCTCCAGTTTGAGCTTGTTTGGAAGGTGTTTGTGCTTTGTGTGCTTGTTTTGGGTCAAATTGCAAATTACCCAGCTGTGAGGGATATCTTACAATTTTTCACTCTAGAGTGTTCCTTCTATCTCTTGGATTCATGAGAGAGTGTGTGGTGCTTTGGGGCACTTTGGTTGGGCCTTGGTTGAGTGGTGACACCTTTTAAGGTGATGAGGGTTTCTAGGGTTTTTTTTGTTTTGACCATATATACCTTCTTGAAGGTGGTGATCCTTGTCTCGACTCATGTGGGTGTGTCTCGACTGAGACACCTTCTCTAGGTGTTGTTGTCTTGACTGTGATGGTTTTGGTTTGTCTTGGGTCGAGATAGTTGTCTTCTAGTGAAGTGTCTCAACCTAATGCATGTGGTGATCCTTTAATTTGTCTCGATCTGATGATGTTTTGGTGCTTTGTCTCAGCCATGGGGTGGTCCTTGGTGTGTCACGACTGTGACCATATGTTGGGTGATCCCGAGTGGTCGAGACCCAACATAGGTTGTATCACCATCTCTCGAATGTGTGTTTTAAGTGGTTGCATGTTGGTTTCTTGGGTGGACAAGTGTCCCTTGGGTGTCCTTAGGTGTTGACACATCACCCCTTACCCTACTTCTCTCCTCCTTTTCTACATAAACCATCTTATCCCCATGCAAGTGAACCTTTTTGGCCTTCCTTATTCCTCCTTCTCTTTTTCTCATCCTTGGAGCCTTGGTGATCAAGATCCCTTGCATGTGATGATTCTTGCTCATCTTCAACCTTAGTAAGTGTATGTCTTTCCTTGATGATGTTTCTTTTAATTTTCTACCTTCTTCTTCTTCTCTTTCCTCATCCTTATACCATGGATCCTCCATGGTGGTCGTTCTTGATAAGTGAACTCCTCATCACAAGGGTCATAGGCCATGTTTTGACAAGGTGGACCCAAGTGTGAGGAAGTTTCCCTCTCTCCTTCTCCCTTCTTCTTTTGGTTAGGCCTAGAGTTCTTTTCTCTCTTTTCTTGAGCAATCTTTGACCTTGATGTCTTCTTCTTCTTGAGGTGATCTTGTGGAAAAAAATGGAGCCTTTTGTGGAGCTTCATCATCCTTGGTGATTGTGTTCTTGGAGCTTGTGATCCTTGGTGTTGATCTTCCTTAAGGCGGGTTATATAACTCTCTACCTTCTTCTATTACTAGCACCATATTATTGCTTGCATGTTGTTGTTTCTATCTATAAAATGTACCCCTAACATTCTATTAGATATTAACATACTCTAGAATTGATTAATGGAAGTTGACATGCTTGGTTTACTTGGAATCTAAAACCCTAATTGATGGAACCCGGTTTTGGTGATTGTTGTGTTTTGGTGGTTTTCTCCTACCTTTTGACCTTAATTTTGATGACACGCATAGTGTTCATGTACCTTGATGTTCCATGGAGTTTTGGTTTGGTTTTGGTGGTGTCAAATGTGGTTTTTTCTCCCTTGTATAAAGGTCTTTCATGATGTTTTCATGATACAAGTTTTAGGGGTTTTGGTGACCCATTTGCATGAGGTTTTATCCTCCATGTTGATGATGGAATTTCTTTGGTATGATCTTCTATTTCGGGTCGATATGTCACACCTAGTGATGGTCTAGGCACCTACCTCCATGATGGTCATGACCCATGGTTTGTTTGGTCGAAATGATTTCTTTGGTTTTGTCTTTGGATCAAGACATATGGGTCTTGTTTTGGTCAACACCCCTTTGTTTGTGTTGGTTGGTCGTAGATCCTACTGTGATGGGCGAGCGAGACGTTGTTTTTTGTTTGGGTTGCAACACCTATTTCTTTCCGGTTGTGATGTTGTGCTATGCTTGGAATGTCACGGTCGATACGTTGAGTTGCTAAGGGTCGATTAGTCATTTGGTTCTGGTCATAACTCGAGGTCGAGACACATAGCGGTGGTGTGTCGCAGTCGTGACCAAGTGTTGGGCGTTGCGGTCGCAAACTAGATGGGTCGTGTTGAGGTCGAGATGATCTTGACCTTGTTGAACTCTCAGTAGTCTATGCACAACCTCATAGAACCATCCTTCTTAAAAAACAACATGGGAGCACCCCAAGGGGAAGTTCTCAGTCAGATGAAACCCTTCTCCAACAACTATTTCTTCAACTCCTAAATCTCTGTCAGTGCCATCATGTACGGTGACTGCACTATAGGTTGTGTTCGAAGAAAAAGAATGATCTCAAATTCAATCTCTCTAGGAGGGGGAACACTAGGAAACTCCTCAGGAAATACATCCTCAAACTCTCTCATTACAGGCACCTCCTCAATACTAGGACTCCTCACCTTGGTATCCACAACATGTGTCAAGAAAGTCTCAAACCACTGTCTCATCAACCTCTATGTTGTCAAATCTGACACCAAACACCTAGGAAGAATATTCCTATCTCCTTGGAAGATCCACAAAACATATCCATCAAAGAACATCACCACCTTAGAAGCACAATACAAACGTGTACTTCTCCAAGGTATCCATCCCAAGGATCACATCAAACCCATGCATGTCAAGTGGCATAAGATCCACTTGAATGTTGCATCCTAAGAAAGAAAGAACACAAGATGGACACACCTCCCGCAACTCTATGGAACCAACAAGAGGGGTTTCTAGCAAATGGCAATCAGATCTACTACAAATAGGAAGATTACAACTACTTATCATCTCCCTAGTAATAAAAGAGTGCATCACACCAGGTCAACCAAAATAGATACAAAAGAAGATGTAGACAAATCAGAATGAAAAAGTTCTATCTGACCTATGATGACCGGTGGATTGACCACTCCCTCTGACTGACTCATAGAGTAGAATCGAGTCGTCGCCTATTTTCATCTACGTCCTCTGCTGGAATGTCTAGAGGATCTTTCCTATGACGCCTGACTACGTCCTCTGCCACCACCACTATTGAACTACTGCTATTGAGAACCCCACTGACTCTACCTCATTTGTTGTGTCACCTCCTCATCCTTCATAGGGAAAAATAACCTTGTATGCCCGGTCTGTCCACACCTATAACATGTCTTAGCCTCATACCATGGCCTGCACAGCCATGTCACTGACATTGACGTTGTATTGCATGCTCCAGCTGGTGGGAAACTACAACCTCTACCCTTGCTCAAGGATCATTGTTGTGACATGTGCAATATCAACTCAGTAAAAGTAGACCTCTACTGTGAGTATATGACTACGGTGACGAAAACCTTGGCTTCTTAAAGCCTCCTGACAACTGCCCCTGAAATTGAGCATGTCTCTTTTTAGCATTAGCTCCATGATTCTCAATAGAAGATCACTCGATCATCTTCATTGACTCCACAAAGGTAGAGAACCTCTCCCTATTCTCCAAAGTAGACACTGTCATTGTCAACTTAGTACTCAAGCCCTTCTCAAACATGTGGATCTTCTCCTTATCTCTCACCGCCATGTGAGTAAAGAACTCAATAGCTCCATGAACTTCACCTCATACTCATTGATTGACATCGAACCCTAACGTATCTTATCAAACTATGATATCTTCTCATCCAAATATGTCTTCAGGAAGTATCAACTCACAAACTCTTACCGAAACTCCTCCCAACTGATAATGATTCCAGGTCACTTCTCCTCCTCTATGGCCCACGAATGGCCAACAATGCCCTTCAGCAAGTACACTGCATGCTTCATCTTATCCTCTTTAGGGATATTGAGGATTTCGAACTCCTTTTCAAGCTCTGTCAACCACATATATGCATCTGTCGGGTCTATTTTACCCGCATACTCCATGGCTTTGACGCGTCTCAACCATTCAAACATCTTCCCAGAACCCTAGGATTCTGCATTTGGGACAACTTCCCTTGCTGAGGTGTGGGTGCTCTATCCGTCATGTGCAAAATCGTGGCCATCAACTGCCCAAACATGGACTGAAATGCTGGATTGGCCATGGTTGCTAGGTCAAATTGAAGCACCGCGGGCTGCTCTGGCCCAATCTTTGGCACTCTATCATCTTGTGCCTACCTCCTCATGCCACATCCTGGAACAACATAACTACTCTCAGGATGCTCTTCACGTTCTCCAGACATATTTGCATAAGCATAAGCTACACTAAAATATGATGGATTACTTAAGAATAGACACAAACCCTAGTCCTATGTCCCTATAGACTCAACAAACCTAGAGCTATAATACTAGTCTATCGTGTGACACCCAAAACCACACAAACGAGATTACTAAAAACAAAACACACTTTCAACAACCAAACATCACATAACCAGAAGAGAAGGTAAATTAAAAACCAATTTCATATTACTATCATGCTCAGAAACATATTACATAAAGATCCATAAATCTATGTCATAACGTATGCCATATCAGGTATATACATCTTGTTGGGTTTTAGGGGAGACAGAAAAGGCAGCGGAAACAAAAAAAATTTCTTTTCCCAAACCCAGAACGAAGGAATCGCGTCAACGTCTATACAATAGGAAGGATGGTTTGTGGAGACATACCTTGTCCCGAGGCTTGCTCGGCGACGTTACCTCGCGGCTTGCGTGGTCTTCACCTCAGGTCTTGGACGGTGTCTGTGCAGCTCCTGATCTTACCGAGACTATCGGGATTGACAGTTGTCCTCCGAGCGGCAAAAGTCTCCCGCCTCTGAAGTAGTCCATATGTACCACCTGGAACTTAGATCTCCTTGTCCCACAAGGAATCAGAAGGAGTCACACCCTCCTGTCGGCGTACTAGTCACCGACACACTCTCCTACCACTAGTCGCTTTTCTACAGTTGTCTTTCCCTTGTTGTTCCTCCCTTATTGGGTAGCACTTGCTCGGGCTCTCTCGGTTACCACAACCAAATAGAACGACAACTTTGTAGAGAAATTGGTGTTCTGAGTTGTTGTACCTGTGAATCCCCCAATACCCCTATATATATAAGAGTGTCATGGGACATGGTTCTCTATCCCGGGCAATGCGAGATTAAAGCAGGAGAAGAAGGGTTCGCAATTTTCCATAAAAACAACCAACTGTGCCACCTAAACCGATCGTTTCAAGCATGAAACGGTCGGTTGGAGACCTGAGCCGATCAGTTCACACCTGAACCGGGCGGTTGGGACACCTGAGTTGATTGGTTCACTACTGAGCCAATCGGTTCGTGATCCTGGTCCAACTCAAATTGACTTTCATATTTGTTTCCAACTAATCAAATATTAATCCTTGTCCAAATCGAATTTGTAAAAGTGAAACAAATTGTATTTGCAAAATAGTCTTTTGACTCTCCAAACGATCTCGGTTGGTCCAAGAATAAGCTGGTTCAACAATTGAGTTGATCGTTTCATGACATATGAGCCGATCGACTCACAACTTGAGTCGATCGGTTCACCAACCTGAGCCGATCAGTTCATCCCTATGAGCCGATCAGTTGGGGCAGCAGACTGTGCAAATTAGTCAATTGCAGTTCCAATCAATCCGATACTCTAATCAATCAGTCCAACACCTTGAACACTATGATACTGAGCCATCAATTGATTTAGTGTTTAATTGAACTACTA
Organism: Alisma plantago-aquatica; assembly: GCA_963693085.1. NCBI lineage: Eukaryota > Viridiplantae > Streptophyta > Magnoliopsida > Alismatales > Alismataceae > Alisma > Alisma plantago-aquatica. Next base: position 116,814,890 of record OY856412.1, read on the forward strand.
AACTCCTTTAGTTATCAATATAAACATCGTTTGTGGATAAACTCCTCTTCCAGGTTAAATCCTATGTGTGTGACCCTACATGTCCATTTCACGTTGGCAGTGAAAGTCCATAACACTTATGACTTCACAAGCAAAGAGCAATGCCTAGTCACACATCAGTGCTACCCAAGTGAAAAGAAAAGTTGGAGAACAACTTTCAATCCTACAATCCGTGAATGGTGTTATAGTGAATGTATAGTTCCTTTATCACTAATATCCTCAATGAACTCGAGGCATGGAACAATCATCCTGTCAACTTTCATTCACTTTCTTGATCTCAGAGTAGATTGGAAGAGATATGCATGACATCAATATCACATACTGATTCACACATGCGTGCATGCCTATCTCAATCCTACTCATGAAGTGGCCATGGATATCAAACTCCCTTAGGAGGGACAAATCCCATATCTATTACTCACCCCTCAAAATCCCTATGTATCAAAGCCACCCAATCATCACCTTTATAACAACCCATGTTTCAGGACTGAGTTTGATGATGTCAAAGTGTACCTAATGACATGTGTTGAGTGTAGTGATTTCAGGTCAAAGAATCACACTCACCACCATCACTGTGAGAACTGACTGTGACTACCATGTCATGGTTCCATGTGTCAAACTCACGGTGGGTCTGTCAGGTATGCTTGTTCTCTAAAAAGTACCTATGTGTTTGGTTTGATATCTCCATATCATGACTAATGAGATTCTATCATCAACCAACACCACAATCTATTCTTGTGTGTCATTGCTGTCTATCTGTGGGCTCCGATCTCCAAACCACGAATTAATCTCGATTTAAACATGTGCGGAAGCATTCGGTAATCAGCGGAAGACCAAAATCACGGGAAATTAAAACTTTTTGAGACAAGAGCTTGAAACCTCAAACCTTTTCCATAGAAAAAGGATTTAACTGTTTACATCACTGACAATTACTTCTTGAGTAATTATATACAACATGATACAAAACTTCTCAAGAATTCATACTCAAAACACTCCAGGACCTGAGAGTACAGAGGACACATAAGACTGACTCTATACTACACCATGAAGCAGGCTAGATCTCCACCTGAGATATTTACTGCTCCTGATGCTGCTGTTGTTGGGATTGGTCACCTGAGTTCTTGTTCCTCCGTCTTCGACGACCACCTAAAAAGTAGAAGTCTACGGGGTGAGACAATTATACATAATTGCCCCAGCGAGAGTTATAACTCTCCACTAGGCTTTATAAGCAAAGCAGGGAATAACTAAAGCAATAAGAGCCTTCAAGATATTCACTAGCAGTTCTGATAATAAGCAAGAGTTCAATCAATATTAAAATATGAGAACATCTATACTCTTCAAGGTAACATCAATCAAATAACTCGTAGATAACTCTAACAAATATACTACGTTGTTGATTATGTTTTTCAAACATTATTGTTATGCCCTGTGGAGATGAGGTATACCACTCATACTCCAACTGATCACTAGTAAGTCACATCAGTATCATACATAGGTCATTAAAAGAGCTGGATTCTTAAGACCTCATCTTCCTCAGTCAGTTAGAGGATTGATTGTTTGACATCTGGCGGGATGTCTTTTGTAATAGCTCACCAGGGTACTCTGGTCCTTCGCTATTTTTAGAGTTACAGTGGTATTCTGTACTCTCTTCGCTATCGGAAGATTTCTTGTTTATCTTTCACCGATACGGTATTTGTGTCTTTAAGGGAGTGTAGAGATACATCTCACCTTTAGGACTTTATGGTGGGGTCTGATGGACTACTAGAATCTACATCATCCTCTCACCCTTTCTTTTATAGTGAAGGTATGACAGACTACAAGAATCTACATCAAATACCTACACTAGGATGTAAGGTTCTACACACCCATGTACCCCACATACTCAAAAGTATGTGATCCAGGAGTTCCCTTAGGAAAACCTGTTTCACCATCATTTAGACTCTGACAATGATGGATCTATGATCAGGGCTCTACATTTCACTTGATTAGTTAGGTACATTCAGTATTCGTTAAACATTGTTCTTCAAACAATAACATTAGCACAACAGCTATAATGAGAATACATAAATGTAGCAGGCCTAACTCTTTTCAATCATTAGTTCTCAGTCATCTCAGCACAAGTCATCTGTCAAGCATGACCTTGATGGTGTTTATGGCTTTCACAGCCCATAAATCACAAAAGATGTCACTCACAGTGCATCAATATGGATTACTGTTCATAAAGCTTAAGACATGCTTTTAATGAATATAACATGGCATTCCATACCTGGATATGACCATCATCTCATAACAACCTGCATGGTTCATGAATATAACATGGTATTCCATACCTGGATATGACCATCATCTCATAACAACCTGCATGGTTCATTCACCAGATAATAGTAAACAATTCAACAATTAAGGATGCATTCTCAAATTAGGGTTTCACTTGGAATGACCCTCAACTAGGGTTTCACATGGAATCACCCTCAACTAGGGTTGAATTCAATAACCCTGTCAATTAGGGTTTACTATTCACTCTATGGTGAATTGTACTCATTACATCATCATGTAAGAGAAACATCATCATTAAGGCTCTTAATTGAGATTAAGGTCCATTAGATATCATAATTAGGGTTTCCATGACCTCACATAGGTGGGTCATTCCCTAATCATGCACATTCATGTGTAAAAGAAGTATCTCACTTGAGTTTCCACCTTAAAAAGGGTACTTTCTCTCTCTAGGATACTTTCTCTCTCTAGAAATACTTTCTCTCTCCTCTCACTAGTAGATGGTGGCAACACCACTCTAGATCAGGTTGAGATAAGTCTCCATTGACTAACATAAGCCAAAACATCAACATCATGTGATTAGGGTTTGATTAGAACAAGGTTTTATCCCTTTAGACCCCTCAAGGGTATTTTGGTAATTTGCCACATGATCACCATCATGGGTTGACTCACTAATCACATAGTCCCTTAATGACCTAGGTTACCATTAGGGTTTAGATTGGATCACCAATGAACTAATCACATCATCAAATGGTTAAGTACAAACCATCACCAATCTCCAAACGGTTTCAACCTTCAAACGGTTTCAACCACCCAAACGGTCTTATGACCGTTTGCCCCCAAACGGTCTTGAGACCGTTTGGAGGTGAAGACCGTTTGGAAGGGTTGACTTCCAAACCGTTTGGAGCTTCAATCGGTTTGAGACCGTTTGATCAAACTTGCTTGAGATCGATTGGACCAAACGATCCTGAGGTCGTTTGAGCCCAAACGGTCTTGAGACCGTTTGGTCCAAATGGGCTCAAACCGTTTGGACCTCCAAAGGGGTTCAAAGGTCATCAATGTTCATGGATAAGTGTGTTGAAGCCCTCAATTGGTTAAAACTATGCTAACCACTTATAAATTGAGTCAATTAGGGTTAGCCTTAACCACTTAGACATCCAATTGACCCTCAATTGCAAGCCAATTAGGGTTCAATCCTCCTCATTTAGGGTTTCAAATCGATTGGTCATCAATGTTCAACAATGTGAATCAATTCAAGGTTGAACCTATCAATTGACCTCCAATTGGGCTCAAACTTGGCCCAAACGGTCTTGAGGTCGTTTGGACATCATCCAAACGGTCTTGAGACCGTTTGCCCAAAGTTTGACCAAAATCCAAGTCGTTTTGACTAAGGTTGAAGTCCAATTAGGTCAAAATCAGCAATTTTCATCAATTCATCAATTTCCTACAATTGGACCCTCAAACCATTAGATTAACTCAACCCTAGACCTTCAAACGGTCTTGAGTTGTGCCCAAACGGTCTTAGGACCGTTTGGAGGAATCCCCAAACGGTCTTGAGACCGTTTGGGTCCTTCAACCCAAAACTCAACAAGATCTATATGTTAAATCAGCACTTTTTCACCCGATTAGGGTTTCATGTTGAAGTGCCTTCAACTCTCAATCGGTTAAGAATTAGACTTTGATTCTTTGCAGAGATGAAATTCAATATGTTAGGAACAGACCCTCAAACGGTCGTCCCTTGGTCAACTCTTTCAAACGGTCTTGAGACCGTTTCAATCCAAACGGTCTTGCAAGACCGTTTGAGAGCAAACGGTTTGAAACCGTTTGAACCCAAACGGTTTGCAACCGTTTGGACCAACAGGGTCCATGGTCGTTTGAAAAAGTAACATAGGGAACCACGCCCCTCATCTTCAACCTCTAGCAAGGTCGGTTTCTCCACTGATTTGCTTGCAAACGTGCAAGGAAGAAGGGTGGTAGAAGGAGAATTTACCAAGTAAATTGCAAGAATTGAGCATACATATAAAGCATAAGTTTAGAGTTATAAAACCCGCCTAAAGGTTGATCTTAGAGCTCCAAGCCTTCAAGATCCAAGCTTTAATGGCGTCCTTGAGCTTCCACAACTCGGTCAGAGGTGAATTCTCCAAGGAAATGTTGCTTTGGTCGGCTAGAACAAGAAGACTAAGTAAGCTAACCACAAAACCAACCTTAGAAAGTGAATTCCTTCATGAATTCGAGCTAGATGGTGGGGTTCTCTTACCTAGAACAGGTTGGTCGTCCCCCCATGAGCTCCAGAGCTATCCTTGGCCGTTTGAGCAAGAAAAGAAGAGAAGTGAAGGAAAGAAAGTTCGTTCACTTAATTGCAAGGAAAAGGGCTTATATACTTTAGCCCTTTTTCCACTACAAGGACCTCTCAAAAAATGGTAATCACATCTAGGTCCCTCCTTGCTCAAAGGCACGACCAAACTTATCTATCCTTATACAAATCTCATGAAAACTCAAGATCTAAGGGTAAAAGAAGCCAACCTACAACTAGGGTACACCCATGAAAGATTTCTATACCCAAATTAGGTGTCTTTTACCACAAAGTTCATCTTTTCTTATCTGATCAATCTTTGATGTGCCCCTTTCATCATTTCCACTCTAAATGATGACAAGAGTTTTAAAAGATGTTTTATATATTAAGAATTACAAGTTGAACCCCTCAATTTGGGTAAATTGCATTTTACCCCAAATTAGGGTTTCTAAGCATGGGGGTTGCTTCCACAGCTGCACCTTGGTGCTCAAGCTTGGGAAATCCCTCAAACTTCATCATAGACATCCTCATGATGTCTCATCATCAGAGATACATCTTATCTTGTGACTTTTGCAAGTTCAACCCTTAAACTGGGTAATTTGCACATAGGTCCCTGCATACAACACAATGCTACTACTTTATTCAAAAAGGAGCAAAATTGAAAATTATATGTTCCTGGGGAACTTAATTACATGCCAGGGAGTTTTCACAAGTATATAATTACATTTTTAGGCAAAACTTCTAGGGTTAGTTCATAACCCAGGTCAGGGGTGTTACAAATCATAAACCCCTAACAAGGATTTCGTCCCCGAAATCTCAGGAAGAAAAGGGGAAAACAGATATTGTTTCAACATACACATTATTACATTCTAGAGAAGATATATTTATTTTAAGAACATAAACCCCTAACAAGGGATGTTCTTAAAATGCTATCTTTACTTAAGAACATAAACCCCTAACAAGGGTTGTTCTTAACATTCTTACTCTGGTATTAGTTACTCGTGTTATCAAAACTCTATATCTCTTTGAGTTGTTTCAGATAGACTACTTAATTAGAGTAATCAAAAGATAATATTTCAAGAGCTTCCATATTTACCTTATCATCAGTAATTGTATACCTGGCCAGGGTATATGATTACTGAGGTAAGAAAATATGTACTTACATTTTTCCATGTTCCTTCTCTTTTCTCTTTCTTACAAACATGAATATTAACTTTACTGAATTCTATTTCCAGTTCAATTCTTTAGTAACTCACCTTCTCATAGAAGTAAGTATGTCAAGATATAAGACTTACTCAACGGAGTCTCCAACGACAACTACCTGCCTTATGACTAGATGTCATATTGCAGTTACGAATCACTCTTCGAGTGATGAAAGAGTGCGTAGCACCCGGGTCAAACAGAACAGACACCACACAAGATTTAGACATATCAGAATATAAAAGTTTCATCTGACCTGTCACACTTGTGGATCTTCCATTTCCTCTGGTGGGTTCATAGCATAGAACCTTGCCGTAGCTTGTTGTTGAGGTGGTGCTGATGATCCAACTTGAGACGCTTGCCCGCGTCCTCGACCTATTCCTTGAGATTGTCCTCCCTGCGATCCCTGATGTCCTTGTCTCGGAGGCTGTGTCACACTGACAGGATTTGACCAACAGTCCTTCATCAAATGTCCTACCTTACCACAGTTATAACAGCTTCTTTCTTGTGGTCTTGGTGGTCCAGTAACGGACATTGATGCAGAGCTGTGAGTCTCTTGAGGTAGTTGTCCTTGTCCTTTACCTCTACTTGGAGACCACTCAGTCTGAGAACTAGGTCTATATGGTGGAGGGTTAGGTGTAGAGGATCTAGACTTCTTAAAGTCCATAGATGAAGAGCCCTGGAATTGTGAATATCTTTTCTGTGTTTGCCTCTTCTCAACCACAGATCTCTCTATCCTTCGGACCGACTCAACGAAGGTAGAGAATCTTTCCCGGTTTTCTAAGGCAGACACTGGGGTTGACATGTCAGCATTCAAACCCCTCTCGAATCTCCTGATTCTCTCTTCTTCTGTGGCAGCCATGTGCGGACAAAACCGCAACAGCTCCATGAACTTAGCTTCATACTCACTAATGTTCATCATGCCCTGTCTCAGTCTCTCAAACTGAGAGATCTTCTCGTCTAGGAAGGTCTTTGGGAAATATCTTTGGACAAACTCCCGCCGAAAATCTTCCCACGAGATCTCTATTCCAGGTCTCTTCTGCTCTTCCATGGTCCACCAGTGACCAGCACTTCCTTTGAGAAGATAGACAGCATGTCTAACCTTCTCAGCTTCCGGGATGTTGAGGATCCTAAAAGCCTTCTCCAGCTCTGTCAACCACAGATCAGCATCTGCGGGGTCAGAAGTCCCATGGTACTCGGTAGCTCTGACACGACGTAGTCGCTCGAACGTCTTCCCGATACCTTGCCCCTCAGGCTGGACAGGTGCCCTAGGTGCAGGCATAGGCAACCTGTCGGTTATGTGTGTCATGGCAGTCATGAACTGCCCAAACATTGTCTGGACTGCTGGATTACCCATGTCAGCTGGGTCAAACTGGGGTGGCTCTCTAGGTTGTTCTGGTACAGGTTGTTCCACCTCCGGTACTCCTGCACCGCCTTGAGGTGCACTGGCACTACTTTCTTCCACATACTCATCATGTGGCTCTGACATCTTAAGTATCTTCTCCTCCTGAGGAGTAGAAGATTCTATTAGATAAGGAAGGAATACTAAAGATAGACTCAACTTCCTAAGTCCTATGCCTCTGTAGACTCGGCGAACCTAGAGCTCTGATACCACATAATTGTGGGCTCTGATCTCCAAATCACGAATTAATCTCGATTTAAACATGTGCGGAAGCATTCGGTAATCAGCGGAAGACCAAAATCACGGGAAATTAAAACTTTTTGAGACAAGAGCTTGAAACCTCAAACCTTTTCCATAGAAAAAGGATTTAACTGTTTACATCACTGACAATTACTTCTTGAGTAATTATATACAACATGATACAAAACTTCTCAAGAATTCATACTCAAAACACTCCAGGACCTGAGAGTACAGAGGACACATAAGACTGACTCTATACTACACCATGAAGCAGGCTAGATCTCCACCTGAGATATTTACTGCTCCTGATGCTGATGTTGTTGGGATTGGTCACCTGAGTTCTTGTTCCTCCGTCTTCGACGACCACCTAAAAAGTAGAAGTCTACGGGGTGAGACAATTATACATAATTGCCCCAGCGAGAGTTATAACTCTCCACTAGGCTTTATAAGCAAAGCAGGGAATAACTAAAGCAATAAGAGCCTTCAAGATATTCACTAGTAGTTCTGATAATAAGCAAGAGTTCAATCAATATTAAAATATGAGAACATCTATACTCTTCAAGGTAACATCAATCAAATAACTCGTAGATAACTCTAACAGATATACTACGCTGTTGATTATGTTTTTCAAACATTATTGTTATGCCCTGTGGAGATGAGGTATACCACTCATACTCCAACTGATCACTAGTAAGTCGCATCAGTATCATACATAGGTCATTAAAAGAGCCGGATTCTTAAGACCTCATCTTCCTCAGTCAGTTAGAGGATTGATTGTTTGACATCTGGCGGGATGTCTTTTGTAATAGCTCACCAGGGTACTCTGGTCCTTCACTATTTTTAGAGTTACAGTGGTATTCTGTACTCTCTTCGCTATCGGAAGATTTCTTGTTTATCTTTCACCGATACGGTATTTGTGTCTTTAAGGGAGTGTAGAGATACATCTCACCTTTAGGACTTTATGGTGGGGTCTGATGGACTACTAGAATCTACATCATCCTCTCACCCTTTCTTTTATAGTGAAGGTATGACGGACTACAAGAATCTACATCAAATACCTACACTAGGATGTAAGGTTCTACACACCCATGTACCCCACATACTCAAAAGTATGTGATCCAGGAGTTCCCTTAGGAAAACCTGTTTCACCATCATTTAGACTCTGACAATGATGGATCTATGATCAGGGCTCTACATTTCACTTGATTAGTTAGGTACATTCAGTATTCGTTAAACATTGTTCTTCAAACAATAACATTAGCACAACAGCTATAATGAGAATACATAAATGTAGCAGGCCTAACTCTTTTCAATCATTAGTTCTCAGTCATCTCAGCACAAGTCATCTGTCAAGCATGACCTTGATGGTGTTTATGGCTTTCACAGCCCATAAATCACAAAAGATGTCACTCACAGTGCATCAATATGGATTATTGTTCATAAAGCTTAAGACATGCTTTTAATGAATATAACATGGCATTCCATACCTGGATATGACCATCATCTCATAACAACCTGCATGGTTCATGAATATAACATGGTATTCCATACCTGGATATGACCATCATCTCATAACAACCTGCATGGTTCATTCACCAGATAATAGTAAACAATTCAACAATTAAGGATGCATTCTCAAATTAGGGTTTCACTTGGAATGACCCTCAACTAGGGTTTCACATGGAATCACCCTCAACTAGGGTTGAATTCAATAACCCTGTCAATTATGGTTTACTATTCACTCTATGGTGAATTGTACTCATTACATCATCATGTAAGAGAAACATCATCATTAAGGCTCTTAATTAAGATTAAGGTCCATTAGATATCATAATTAGGGTTTCCATGACCTCACATAGGTGGGTCATTCCCTAATCATGCACATTCATGTGTAAAAGAAGTATCTCACTTGAGTTTCCACCTTAAAAAGGGTACTTTCTCTCTCTAGGATATTTTCTCTCTCTAGAAATACTTTCTCTCTCCTCTCACTAGTAGATGGTGGCAACACCACTCTAGATCAGGTTGAGATAAGTCTCCATTGACTAACATAAGCCAAAACATCAACATCATGTGATTAGGGTTTGATTAGAACAAGGTTTTATCCCTTTAGACCCCTCAAGGGTATTTTGGTAATTTGCCACATGATCACCATCATGGGTTGACTCACTAATCACATAGTCCCTTAATGACCTAGGTTACCATTAGGGTTTAGATTGGATCACCAATGAACTAATCACATCATCAAATGGTTAAGTACAAACCATCACCAATCTCCAAACGGTTTCAACCTTCAAACGGTTTCAACCACCCAAACGGTCTTGAGACCGTTTGGATCCAAACAGTCTTGAGACCGTTTGGAGGTGAAGACCGTTTGGAAGGGTTGACTTCCAAACCGTTTGGAGCTTCAATCGGTTTGAGATCGTTTGATCAAACTTGCTTGAGATCGATTGGACCAAACGATCCTGAGGTCGTTTGAGCCCAAACGGTCTTGAGACCGTTTGGATCCAAACGGTCTTGAGACCGTTTGGTCCAAATGGGCTCAAACCGTTTGGACCTCCAAAGGGGTTCAAAGGTCATCAATGTTCATGGATAAGTGTGTTGAAGCCCTCAATTGGTTAAAACTATGCTAACCACTTATAAATTGAGTCAATTAGGGTTAGACTTAACCACTTAGACATCCAATTGACCCTCAATTGCAAGCCAATTAGGGTTCAATCCTCCTCATTTAGGGTTTCAAATCGATTGGTCATCAATGTTCAACAATGTGAATCAATTCAAGGTTGAACCTATCAATTGACCTCCAATTGGGCTCAAACTTGGCCCAAACGGTCTTGAGGTCGTTTGGACATCATCCAAACGGTCTTGAGACCGTTTTCCCAAAGTTTGACCAAAATCCAAGTCGTTTTGACTAAGGTTGAAGTCCAATTAGGTCAAAATCAGCAATTTTCATCAATTCATCAATTTCCTACAATTGGACCCTCAAACCATTAGATTAACTCAACCCTAGACCTTCAAACGGTCTTGAGTTGTGCCCAAACGGTCTTAGGACCGTTTGCAGGAATCCCCAAACGGTCTTGAGACCGTTTGGGTCCTTCAACCCAAAACTCAACAAGATCTATATGTTAAATCAGCACTTTTTCACCCGATTAGGGTTTCATGTTGAAGTGCCTTCAACGCTCAATCGGTTAAGAATTAGACTTTGATTCTTTGCAGAGATGAAACTCAATATGTTAGGAACAGACCCTCAAATGGTCGTCCCTTGGTCAACTCTTTCAAATGGTCTTGAGACCGTTTCAATCCAAACGGTCTTGCAAGACCGTTTGAGAGCAAACGGTTTGAAACCGTTTGAACCCAAACGGTTTGCAACCGTTTGGACCAACAGGGTCCATGGTCGTTTGAAAAAGTAACATAGGGAACCACGCCCCTCATCTTCAACCTCTAGCAAGGTCGGTTTCTCCACTGATTTGCTTGCAAACGTGCAAGGAAGAAGGGTGGTAGAAGGAGAATTTACCAAGTAAATTGCAAGAATTGAGCATACATATAAAGCATAAGTTTAGAGTTATAAAACCCGCCTAAAGGTTGATCTTAGAGCTCCAAGCCTTCAAGCTCCAAGCTTTAATGGCGTCCTTGAGCTTCCACAACTCGGTCAGAGGTGAATTCTCCAAGGAAACGTTGCTTTGGTCGGCTAGAACAAGAAGACTAAGTAAGCTAACCACAAAACCAACCTTAGAAAGTGAATTCCTTCATGAATTCGAGCTAGATGGTGGGGTTCTCTTACCTAGAACAGGTTGGTCGTCCCCCCCTGAGCTCCAGAGATATCCTTGGCCGTTTGAGCAAGAAAAGAAGAGAAGTGAAGGAAAGAAAGTTCGTTCACTTAATTGCAAGGAAAAGGGCTTATATACTTTAGCCCTTTTTCCACTACATGGACCTCTCAAAAAATGGTAATCACATCTAGGTCCCTCCTTGCTCAAAGGCACGACCAAACTTATCTATCCTTATACAAATCTCATGAAAACTCAAGATCTAAGGGTAAAAGAAGCCAACCTACAACTAGGGTACACCCATGAAAGATTTCTATACCCAAATTAGGTGTCTTTTACCACAAAGTTCATCTTTTCTTATCTGATCAATCTTTGATGTGCCCCTTTCATCATTTCCACTCTAAATGATGACAAGAGTTTTAAAAGATGTTTTAGATATTAAGAATTACAAGTTGAACCCCTCAATTTGGGTAAATTGCATTTTACCCCAAATTAGGGTTTCTAAGCATGGGGGTTGCTTCCACAGCTGCACCTTGGTGCTCAAGCTTGGGAAATCCCTCAAACTTCATCATAGACATCCTCATGATGTCTCATCATCAGAGATACATCTTATCTTGTGAATTTTGCAAGTTAAACCCTTAAACTGGGTAATTTGCACATAGGTCCCTGCATACAACACAATGCTACTACTTTATTCAAAAAGGAGCAAAATTGAAAATTATATGTTCCTGGGGAACTTAATTACATGCCAGGGAGTTTTCACAAGTATATAATTACATTTTTAGGCAAAACTTCTAGGGTTAGTTCATAACCCAGGTCAGGGGTGTTACACTTCTACCTTCCACAATGACATCTGACTAGGGACATAATAAGAATGTACAAACTCTTAGCATCTGTATAATCTCATCGTTCAGGTCCTCAACCTGAAAGCATACGTCATTGAGTGTTGTCATTCTCTAGACATTCAATCTGTTCTATCATTATCTCATATGACTGAACCAGAAAGAATTGGAAGCTTGCCTTTGATGCTTATCAGATCAATCTTAATGTATCCCACCAATCATCCCATGATTGGCTCTCAAGGCATACATACCAACAGACTCCCACTTGCACTGCGAGCCAATCGCCCTTGAATCATATTCTTAGTGATCTTCAAACATGTCCCACATGTTACTGTGCTCTAGTGCTAACACAGTGAGTTATAGCAACACCTTGCCAAAGTCGGTATTAACTGCATGTCTCTCATCTCTTTGTTGTACGTCATACGTATGAGATGGAGTTGTCGTAATATGCATACTAGTATTCCTTTGATAACCTTTAGCCACATTGCATGACCAAGGACTCCTAACTTTTCATCAATGACCAGAATAACTATAAGTTCATATCTATGAACTCCTAGATCCATATAGTATCCACTGATGTTCTCTAACACACAAATACTCAACATTTCCTTTTAAAATAGCTTCATTGGAACGTTTCCATTTATCAACAAACATTCACTTTTATATATCTCATATATATATTGTGATTAATTTTTTGTCCTTTTTGGAAGTTCGCATCAGTGTAATTCTTTACAGTGAACCCTTCCTTATTTCCATAGAACAAGTACTTCTCAAGTTCTCATGGTATTCCAGTAACCCTTACCGGAATTAGACAGACATCCACTCATCATGTCCCACATATGAGTTATCAGGATGAGCATATCATATTGTCATGTCCTACATATAAGATGATAAATGCATTTTTGTTCTTCACATGTCTATACATGCAAGATGATGGGATGATTACATACATGATAGATTCATATCTATTCTTAGTGTTCCCATTCTTCATAAGAATTGGACACTTGGCCTTGGGATACTAATCTCCATGTACCATGGGAAAAGTTTTCTCCCACGGAATCTGTGCATACTGAACTCTTCAGTATAGATTTCCAATGTATGCTTTTAGGTCAAGAGGTTTTTCAAGAACTATCTCTATAGATCTCTATTCCTTTCACATAGGAAACGTCTCTATCTTCCTTAAAGATAGTTTCCACTTTGGATTTCAATTCTAGAACATTTCCATTTCACATCAACATGTGGAATGTGAATATGCTCCCACTAAATCATAGATCTCTCTTTATGTTTAACATATCAGTCAAACCCTTTGACTATATCATCAAAGTGAAGATCCAACTCTGAGTTGCTTGTACATAATCAATCACATTGATTAATCCATTGTAACTTATAAATTTCATTTGCATTAATGGATTCATAAACCTTATAGGTTGTGTCATGTACACATCCTTATCTTATTCCTCATAGGAATGCGGTTTTAGTATCCGTATGCCAAATCTCTTAGTCATTAAGTTGCAATTAACAAGCATCATCCTTCTCAAAATGTTATCCATGTGTCTTAACGCTTAAGACTCATTCATACTTATGGATTTCATCCCAATGGGTGCTACCAACAAGGTCATACCTTATGGTTCACATGGAAGTCATCTAGGATGTAATGGTCATAAACCATAACTCAAAATCCGATTCCTCATATCTAGATAGTTGACTCATCACATGACCAACTCATCACATAGATAATCAGGGTTTATCTTTTAAGGATATAAGAACTCAAAAATCTTTGTGATTCTTAATGTCCTTTATTAGTGTAGGGTATTCTTTATTTAAGAAGAAATTAGTTATTTGATAATCATCCTCTAACTCCTTAGAGTATGACTCCTTTTGATTTAGACATCACCATGCCTTAATCATGAGTTCACTATGATACACTATCATAATCACTCATAAGGTTCTCAAAAATTTGTTTTAAGTATTTCGTTCATTGATTTTATCAAGAATTAACACTTTACCAAATTTGTATTTCATCTATGATATTCTTGAACACTTCAAGATATTCATATTTGTATTTCTCTAAACACCATTTGAAATATTAGCATTAAGTCCAATAAGTATGTAAATACATCACATGTATTATACTTAATAGGATAATCGATCTTCCACTACCACTAGTGAAGATTGATTAATCATGTCTTAGAGATTCATGTCTCTTACTGGTTCTCTAACCAAAAGAGTCTAGATTTATCCATCATATGGAAACTAGAAATGAATTTCTCACGATTTATGCTAATTTTGATTATTTGAGTTATCAATAACTTTTAGGTATCATTTTATCTTATGCATACCAAGTACCACAAGATAAACAAGGCATTGCCACAAAGATTGAAACATCAACTTTATTAATTGACATCATTGTCATACAATATGCAAAAATTAAGGTGTTTCTATCCATTGAAAAATATGAAATAGCAGTTCATAACTCTATTACATGCCTTCAAGGCTGAAAATAAACTAAAGTACTCCTATCTATAGCGGCAACACTTGCCCCATTTATTGGGTGCTTTACACTTTATATCTTGGTATCATATACCTCAAAAAGTGTTACACGTTTATTTCATGACACCTTCAGGTGGAGACGTATGTCACCTCCTTCTTCTTTAGTTCTTCCAGATAGAGTGGACAATTCCTTTTCCAATGTCCTGGCTTTTGACAATGGTGGTAATTACCTCTCTTGGTCACGCCTCCCTTGGCCTTGAGAGTTGAAGACGACTTGGGTTGCTGGCTAGCATCAGAACCTTTCTTAGCCTTGCCTTTGCCCTTGCACTTGGACTTGCCTTTGTTGTTGCTGATCATCATCACAGACTTAGGCTTATCTTTCTTCATCTGTGCCTCGACTATCCTCAACATGCCCAACAACTCTGTAAATGACTTGTCAAAGTTGTTCATCTTGTAGTTCATCACAAACTGATTGTAGGATTCTGGCAACGATTGCAGTATCACGTCAGTAGCCAACTCTTGGCTCAGGGGAAATCCCAGTCTTGTCAGGTTCTCTACATACCCAATCATTTTGAGTGTGTGAGGATCAACTAGATCTCCTTCTGTCATGACACACTTGAACAGAACCCTTGAGACATCATATTTCTCTTTTCATGCTTAATCTTCATACATGTTCTTGAGATGCTGAATCATCTCAATGACACCCATGTTCTCATGTTGTCTCTGCAACTCGTGGTTCATTGAGCACAACATAAAGCACTTTGCATCAATGGCATCATCAGAATGCTTCTTATAAGCATCCCTTTCTGCCTTTGGTGCGGTAGGGGCATGTTCCTCTAGAATTGGAGTATCCAGGACATAGAGCTTTCGCTCTTGAATGAGAACAATTCTCAATGTCCTAAACCATCTGTGGAAGTTTGTCCCATTCAGCTTGTCCTTTTCAAGGATCGATCACAACGAAAAGTGATTGTTGTTTATTGTCATTTGTACTACAAAAGGAAATATATGCAATTTAGTCCAAAACTCAAATTTGACTTATTTGATTGATTTGAAAGATTGACGATATAATTAGGACTTTAATTAATTATCGCTCCCACTATTTTTGTTCAAATTGATATCCCTCACCATCAATTTGGAAGATTGCAATGTACAATCTTCTAGTGGGTCAAGATCCATATTTCATAAAGTCATGAGTCAGCTTTGGTTGATCGCCCACAATCTTGACTATTTAGGTAGGCCATCATGCCAATTGCATCATATGCAACTCTTGATGAATGAACATGCGCAACACCTTGCCATGAACATTCTGTGCCTCTGGGCTTAGACGCTCTAAGAATCACCAGTTAAGTTTAATCCAAAAGCCGACACGATAAACATGCACCCTACTTTGGCAGAACCTACATGTTTACCCTTCACACTTCTACGAGATAGACGTCGCACCACGCTTTGGTGTAACCTACGCTTGGTCGATCAAGTTTTTATGTGTGCCGCCAATGGAAGGCATAAAAAACTTAATATTTTGATGAGAGATTTGGTTTTATAGGTACATATACATATCCAATCACCACAATACATAGTACATATCATATACATGCTATATCCCATAGAAAACATACAAAATGATAAAAGCAATGATTATGGCCATCCGAATGTGATTTCTCGAGCCAAGAGGAATCACAGTCATCTAGGTCTACATCACATGCAACTTGTCCATGATGAAGTGCTATATCCGTCCGAGTTGATCAACTCATCCCATGAATGACCTGCTCGCCATGGCTGATCGTCTGGGTGCCACCTGCCGATCGGTTGGCTCCTCCAACTGATCGGTTCACCTGGTCGTCGTGCATCTCCTCATGGCTACCACCCGATCGTCTCGCTCCTTGAATCGGTCGTCTGGATCGCCAACTGATCGGTTCACACCTTGAACTGATCATCTCAGTTGTCGTCAGGTTGTCCGCCGTTCTTTGACATGACATGAAATAAAAGTTCTACCCTATTTACATATGAATTGGGAAACCCCGAGTTAAAATCAGGGGGAGTAAAGGTAGGAAAAAAATCTCGAGTTATCTCGAGTTACATTAGTAATAAGAGATATGGAATCGGTGCGCAGACCGAGATGCAAGCAACCATATACAACCAAGCACACATATATAGGGTTTATTGGCCATAACCACGCTACACATCCAACACAAAACTCGTTTAAGGGTGACGCGTATCGAGTGCATTCATATTGCATATCATATATGTATATTGGAATTTGTGGATTTAGGATTGGACATACATAAAGCCAATTTTATTCGCATCGTATGCAAAAAATAAAGGCAACAAACCAAAATCGATCACATCGATAATCCTAAAGTATACAACAGTTGACGTGGTTTTGATACTACTGTTGGGTTTTAGGAGAGACAGAGAAGGTAGCGGAAACAAAAAACATTTCTTCTCCCAAACCCAGAACAAAAGAATCATGTCAACGTCTATACAATAGGAAAGGATGGTTTATGGATACATACCTTGTCCCGAGGCTTGCTCGGTGACGTTACCTCACAACTTGCGCGGTCTTCACCTCCGGTCTTGGATGGTGTCTGTGCAGCTCCTGATCTCACCGGGACAGTCTGGATTGATAGTTGTCCTCCGAGCGGCAGAAGTCTCCTACGTCTCAAGTAGTCTACACATACCACTTGGAACTCCGATCTCCTTATCCCACAAGGAATCAGAAGGAGTCGCACCCTCCTGTCGGCGTATTAGCCACCAACACACTCTCCTGCCACCAGTCACTTTTTTGCCGTTGTCTTTCCCTTGTTGTGCCTCCCTTATCTGGTAGCACTTGCTCGGGCTCTCTCGGTTACCACAACCAAAGAGAATGACAACTTTGCAGAGCAACTGGTGTTCTGAGTTGTTGTACCTGAGATGCCCCCAATACCCCAATATATATAGGAGTGTCATGGGATAGGGTTCTCTATCTCGGGCAATGCAGGATTAAAGCAGGAGAAGAAGGGTTCAAGATTTTCTAAAAAACAACCAACTATGCCACCTGAACTGATCGTTTCAAGCATGAAACGGTAGGTTGGGGACCTGAGCCGATCGGTTCACACCTGAACCGATCAGTTGGGACACCTAAGCTGATCGGTTCACTACTGAACCAATCGGTTCGTGATCCTGGTCCAGCTCAAATTGATTTTCATATTTTTTTTCCAACTAATCAAATATTAATCCTTGTCGAAATTGAATATGTACAAGTGAAACAAATTGTATTTGCAAAATAATCTTCTGACTCTCCAAACAATCTCGGTTGGTCCATGAATCAACTGGTTCAACAATTGAGCCGATCGTTTGATGACATATGAGCCGATCGACTCACAACTTGAGCCGACCGGTTCACCAACCTGAGCCGATCGGTTCATCCCTATGAGCTGATCGGTTGGGGCAGCAGACTGTGCAAATCAGTCAATTGCAGTTCCAATCAATCTGATAGTCTAATTAGTCGGTCCAACACCTTGAACACTATGATACTGAGCCATCAAGTGATTGAGTGTTTAATTGAACTACTAAACTCCTTTAGTAATCAATCTAAACATTGTTTGTGGATAAACTCCTCTTCCAGGTTAAATCCTATGTGTGTGACCCTGTAGGTCCATTTCAAGTTGGCAGTGAAAGTCCATAACACTTATGACTTCACAAGCAAAGAGCGGTGCCTAGTCACACATAAGTGCTACCCAAGTGAAAAGAAAAGTTGGAGAACAACTTTCAATCCTACAATCCGTGAATGGTGTTATAGTGAATGTATAATTCTTTGTCACTGATATCCCGAATGAACTCAAGGCATGAAATAGTCATCATGTCAACGTTCATTCACTTTCTTGATCTCAGAGTAGATTGGAGGAGATATGTATGACATCAATATCACATACTAATTCACACATGCATGCACGCCTATCTCAATCCTACTCATCAAGTGGCCATGCATATCAAACTCCCTCAAGAGGGACAAATCTCATATCTATCACTCACCCCTCAAAAGCCCCATGTCTCAAAGCCACCAAATCATCACCTTTATTAAAAACCCATATTTCAGGACTGCGTTTGATGATGTCAAAGTGTACCCAACGACATGTGTTGAGTGTAGTGATTTCAGGTTAAAGAATGACACTCACCACCATCACAGTGAGGACTGATTGTGACTACCATGTCATGGTTCCATGTGTCAAACTCACGGTGGGTCTGTCCGGTAAGCTTGTTCTCTAACAAGTACCTATGTGTTTGGTTTGATATCTCCATATCATGACTAATGAGATTCTGTCATCAACCAACACCACAATCTAGTCTTGTGTGTCATTGTTGTCTATCTACCTTCCACAATGACATATGACTAGGGACATAATAAGAATGTACAAACTCTTCGCATCTGTATGATCTCATCGTTTAGGTCCTTAAACTGAAAGCATATGTCATTGAGTGTTGTCATTCTCTAGACATTCAATCTTTTCTATCATTATCTCATATGATTGAACCAGAAAGAATTGGAAGCTTGCCTTTGATGCTTATGAGATCAATCTTAATGTATCCCACCAATCATCCCATGATTGTCTCTTAGGGCATACATACCAACAGACTCCCACTTGCACTGCGAGCCAATCACCCTTAAATCATATTCTTAGTGATCTTCAAACATGTCCCACATGTTACTGTGCTCTAGTGCTAACACATTGAGTTATGGCAACACCTTGCCAAAGTCGGTATTAACTACATGTCCCACCTTGTCATAATATGCAATCTGGTATTCCTTTGCTAGCCTTTAGCCACATAGCATGACCAAGCACTCTTAACTTGTCATCAATGATCGGAATAACTATAAGTTCATCTCTATGAACTCCTAGATCCATATAGTATCCACTGTTGTTCTCTAACACACGGATACTCGACATTTCCTTTTAAAATAACTTCATTGGAACGTTTCCATTTATCAACTAACATTCACTTTTATATATCTCATATATATATATATATATTGCGATTAATTTTTTGTCCTTTTCATAAGTTCGCATCAGTGTAATTCTTTACAGTGAACCCTTCCTTATTTCCATAGAACAAGTACTTCTCAAGTTCTCATGGTATTCCAGTAACCCTTACTGGAACTAGACAGACATCCACTCATCATGTCCCACATACGAGTTATTAGGATGAGCATATCATATTGTCATGTCCTACATACAAGATGATAAATGTGTTTTTGTTCTTGCCATGTCTATACATGCAAGATGATGGGATGATTACATACATGATAGATTCATATCTATTCTTAGTGTTCCCATTCTTCATAAGAATTGGACACTTGGCCTTGGGATACTAATCTCCATGTACCATGGGAAAAGTTTTCTCCCACTAAATTTGTGCATACTGAACTCTTCAGTATAGATTGCCAATGTATGCTTTCAGGTCAAGAGGTTTTTCAAGAACTATCTCTATAGATCTCTATTCCTTTCACATAGGAAACGTCTCTATCTTCCTTAAAGATTATTTCCACTTTGGATTTCAATTCTAGAACATTTCCATTTCACATCAACATGTGGAATGTGAATACGCTCCCACCAAATCACAGATCTCTCTTTATCTTTAACATATCAGTCAAACCCTTTGACTATATCATCAAAGTGAAGATCCAACTCCGAGTTGCTTGTACATAATCAATCACATTGATTAATCCATTGTAACTTATAGACTTCATTTGCATTAATGGATTCATAAACCTTATAGGTTGTGTCATGTACACATCCTTATCTTATTCCTCATAGGAATGCGGTTTTAGTATCTGTATGCCAAATCTCTTAGTCATTAAGTTGCAATTAACAAGCATCATCCTTCTCAAAATGTTATCCATGTGTCTTAACGCTTAAGACTCATTTTCACTTATGGATTTCATCCCAATGGGTGCTACCATCAAGGTCATACCTTATGGTTCACATGGAAGTCATCTAGGATGTAATGGTCATAAACCATAACTCAAAATCCGGTTCCTCATATCTAGATAGTTGACTCATCACATGACCAACTCATCACATAGATAATCGGGGTGTATCTTTTAAGGATATAAGAACTCAAAACTCTTTGTGATTCTTAATGTCCTTTATTAGTGTAGGGTATTCTTTATTTAAGAAGAAATTAGTTATTTGATAATCATCCTCTAACTCCTTAGAGTATGACTCCTTTTGATTTAGATATCACCATGCCTTAATCATGAGTTCACTATGATACACTATCATAATCACTCATAAGGTTCTCAAACATTTGTTTTAAGTATTTCATTCATTGATTTTATCAAGAATTAACACTTTACCAAATTTGTATTTCATCTATGATATTCTTGAACACTTCAAGATATTCATATTTGTATTTCTCTAAACACCATTTGAAATATTAGCATTAAGTCCAATAAGTATGTAAATACATCGCATGTATTATACTTATAGGATAATTGATCTTCCACTACCACTAGTGAAGATTGATTAATCATGCCTTAGAGATTCATGTCTCTTACTGGTTCTCTAACCAAAAGAGTATTGATTTATCCATCATATGGAAACTAGAAATGAATTTCTCATTATTTATGCAAATTTTGATTGTTTGAGTTATCAATAACTTTTAGGTATCATTTTATCTTATGCATACCAAATACCACAAGATAAATAAGGCATTCCCACAAAGATTGAAACATCAACTTTATTAATTGTCATACAATATGCAAAAATTAAGGTGTTTCTATCCATTGACAAATATGAAATAGTAGTTCATAACTCTATTACATGCCTTCAAGGATGAAAATAAACTAAAGTACTCCTATCTATAGCGGCAACACTTGCCCCATTTATTGGGTGCTTTACACTTTAAATCTTGGTATCATATACCTCAAAAAGTGTTGCAAGTTTATTTCATGACACCTTCAGGTGAAGACGTATGTCACCTCCTTCTTCTTTAGTTCTTCCAGATAGAGCGGACAATTCCTTTTCCAATGTCCTGGCTTTTGACAATGGTGGCAATTACCTCTCTTGGTCACGCCTCCCTTGGACTTGAGAGTTGAAGACGACTTGGGCTGCTGGCTAGCATCAGAACCTTTCTTAGCCTTGCCTTTGCCCTTGCGCTTGGACTTGCCTTTTTTGTTGCTGATCATCATCACAGACTTAGGCTTGTCTTTCTTCATATGTGCCTCAACTATTCTCAACATGCCCAACAACTCTATCAATGGCTTGTCAAAGTTGTTCATGTTGTAGTTCATCACAAACTGACTGTAGGATTTTGGCAACGATTGTAGTATCACGTCAGTAGCCAACTCTTGGCTTAGGGGAAATCCCAGTCTTGTCAGGTTCTCCACATACCCAATCATTTTGAGCGCGTGAGGACCAACTGGATCTCCTTCTGTCATGACACACTTGAACAACACCCTGGAGACATCATATCTCTCTTGTCGTGCTTGATATTCATACATGTTCTTGAGATGCTGAATCATCTCAATGACACCCATGTTCTCATGTTGTCTCTGCAACTCGTGGTTCATTGAGCACATCATCAAGCACTTTGCATCAATGACATCATCAGAATGCTTCTTATAAGCATCCCTTTCTGCCTTTGGTGTGGTAGGGGCAGGTTCCTCTAGAATTGGAGTATCCAGGACATAGAGCTTTCACTCTTGAATGAGAACAATTCTTAATGTCTTAAACCAGCCGTGGAAGTTTGTCCCATTCAGCTTGTCCTTTTCAAGGACCGATCACAACAAAAAGTGATTGTTGTTTATTGTCATTTGTACTACAAAAGGAAATATATGCAATTTAGTCCAAAACTCAATTTTGACTTATTTGATTGATTTGAAAGATTGACGATATAATTAGGACTTTAATTAATTATCGCTCCCACTATTTTTGTTCAAATTGATAGCCCTCACCATCAATTTGGAAGATTGCAGCGTATAATCTTCTAGTGGGTCAAGATCTATATTTCATCAAGTCATGAGTCAGCTTTGGCTGATCTCCCACAATCTTGATTATTTAGGTAGGCCATCATGCCAATTGCATCATATGCAACTCTTGATGAATGAACATGCACACCACCTTGCCATGAACATTCCGTGCCTCTGGGTTTAGATGCTCTAAGAATCACCAATTAAGTTTAACCCAAAAGCTGACACGATAAACATGCACCCTTCTTTGACAGAACCTACATGTTTACCCTTCACACTTCCATGAGATAGACGGCGCACCACGCTTTGGCGTAACCTACACTTAGTCGATCAAGTTTTTCATGTGTGCTGCCAATGGAAGGCGTAAAAAAAACTTAATATTTTGATGAGGGATTTGGTTTTATAGGTACATATACATATCCAATCACCACAATACATAATACGTATCATATACATGCTATATCCCACAGAAAACATGTAAAATGATAAAAGCGATGATTATGGCCATCTTAATGTGATTTCTCAAGCCAAGAGGAATCATGGTCATCTAGGTCTACAACACATGCAACTTGTCCATGATGAAGTGCTATATCCATCTGAGTTGATCAACTCATCCCATGAATGACCTGCTAGCCCTGACCGATCGTCTGGGTGCCACCAGCCGATCGGTTGGATCCTCCAACCAATCGGTTTGCCTGGTCGTTGTGCATCTCCTCATGGATGCCACCCGATCATCTCGCTCCTCGAACCGGTCATGAACCGATCGTCTCAGTTGTTATCAGGTTGTCCTCCGTTCTTTGACATAACATGAAATAAAAGTTCTATCCTATTTACATAAGAATTGGGAAACCCCGAGTTACATTCAGGGGGAATAAAGGTAGGAAAGAAATCTCGAGTTATCTCGAGTTACATCAGGAATAAGAGATATGGAAGCAGTGCGCAGACCGAGATGCAATCAACTATATACAACCAATCACACATATATAGGGTTTATTGGCCATAACCACGCTACACATCCACCACAAAACTCGTTTAAGGGCAACACATATGTTGTGCATTCATATTACATATCATATATGTATATTGGAATTTGTGGATTTAGGATTGGACATGCATAAAGCCAATTTTATTTGTATCGTATGCAATAAATAAAGGTGACAAACCAAAATCGATCACATCGATAATACTAAAGTATAGAGCAATTGACATGGCTTTGATACCACTGTTGGGTTTTAGGAGAGACAGAGAAGGCAGCAGAAACAAAAAAAAATTCTTCTCCCAACCCCAGAACGAAGGAATCACGTCAACATCTATACAATAGGAAGGATGGTTTGTGGAGACATACCTTGTCCCGAGGCTTACTCGGCGACGTTACCTCGCAGCTTGCGTGGTGTTCACCTCCGGTCTTGGATGGTGTCTGTGCAGCTCCTGATCTCACCAGGACTGTCGGGATTGACTGTTGTCCTCCAAGCGGCAGAAGTCTCCTGCCTCTAAAATAGTCCACACAAACCACCTGGAACTTTGATCTCCTTATCCCATAAGGAATCGGAAGGAGTCGCACCCTCCTATCGGCGTACTAGTCACCGACACACTCTCCTGCCACCAGTCACTTTTTTAGTAGTTGTCTTTCCCTTGTTGTGCCTCCCTTATCGGGTACCACTTGCTCGGTCTCTTTCGATTACCACAACCAAAGAGAATGACAACTTTGCAGAGCAATTGGTGTTCTGAGTTATTGTACCTGAGAATCCCCAATACCCTTATATATAGGAGTGTCATGGGACAGGGTTCTCTATCCCGGGCAATACGGGATTAAAGCAGGAGAAGAAGGGTTTAAGATTTTCCACAAAACAACCAACTACGCCAACTGAACTAGTCGTTTCAAGCATGAAACGGTAGGTTGGGGACCTGAGCTGATCAGTTCACACCTGAACCGGTCGGTTGGGACACCTGAGCCGATCGGTTCACTACTGAACCGACCGGTTCACTACTGAACCGATCGGTTCATGATCCTAGTCCAACTCAAATTGACTTTCATATTTGTTTCCAACTAATCAAATATTAATCCTTATCCAAATTGAATATGTACAAGTGAAACAAAGTATATTTGCAAAATAGTCTTCTGACTCTCCAAAAAATCTCGGTTGGTCTATGAATCAACCGGTTCAACAATTGAGTCGATCATTTCATGACATGTGAGACGATCAACTCACAACTTGAGCCGACCTATTCACCAACCTGAGCCGATCAGTTCATCCCTATGAGCCGATCAGTTGGGGCAGCAGACTGTGCAAATCAGTCAATTGTAGTTCCAATCAATCTGATACTCTAATCAATCGATCCAACACCTTGAACACTATGATACTGAGCCATGAAGTGATTGAGTGTTTAATTGAACTACTAAACTCCTTTAGTAATCAATCTAAACATCGTTTGTGGATAAACTCCTCTTCCAGGTTAAATCCTATGTGTGTGACCCTGCAGGTCCATTTCAAGTTGGCATTGAAAGTCCATAACACTTATGACTTCACAAGCAAAGAGTGGTGCCTAGTCACACATCACTGCTACCCAAGTGAAAAGAAAAGTTGGAGAACAACTTCCAATCTTACAATCCGTGAATGGTGTTACAATGAATGCATAATTCCTTTATCACTGATATCCCGAATGAACTCGAGGCATGGAACAGTCATCCTGTCAACATTCATTCACTTTCTTGATCTCAGAGTAGATTGGAGGACATATATATGACATCAATATCACATACTGATTCACACATGCATGCATGCCTATCTCAATCCTACTCATCAAGTGGCCATGGAAATCAAACTCCCTCAGGAGGGACAAATCCCGTATCTATCACTCACCCCTCAAAAGATCCATGTCTCAAAGCCACCCAATCATCACCTTTATAACAACCCATGTTTCAGGACTGCGTTTAATGATGTCAAAGTGTACCCAACGACATGTGTTGAGTGTAGTGATTTCAGGTCAAAGAATCACACTCACCACCATCACTGTGAGAACTAACTGTGACTACCATGTGTCAAACTCACGGTGGGTCTGTCCGGTATGCTTGTTCTCTAACAAGTACCTATGTGTTTGGTTTGATATCTTCATATCATGACTAATGAGATTCTGTTATCAACCAACACCACAATCTAGTCTTGTGTGTCATTGTTGTCTATCTACCTTCCACAATGACATCCGACTAGAGACATAATAAGAATGTACAAACTCTTAGCATTCGTATGATCTTGTCGTTCAGGTCCTCAACCTGAAAGCATACATCATTGAGTGTTGTCATTCTCTAGACATTCAATCTGTTCTATCATTATCTCATATGACTGAACCAGAAAGAATTGGAAGCTTGCCTTTGATGCTTATCAGATCAATCTTAATGTATCCCACCAATCATCCCATGATTGGCTCTCAGGGCATACATACCAACATACTCCCACTTGCACTGCGAGCCAATCACCCTTGAATCATATTCTTAGTGATCTTCAAACATGTCCCACATGTTACTGTGCTCTAGTGCTAACAAAGTGAGTTATGGCAACACCTTGCCAAAGTCGATATTAACTGCATGTCTCTCATCTCTTCGCTGTACGTCATACATATGAGATGGAGTTGCCGTAATATGCAATCTAGTATTCCTTTGCTAACCTTTAGCCAAATTGCATGACCAAACACTCCTAACTTGTCATCAATGACCGGAATAACTATAAGTTCATCTCTATGAACTCCTAGATCCATATAGTATCCACTGTTGTTCTCTAACACACGGACACTCAACATTTCCTTTTAAAATAGCTTCATTGGAACGTTTCCATTTATCAACAAACATTCACTTTTATATATCTCATATATATTTTGCGATTAATTTTTTTTCCTTTTCGGAAGTTCACATCAGTGTAATTCTTTACAGTGAACCCTTCCTTATTTCCATAGAACAAGTACTTCTCAAGTTCTCATGGTATTCCAGTAACCCTTACTGGAACTAGACATACATCCACTCGTCATGTCCCACATACGAGTTATCAGGATGAGCATATCATATTGTCATGTCCTACATACAAGATGATAAATGTGTTTTTGTTCTTGCCATGTCTAGACATGCAAGATGATGGGATGATTACATACATGATAGATTCATATCTATTCTTAGTGTTCCCATTCTTCATAAGAATTGGACACTTGGCCTTTGGATACTAATCTCCATGTACCATGGGAAAAGTTTTCTCCCGCTGAATCTGTGCATACTGAACTCTTAAGTATAGATTGCCAATGTATGCTTTCAGGTTAAGAGGTTTTTCAAGAATTATCTCTATAGATCTCTATTCCTTTCACATAGGAAATGTCTCTATCTTCGTTAAAGATAATTTCCACTTTGGATTTCAATTCTAGAACATTTCCATTTCACATCAAAATGTGGAATGTGAATACGCTCCCACTAAATCACAGATCTCTCTTTATCTTTAACATATCAGTCAAACCCTTTGACTATATCATCAAAGTGAAGATCCAACTCTGAGTTGCTTGTACATAATCAATCACATTGTTTAATCCATTGTAACTTGTAGACTTCATTTGCATTAATGGATTCATAAACCTTATAGGTTGTGTGACAAAGTGGCTTCTGGCTTAATTCTGAGGACATAATTTCTTTTAAGTTGTGTAGGATGTGATAGAGTGAAACTTTGAGGTTCTTGGTTATTCAATTCAATATTTGGATCATGAATCAAATATTAGACTGATACATTTGGGTATGTATGTATGTATGGCGATGATGATGTATGCATGGTAATAGTGTCATCCTAATTGGTTTTACATATTACAATGGCTTAGTACCTGAAGTGTGTTGTGATCATACGGAGGTACTCCAATTGTTTTGATGTAAGTGGAAGTCTTTTGATGTTGATATCACGATAATCACCCTTAACTAGGTGTTGTTTTGAATGGAGTGATGAACCGGTCAATTAATGGTAGCTTGGCCTAAGTTGCCGGCATGTCCCTTGTCACACCTTGGTGAAGCGGGAGGGTGACATGGTTGTTTTCCTTATTAGGCAGTGCAGTCCATCAGGTTACAGATCAGTAGCGTGGAAGTATTTTGGCCCTTCGATGGACACACGAGAGGGTTGAGAAGTTATCCCCTACTCGAGTTCAAGCTGCAACGTGGGAGGCAGTTCAGCCCTTGATGGATTGTGCTTACATGATCGTTGATCGTGGGTGAAAGTCGGGAGTTCAACTGGACGAGTGGGTGGTTGTCTTAGCATAGAGAACTATAGACCAAACCATTACCGAGTTATTCCAAGGAAAGACGGGAGAGAGAGACAAACCCCACACCTCCCATGGCTGGCGCTGCGGACTCACATCCCAGGAGCGCAGAACGGAGGTGAAGGATCCAGAAGCAAGCTCCAGGCCGACGTGCAAAGGAGAAGCCGGAACCCTTGGTTGAGATGGACCTTGGAGGAGGGGCCTTCCTCCTGATTTGTCGGTGGCAGGCTTAAGGAGTGACCGATTCCAACCCCTCCCAAGCAGCGAGCGCGAGAATGGGAGCAACCGAGAGGTGTGCACAGCTGTGTGGTGGTGACTGCTCCCAGGAGATGAGGGACCCCGACGTCGACCGATCAGGTATAGATGCGAGGCCTGAGGCCGGAGATGCCAACCTGCCTGGCCTGGCGATGGCACGGCCATCATCAGGAGATGGCGGCTGATGCAGATCCCAGGTAGCAGAGTCGGGCGTTGTGATGTGCATCGGTGCTGCCATCTCTAGAAGATCGGCGACGGAATTGAGGCAGCATTGAAGAACAAGCCTTCAATGATGGACGTAGGCGGGCGTCGTGCGTTGAGAAGGAGAGGGAGGAGCTTCAAGCTACCCGCCGGAGCAGATCCCTCAAGACGGCGGTGGCGGCGTGATCCAGAGAACAAAACGCACGCGAGTTCTGGACCTGTCGAGCGGAGAAAGAAAGAAGAAGGGAGCAACCGGGTCCAATCTTGGGAAAACCAGCTGAACCAGTCGGCTCAGCGTGAGTTAGGAGTCGCGCCCAAGATGGCCATGTGTCAGCGGCTGATTGGCCAATAGAGGTAATATTTCAGTAAATGTCCAAATCTTCCAAAATTCATAGTAATTAGCTCGAGCATCAGAAAAATACATATAATATACCAAAATGTTCAAAAAAATGCATAGAACAAGATGGAAGCATAATATACTGCTTTTAATGCACGAATATCAGTGTTATCTTATTAGTTGTGAAATGCTTAATTGATGGATAATAAATATCAAACGTTGGTCTAAAATTATGGAAACATGTCAGTAACTCCATAATAATGTTTATAATGCACCTGATGTCAATGATGATCATGTTGATGCACGAAATTATATAATATGCTCAATATGGATAATTAGGGCTAATAACCCTAAAGAAAATGTAGAAAATACATTAATGATCAATAAATGATGAAATTCACATAGAAAGCTCATATCAGTATATTGAACCTCATGTTTAATTATGAGATCATCATGATGAACAAAATCTATATTATATGAAGATGGCCATTAATACATGTTATGAAACCATAATCTTGGTTAATGATGCAACCTAGGGCTAATATGTGCACATTAAGGATATGGAACCTAATGTTCAGATAATGAACCACAATATGGAAAATGATATCAGTAAAGATAATCCTAAGATAAGAATACAAGTAAAAGTGGGAATACACTAAAGAGACTAAGAGAAACCCTAATGAATGCGATTAGGGTTAAGACGAGATGTAAGATGATGTGAATCTGATGGTAGTATATGATCTTATCTTGATTAGGTTTGACCAAGATATGGATGACATCAGGAGTATATGTGATGATTAGGTTTCTCTTTGGAAGGTATGCCATTACCTCTTGCTTGGCTTATTATACAATATGCTTGTATTATATAGTAGTAAAGACTTGGCATATGGTATTTATTGAAATGATTGTTCTTATATACTATGTCGTTTGAACTTTTCATACTTATTGTTATGAACACATCAAACATAATATATATCTGTTCCATTATATGGAAGCACTAACTCTTTGGTAGTGTGCTTGGAAGTGACCTAACTCTTTGGTAGTGGTCATGTTGTACATATGACCTAACTCTTTGGTAGTGGTCTGACCTAACTCTTTGGTAGTGGTCACTTTATACAAATGATCTAACTCATTGGTAGTGATCATAAAGGCCTTGAGATATAATGGAAAATAAGCTTAAAATATGTGTTCTCTTTTGTTAATGAATATCCTTGTGTAAGTATATGCTTTTCTTATATTCTTCTGTTACTGCCAAGTATATTAGTTTTATCTTATTGCCAAGATATGTTGAGAGGTATATAAAAGACACGTAGGCGTACTCAGTACAATATTCATGAAATATTGTGCTGACGTGTATCACATGTAATCTTTTGTTTAGGTTGTGGTTATGCTCTCGAAGATCTAGGATAGTGAGGGTTGTGTAGCGAGCTGATGTTCAGGTGGACCTGTTGTCTTAAGATCCTGTTGTTTAGATGTAGTACATGTATATGTAGAGTTTGCTGTTCAATATGTAATATCAAATGTTGTAACAATTCATTATGTAATTATATGTTGAATGGTGAACATGTGTGTATGGTTTTATTATTGTTCATGTACATGTGCTACTGATTGTTTCCTTCTGACTTCCTCTGATTTTCTTCTTCTTAGCCTAGTGTGGGGCGTTTAAATTGGGGATTCTCACTGAGGTGAGGGTTTCAATTTGGACGTCACACATCAGATTAAGTTTTAGAAAATCTGGGGACATCACAGGTTGTGTCATGTACATATCCTTATCTTATTCCTCATAGGAATGTGGTTTTAGTATCTGTATGTCAAATCTCTTAGTCATTAAGTTGCAATTAACAAGCATCATCCTTCTCAAAATGTTATCCAGGTGTCTTAATGCTTAAGACTCATTCACACTTATGGATTTCATCCCAATGGGTGCTACCATCAAGGTCATGCCTTATGGTTCACATGGAAGTCATCTAGGATGTAATGGCCATAAACCATAACTCAAAATCTGGTTCCTCATATCTAGATAGTTGACTCATCACATGACCAACTCATCACATATATAATCAGGGTGTATCTTTTAAGGATATAAGAACTCAAAACTCTTTGTGATTCTTAATGTCCTTTATTAGTGTAGGGTATTCTTTATTTAAGAAGAAATTAGTTATTTGATAATCATCCTCTAACTCCTTAGAGTATGAATCCTTTTGATTTAGACATCACCATGCCTTAATCATGAGTTCACTATGATACACTATCATAATCACTCATAAGGTTCTCAAACATTTGGTTTAAGTATTTCATTCATTGATTTTATCAAGAATTAACACTTTACCAAATTTGTATTTCATCTATGATATTCTTGAACACTTTAAGATATTCATATTTGTATTTCTCTAAACACCATTTGAAATATTAGCATTAAGTCCAATAAGTATGTAAATACATCACATGTATTATACTTAATAGGATAATCGATATTCCACTACCACTAGTGAAGATTGATTAATCATGTCTTAGAGATTCATGTCTCTTACTGGTTCTCTAACCAAAACAGTCTAGATTTATCCATCATATGGAAACTAGATATGAATTTCTCATGATTTATGCTAATTTTGATTGTTTGAGTTATCAATAACTTTTAGGTATCATTTTATCTTATGCATACCAAGTACCACAAGACAAACAAGGCATTGCCACAAAGATTGAAACATCAACTTTATTAATTGACATCATTGTCATATAATATGCAAAAATTAAGGTGTTTCTATCCATTGACAAATATGAAATAGCAGTTCATAACTCTATTACATGCCTTCAAGGCTGAAAATAAACTAAAGTACTCCTATCTATAGCGGCAACACTTGCCCCATTTATTGGGTGCTTTACACTTTATATCTTGGTATCATGTACCTCAAAAAGTGTTACAAGTTTATTTCATGACACCTTCAGGTGGAGACATATGTATCCTCCTTCTTCTTTAGTTCTTCCAGATAGAGTGGACAATTCCTTTTCCAATGTCCTGGCTTTTGATAATGGTGGCAATTGCCTCTCTTGGTCACGCCTCCCTTGGCCTTGAGAGTTGAAGACGACTTGGGCTACTGGCTAGCATCAGAACCTTTCTTAGCCTTGCCTTTGCCCTTACGCTTGGACTTGCCTTTGTTGTTGCTGATCATCATCACAGACTTAGGCTTGTCTTTCTTCATCTGTGCCTCGGCTGTCCTCAACATGCCCAACAACTCTGTCAATGGCTTGTCAAAGTTTTTCATGTTGTAGTTCATCACAAACTGACTGTAGGATTCTGGCAACGATTGTAGTATCGCGTCAGTAGCCAAATCTTGGCTCAGGGGAAATCCCATTCTTGTCAGGTTCTCCACATACCAAATCATTTTAAGCTTGTGAGGACCAACTGGATCTCCTTCTATCATGACACACTTGAACAACGCCCTAGAGACATCATATCTCTCTTACCGTGCTTGCTCTTCATACATGTTCTTGAGATGATGAATCATCTCAATGACACCCATGTTCTCATGTTGTCTCTGCAACTCGTGGTTCATTGAGCACAACATCAAGCACTTTGTATCAATGACATCATCAAAATGCTTCTTATAAGCATCCCTTTATGCCTTTGGTGCGGTAGGGGCAGGTTCATCTGGAATTGGGGTATCTAGGACGTAGAGCTTTCGCTCTTGAGTGAGAACAATTATCAATGTCCTAAACTAGTCGTGGAAGTTTGTCCCATTCAGCTTGTCCTTTTCAAAGACCGATCATAATGAAAAGTGATTGTTGTTTATTGTCATTTGTACTACAAAAGGAAATATATGCAATTTAGTCCAAAACTCAATTTTGACTTATTTGATTGATTTGAAAGATTGACGATATAATTAGGACTATAATAAATTATCACTCCCACTATTTTTGTTCAAATTGATAGCCCTCACCATCAATTCAGAAGATTGCAGCGTACAATCTTCTAGTGGGTCAAGATCCATATTTCATCAAGTCATGAGTCAGCTTTGGCTGATCGCCCACAATCTTGACTATTTAGGTAGGCTATCATGCCAATTGCATCATATGCAACTCTTGATGAATGAACATGCACAACACCTTGCCATGAACATTCTGTGCCTCTGGGCTTAGACGCTCTAAGAATCACCAGTTAAGTTTAACCCAAAAGCCGACACGGTAAACATGTACCCTGCTTCGGCATAACCTACATGTTTACCCTTCACACTTCCATGAGATAGACGACGCACCATGCTTTGGCGTAACCTACGCTTGGTCGATCAAGTTTTTCATGTGTGCCGCTAATGGAAGGCGTTAAAAAAAACTTAATATTTTGATGAGGGATTTGGTTTTATAGGTACATATACATATCCATTCACCACAATACATAGTATGTATCATATACATGCTAATATGATATATCCCACAGAAAACATGCGAAACGATAAAAGTGATGATTATGGCCATCCTAATGTGATTTCTCGAGCCAAGAGGAATCACGATCATCTATGTCTACATCACATGCAACCTGTCCATGATGAAGTGATATAGCCGTCTAAGTTGATCAACTCATCACATGAATGACCTACTCGCCCTGGCCGGTCTTATGGGTGCCACCAGCCGATCGGTCAGCTCCTCCAACCGATCGGTTTGCCTGGTCATCGTGCATCTCCTCATGGCCACCACCCGATCGTCTCGCTCCTCGAACCGGTCATCTGGATCGCCAACCGATCGGTTCACACCTTGAACCGATCATCTCAGTTGTCATCAGGTTGTACGCCGTTCTTTGACATAACATGAAATAAAAGTTCTATCCTATTTACATATGAATTGGGAAACCCCGAGTTACATTCGGGGGGAGCAAACGTAGGAAAGAAATCTCGAGTTACATCAGGAATAAGAGATATGGAATCGGTGAACAGACCGAGATGCAAGCAACCAAAGCACACATATATAGGGTTTATTGGCCATAACCACGCTACACATCCACCATAAAACTCGTTTAAGGGTGACACGTATCAAGTGCATTCATATTACATATCATATATGTATATTGGAATTTGTGGATTTAGGATTGGACATGCATAAAGCCAATTTTATTCGCATCGTATGCAATAAATAAAGGCGACAAACCAAAATCGATCACATCGATAATCCTAAAGTATAGAGTAGTTGACGTGGCTCTGATACCACTGTTGGGTTTTAGGAGAGACAGAGAAGGTAGCGGAAACAAAAAAAAATTCTTCTCCCAAGCCCAGAGCGAAGGAATCACGTCAATGTCTATACAATAGGAAGGATGGTTTGTGGAGACATACCTTGTCCCGAGGCTTGCTCGGTGATGTTACCTCACGGCTTGCACGGTCTTCACCTCCAGTCTTAGGCGGTGTCTGTGCAACTCCTGATCTCACCGGGACTGTCGGGATTGACAGTTGTTCTCCGAGCGGAAGAAGTCTCCCACCTCTGAAGTAGTCCACATGGACCACCTGGAACTCTGATATCCTTGTCCCACAAGGAATCGGAAGGAGTCACACCCTCCTGTCGGCATACTAGTCACCGACACACTCTTCTGCCACCAGTCACTTTTCTGTAGTTGTCTTTCCCTTGCTGTGCCTCCCTTATCGGGTAGCACTTGCTCAGGCTCTCTCGGTTACCACAACCAAAGAGAATGACAACTTTACAGAGTAACTGGTGTTCTGAGTTGTTGTATCTAAGAAGCCCCCAATACCCCTATATATAGGAGTGTCATGGGACATGGTTCTCTATCCCGGGCAATGCGAGATTAAAGTAGGAGAAGAAGGGTTTGAGATTTTCCACAAAAACAACCAACTGCGCCACCTGAACCGATCGTTTCAAGCATGAAATGATCGGTTGGGGACCTGAGCTGATCGGTTCACACCTGAACCAGGCGGTTGGGACACCTGAGTTGATCAGTTCACTACTGAGCCGATCGGTTCATGATCCTAGTCCAACTCAAACTGACTTTCATATTTGTTTCCAACTATTATTAATCCTTGTTCAAATTGAATTTGTACAAGTGAAACAAATTGTATTTGTAAAATAGTCTTCTGACTCTCCAAATGATCTCGGTTGGTCCACGAATCAACCGGTTCAACAATTGAGCTGATCGTTTCATGACATATGAGCCGATCGACTCACAACTTGAGTCGACCAGTTCACCAACCTGAGCCGATCGGTTCATCCCTATGAGCCGATCGGTTGGGGCAACAGACTGTGCAAATTAGTCAATTGCAGTTCCAATCAATATGATACTCTAATCAATCGGTCCAACACCTTGAACACTATGATACTGAGCCATCAATTGATTGAGTGTTAATTGAACTACTAAACTCCTTTAGTAATCAATCTAAACATCGTTTGTGGATAAACTCCTCTTCTGGGTTAAAACCTATGTGTGTGACCCTACAAGTTCATTTCACGTTGGCAGTGAAAGTCCATAACACTTATGACTTCACAAGCAAAGAGCGGTGCCTAGTCACACATCAGTGCTACCCAAGTGAAAAGAAAAGTTGGAGAACAACTTTCAATCCTACAATCCGTGAATGGTGTTACAATGAATGTATAATTCCTTTGTCACTGATATCCCGAATGAACTCGAGGCATGGAACAATCATCCTGTCAATGTTCATTCACTTTCTTGATCTCAGAGTAGATTGGAGGAGATATGTATGACATCAATATCACATACTGATTCACACATGCATGAACGCCTATCTCAATCCTACTCATCAAGTGGCCATATATATCAAACTCTCTTAGGAGGGACAAATCCCATATCTATCACTCACCCCTCAAAAGCCCCATGTGTCAAAGCCACCTAATCATCACCTTTATAACAACCCATGTTTTAGGACTGCGTTTGATGATGTCAAAGTGTACCCAACGACATGTGTTGAGTGTAGTGATTTCAGGTCAAAGAATCACACTCACCACCATCACTGTGAGAACTGACTGTGACTACCATGTCATGGTTCCATGTGTCAAACTCACGGTGGGTCTGTCCGATATGCTTGTTCTCTAACAAGTACCTATGTGTTTGGTTTGATATCTCCATATCATGACTAATGAGATTCTGTCATCAACCAACACCACAATCTAGTCTTATGTGTCTTTGCTGTCTATCTACCTTCCACAATGACATCCAACTAGGGACATAATAAGAATGTACAAACTCTTAGCATATGTATGATCTCATCGTTCAGGTCCTCAACCTGAAAGCATATGTCATTGAGTGTTGTCATTCTCTAGACATTCAATCTGTTCTATCATTATCTCATATGACTGAACCATAAAGAATTGGAAGCTTGTCTTTGATGCTTATCAGATCAATCTTAATGTATCCCACCAATCATCCCATGATTGGCTCTTAGGGCATACATACCAACACATATGTCTAGTGGCTGAGGCCACAACATGTATACAAAAGAGACATGTTCCACATATACATGCCATATATACACACATGCATACTGTTAAAACCACACATTGATATACATCATCTACAAAGCATCCCCTACCCGGACCTGAAAGTACATGAACGACACTAGGACTCTAGAACAAAAAAAAACTACCCAACGTTTTACATCTACTGATATCAAATTTGCTCCTCCTTAGCACCATGATCCTAACCACACCACTGAAGACCACCTAAAAAGATGTGGTGCCCCACGAGGTGAGAGCCATGTCCCAACAAAAGATTTAACTGTCAACCATCAGTTGTTGTTTACAACAAAAATATACTATTAAACAAGATGAGTAGATTCAACTAAATAAATAGTTTAAGCAGATTAAGCAATTATGACATATTAAACTTTTTCAACAGGTTAGGCAGATGATACAAACTAATCAGATGAGCATGACAACATATATGACTAGAAGGAAAATGAAGGACAAGTAACACTACCATCTACTCAATAGTTAATTTCTCTTACCACATTATATAACAACTATGCAGTATAAGAAACACGACAAGGGTTAACATCCAATGTGAAGTGTGTTTAACCCTAAATAGATGTACTACACAACTGTATTAAGTCTTTTATTAATGCCTTGAGGAATTGAGGTATTCCTCTCAATTCCAACTGACCACTGCTAAGTCGAAATAAGTGTCATGCAAGATCTAGGAGAGTCGGGCTCCTATGATCTCATCTGCCCTCGGTCAGTATGAGTCCGCCACAGTGACATATAAGGTCAAACTACAAAATCACCTACTCCGCCTTGGTATATAGGTCAAGAAACTAGTCACCAGGGTATACAAAATCCTGTCACTGAGGTACAACCACAATTGTCCTCAAACACATCACATGCACAAATATTTAAGATACGACCAAAACCATTCTCACTCTGAGGCATGAACATAGCCATCCTCCATACACCTGGGGCCAGTATAGAAAGGACATGCACACAGTCTCTTGCACCCCACATACTCAATAGTATGCACTCTGAGTTTTCCTTAAGAATACTCATTTCGCCATCTAGAAAGTTTTGACACTGGAATGGATCTATGACACAAGGAACTACATGATTAGCGTTTCATTTGATTAGTTGAAGCCAATTGGGTATCTTTTAACTGCATCAATCAAGTTACATACTAACCCTAAAAGAATTCTACAAAGATAAAGGTAGATTGAAACTTCAGAAGATATATAATGTATGAATTATAAACTTGTCACATCATCACTTGGTACTGTCTCACTGCCACATGAGACCATCATCATCATCACATCACCATGAGAAACTAATCCCTCTTCACCTCATATAGAGTATATCACATCGATTAGGGTGACCAACCCTGTACAAGGTCATAAAACCATTCACATTGTTCCATGAAAGAACATCATTACTTTCCATGCCTCATCAAGCCTCATCAACATCACCATACATGTGATGCATAAGTAGTATATCCACCATTCATTAGTTTATCTAACAATAAACTAGGGTTACAACATTAGGAGAGATAAAGTACTCCATCATCAGGATAATTACTCAAGAAATCTAAGTAACACCATTGTGTACTTGAATTACGGTTAAGTTCAACAAGATAACTAAATTAGGGTTTCAAATCATCAATTAGAAGCAAACCCTAATTGCCATCATCTCCAATATTCATGGAAGCAAATAAGTCAACAACATCAACATATAGTCAACAAACACCATGGCCATGTAGATCAGAAAACATCATCAACCACTTAGGATTAGTGGCGTCATTGACTGCTAAAAAACTAGGTTACACCACCTTGGGGGCCGAAGAGATTTACCACCTCAGTGTCCACTTAGGTCAAGCACATTGGCGACTGATTAAAACTAGGTGCATTACCTTCATTGACCGCTGAACGTTACTCACATTGGCGACTGCTGAAGATAGTAGCATTGGCGACTGAAAAAGATTAGGGTTCAACCCCTCATCGACCACTGAAAAATCAAGGCATCAACGACCATTAAGGTCCAAAGTTCAATGACCACATAGGTGAAAGCTTAGTGACCAAGAATATAGAAAACTCATCGACCTCTAAGAAGGTAAATCCTTGGCGACCAAATCATGTAGTCAATTTTGGTGACCACTAAACGTTAACATTCTTAGCGACC
The DNA here is from genome assembly GCA_963693085.1 of Alisma plantago-aquatica. Classification (NCBI taxonomy): domain Eukaryota; kingdom Viridiplantae; phylum Streptophyta; class Magnoliopsida; order Alismatales; family Alismataceae; genus Alisma; species Alisma plantago-aquatica. The sequence goes on from OY856412.1 coordinate 116,853,052, forward strand.
ACAAGAAGAAGAAGAGAGAGAAAACCTAAGCAACCATCATGGGACTACAACTTCATCACCCACATAGGCTAACACAGGTTGGTCATCACCATGAAACTAAAAACCACCAAGGTGTAAACCATAAGAATAAATTCAACTCCAAATTAACCCTAGTTATCATCCATCACGAGAGAAGCAAAAACATGATTTGTGTGAGAGAGAGAAAACCAACATACATAAGCATGCAAGGACCAAAACCTCCATCATAAAATATAGATTTCGTGCAACAAGATTAGGGTTCCTCCAATAAGAGATATCTACTCAAGATCACCATGTAAACACAAACCCTAGAATAAAGATATTGCTTTCTACTAGGAACCACATTTTGAGGGAAGATTATTTGCATGTAAGATAAATGTAATCAACAACAATGGAGAAAGTTATATAACTCACCTTAGGGTTGAGTTAAAAACTCCAAACATCAAGAAAGATCCAAGGAATCAACACTCTCATCCAAGCTAACTCCACCACCAAAAGAGAGCAAACCCCTAGGTACATAGGCAAAGAAAGGAGATATCTTCAAGATCTAGCTCAAGCACTACCATGAAGAACCATGGATTCGTCCAAGAGGAGAAAGAATGGGGGGGGGGGTAGAGCAAGGAAAATGAAGATGAAAATGGAGATCACTTACCAAGACAAAGGATAAGGGCAAAGATATCACCAAACAATTCACAAGAAGGGTTGCTCCATACCCTAGCTCAACATGCAAGAAGAATCAGCTACCTTCTCCAAGCTTGATCACCACCTTCATCACCAAGCACAAGGGGAAGAGATACAAGGAAAATAAGAGATAAAGAGGGTTAAAAGGGTTTAGTTGCATGCAAGGATATAGATCTATATAACATGGTGTTGGAGAGAGAGAAAGAAGGTTAGGTGTCATGCTAACACATGCCATGTTTCCACCAAAACTTGTCCATGCAAGCACCACACTCACACATGCAACGAAGGAGCTAAAACTAAGAAAAGGAAACAACCAACTTGGTCCAGGAAAAACCATCGACCGCTGAGATTCTCAGTGACCAACCTGGACAAAACTCCATTATCGTTGAAGATCAGAAAAGCCATCGGTCGCATAAACATAACCCCAGGGTTTCTTTGCGACCTTAAGGGGTCATGGCCTCATCGATAGCCAATACTAGGGGAAAGCACTCAAACATAACCGATTGCAGAGAATAATGGGTCACAAGATCCTTGGTGACTGCCAAGACACAAGCTCATTGGTCAAACATACTTCAAGGTCAACCATCCACTTAGGGTATCCATGCACGCCCTAAATATCAACATGAAAAGTCATTACATCAACCAAGGTGTGAAAAGGTGCCCCAAAGAACCATTCTCTCCAACATGATGTCAAAATATGTGAGGCACAACAAGCATGTGACAAATTGCAAGAAAAACCCTAAACATGGGTAAATTGCAATTAGGCCCACACATATAGGAATAACTAGCTTAAACAACATCCAAACTGGAACTTGAAACATAATATCATTACATGTTATTAAGGCACATAACAAAGTTTGATTAATGTTTTAAATAGTTAATTATGCTAATAAAGCATAAGCAACCAAAAAGCAAGGTCAGGGGTCTTACACTAGTGGTGACTACTCACAATAGCTTCACAGAACTTTCTAATAAGGAAGAAACACATGTGAATGAAGAGGAATGTGATTCAAGCCTGAGGATGAAGAAAATTCAAGTAGAAAAATCCCAGGTAAAGAAGGAAGCTCCATGAAAGATAGAGTAACTACAAGAGTGGTAAGACTCGATCCTCAAGTAGGGTTTGCCAATGACCTTCTTCTTGTCGAATGTGCGTGGTTTTTGTAAAATCAAGAAAAAGAAAGGAGGTATGTCAGGTAATCGGGAACATCCAAGCATCAATATGTAGATTAGTTGAAACCAAAATCTAAAGTCATTACATGCATCTTATCGGCAGAATGTACAAGATGCAAGTGGATATCAAATCATAATCACACTAATAATAGAAGAATTAGCATGCATTGGAATCCAAAATTTTATGATCTTGAACCCATTGATATGGATGATCAACAAATAATTTCTAAATGCATTAATAAAGGGGGTCTATCTATTATAGTGACAATAGTTTATGCTATAAATCTCATGAGTTTGAGATTGGAACTACGGGGTAGACTGGAGAAGTTGTCTCCAATCATCAAAGGCCCTTATATAGTGTTTGGAGACTTTGATAGCATCCAAAAGAGATAAGAAAAAGTTGGTGGGAGAGAGGTCCCTAAATCTATTCCTAGCTCTTTCAACATGACAATTGACAAAGCCTACTTAACATACCTTCCCCTAGTTGGTAAAGACAAGTTTACTTGACATAGTAACTTGAAAAAGTAGAACACATTGCCTATAAATTGGACATGGCTTAGTCAATGACGACTGGATGGGATGCTTTGCTGGCTCAAAAACTAAATTGATAACATCTTGCTTCTCGGACCATGCAACATTACATGTTAGCTTAAAAGAAATCATTAAAAAGAACAGGTCATTCAGGTTCTTAAATCCATGGAAAGAATGGTCGTGATGCATTGAAATTATTAAAGAATCCTGACACTAGGAGGTTCATGGTAGTCCACTCTTCTGCTTCAACCAAAGATTGAAACATGTGAATACTGCACTAAAAGATTGGTCTCAGAAATATGTTAACTTACACAACCTAATTGCTAAGGAGAAACACGAGATGACTGATATCGTCAAGGCCCTCAGAAGAAACCCCTTCAATAATGAACTCATTGAGGCAGAGAAGATCACTCATGATAGATTGAAGAACATAGAGAAAGCCAAAGAAAAATACAACCGACAAAGAAGTAGGAGTGAATGGATTACTAATTGTGATTGTAACACTGAGTTGTATCATTCTATTATTCAAACAAGAGAAGTGGTAAATACAATAATTGAACTATATGATGAAGACGGAAACTATATCAAGGGAAATGTAAACATCATCAGGAAGACTACTGGCTTCTTCGAGGAACTTTACAATAAGAATCAGGAGGACATAGAAGATATGGATATCGAATGGATGAATAAAGTGACAGAGGAGGATAGTGTTCAACTATGCAAAATACCTACTAAAGAGGAAGTACAAGATGTAGTATAGAGCATAGGAGCTGACAAGAGCCCAGTACCACATGGGTTTGTTGACTTCTTCTACAGACAGAACTGGGATCTAATCAAAACTCATTTTGTTGATGCTGTGAGCTGGTTCTTTCATGGTGGAAACATGGCTAAATATATTAACCATGTATTTCTAGCTCTAATACCTAAGAGAGAAGCCATTACCACACCAATAGACTTCACACCCATAACCTTCTTCTCTATGCTTTACAAGACTCTCATAAAGATGATCACAACACATATGTCAACTGTATTGTCTAAACTAATATCTCCAAACCAGGGTGTGTTTGTCAAAGGGAGAATCATTGAATATTGCATGATGCTAGCAGTTGAATTCACACTAACTTCAATGTTCAATGAAGCACACCTTCCGCTTATAGTAAAATGGACATCACAAATGTTACACCCCGATCTCACAATTACCATTAATCATGAGATGAGCAAAAATTGAGGATTTATCGTAATACAAAGATCACCCTTAAATTTTTTTCTTCTTTTTCAACTCTTTTTTTCTCTCATTGAACCACATAAACTAACTTTACAAGGGAATCTAAACATTGATTTCTCCAATATGATCTCAACATTAATGATACACATCCATACATTCATTCTATTTCTCACACTTCCATGTACATACGACATGATAATCAAATGCATTCTCTCTTATTAAGGAAACAGAGATACAAACATCATTTACAACTCTCTCACATCTATACAAGGACCTAGAGTGACAGAGACCGAATGAACTTAACTAATCTCATACTTAACTCATGTGATAGATCTACTCTGATGCTTTGACATTCTTCAAGTCCATGTGGTTTCCCTAAAAATTGTGAGTAGAGGGGTGAGCCTACTCGCTCAGTGATTGAGTACTTCAAAGAAACAATCTAAAGCACTGATATAATTACAAATATACTTTTGAGCAACTGATAACAATCATAGAAGCAATAATCTTTAAAGAAATTGATAATTTATAATCATAAATATGGTAGGATACTCTAGATATCAAAAAGAGTAAATCAATATATGAGCATGCTTGATTTATTTCAAAGAGAACTAATAATTTAGAAACATACAAAGAATAATTACTGGGAAATTGTACTCAAATATTTCTAAGCCTTTCTTACTTATAAGAAACTCTTTAAACCTATATGAACATATTTTAGCTTATGCCCTGATCATATGCAGTGTACTCTACATTTGAAGACTCGTAGCAAACTACGATCTCACTGTACAAGACTTAGCGGACACACCCGAGAATCCTAAGTCTGACTACTCTATGGTATGCAATAGGAAAATGGCTCTCTGGCCTCGGCACATCTATTATGCCATAAAATTTGGACTCCTCCTCTAACCTGAGCACACAGGCAGAGAGTCAAGCCACCTATTGGCTTTTTCTGTACTCAAGTGCCACCATGATCTCTGGTTGATGTTGGACACTACATTTTGTAATTTAAGGAGACTTCCACTAGGGATTCATCCCCCATACCACCTGTTGGTATGTTCCGACCCCCGTATACTGGACGCACCACCAGGGTTAGGTCATTTCATCCCTAAGGCGCATACCTCTCATAGGGATTCTATGGTGTTCAGAGCTCTTAAGTCTATTATTTTATTATTCTTGGAAAGCTCTTACTATTTTGTATCTTTTCCCTTACTTATACATGATTCTAGTATCTATATGGTACTGTGTCTATTTATTTGAAGTTTATAACACAACATGTATATCATCCTTAACTTGGCAGAGCAGTGTATTCAAACACTATAATATACTGAGAAATCAACATACTATACATGCAGGCAGACTAAAATACTTAAATAAACATAATCCATGTCCATTTGGCACTTATACACTAGAATCATGCAATTAAACATCTTAATATACTGATAAGAGCTAATTACTTGGCATACAAGTAATCGTCATTTGACCCATAAATTATTTGCACTTTCTTAGAAAACATGCACATCGACCCAAATCCTAAGTTATGCATCTCATATTGAGAACATGGTAATCAAAATGCTTAATTCATTGAACACCCTATCCTTAGGGTTTCATTTACCTCATTCACTTATCACATGGCTCTCATAAGGATTTAATATGTCATAAACATCAACTAAATACAAATTGCTTTAAACAAGTCATATACAATCAACATATGTATGAAATCCTCGAATTGAGATAAATTAGGGTTTTCCATGCCATTCATTGAGATATTATGAATAAAAAATAATATTGCATAAATAGAGTCTATGATGCCAAGAAAAACACTTCAAATGGATTTCACCATATTTATTCACAAATTTCCAACTTTCCACTCATATAGGGCTTCACCCTCTTTACGAAGATATCAAGCAAACACTATTCACATCACATGAAATCCAAAACAGTATTTGACATATATGTACTACGCAATCAGACAAACAATCATTCATAACCAAGGAGATCCAGATAAACAAATTTCTCTATTTAATTATACAACAATTTCAGTCATAGATAAATTCCCTATATTTCAGTTTACTCTTATAACCTTTGCGAATACTTACGGAATTCTCATTAGGATGTATTATATACATTTCTAATATGAATTTATCACATGAAATTCAAACAAACAGAGGAAGAATCCATTTCGTATCATTTTGCAACAACTTAGATCAAACAAACAATTCAGGGTTTGTAGTCGCATACTAAGTAATTAAAGATTACAGATGATTTAACCAATTTTCATGCAATATATTGTTTAAAGGAAGTTCCCACTCACCCTAAGGTGTGAAAACACCTTAAAAATGCAGTTCATCCATGAAAATCTTGATCTCATCAAATCCCTAGCAATTCACCCGATTCTTCTTCCTTCCAACTCGGAAACCCTAAAAATGAGGGATTATGAAGAAAGAGTGAGAAAAGGGGAAGTTTTGATACCATTTTGGATCAAATCAGAGGAGAGATGGAATCTTGAAATGTGAGAGAACATTCACCATTAAAGTCTATGCAAAGAAGCTAAACTTACATAATTTCATCATTCCTCGGACTGCAAAACCCTAGGTCAGAATCTCCATCATTTTCTCCTCTCAAACCCTAACTCTCCCTCTCTCTCTAGGATTTCATTTATATGGATTGAATCACGAATTATGAGAGATCCTTGTGTGTTAGCTTGACCATATAGAGTAATTGAGCTGCTTGGGTCAATTGCACATTGACCCCTCACTATACTTTTTCTTATTTCAGCTGAATTTTCTGTCATAAAAATATTACTGTAATTCGTCCACTGATAAAATCTAAATGCATAAAAAATTTATGAAAATTTTACATGTTGTTTATTATTGAGTTTTAGATCTTTAGTTAAAATTTCAGATCATTTGGAGTAACCGATAAATAATTAAAATTAAAACACTACACTGCTAAAAAGCACTATGTCAACATTTTGGTCAAAGTATAGTTTGACTGAGAACCACATTCAAAGAACACTCAAATATTCTGATATTTTTATCCAATATGCATGATTGAGTTATACATATCATATCCAAAATTCAATTAAATAAAAATTTGTAGAAAATTTTAAAAATCATTTACTACACTGCTATCCTGATCAAATTCCATATTCATGTACTATCAAAACCCTAATTTTTGATACATCATCTCGAATTGTATCAGATCCATTGGAAATGGCTGTGATACCTCGGTCTGGTTTGACCCTTGGGTACCAGGAGAGGGGAAGCTGTTTGATAAAAGTATTAAACCCATTGATGAAGAAATTATGGACCTAAAAGTCTCGAGCCTTGTCAACCTCAACGACAATTGGGATACGGATTTCCTAGGTAGCTATCTCCCTCCGAGCTGTGTGGGGAAAATCATCAACCTACCCACCCCCTCCCGCAACAAGAACAAAGACCTCTGGAGCTGGAAATATGAAACAACGGGCAAATACTCCACAGGCAAGGCGTACGACTTAATACATACTGAAGATCATGCACAACCCGATGATGTTTGGGTGAAGATATGGAATATCAGAGCGCCTGCTAAGATTAGAACTTTTCTATGGCTTGCTGCACATGAAGCAATCATGACTAATGTAAGAAGAAAGCAACGAAAGTTTACAGACTCTACCATCTGTCCAAGGTGTGGGAGCAGTGAAGAAACCACAACTCACGCACTGAAAGACTGTCCAAAAGCAGTTGAAGTGTGGCGAGCTACAAAACTCAGCACAATGCACCTGACGAACTCGTCTGCATCTGCAAGAAGCTGGATAGTTTCTATGCTGAAGGAAGATACGAACACCCAATCTAAGTTCGCCATCACCTGCTGGAGCATATGGAAAGCAAGGAACACTGAGATCTTCGACAAAAAAGACATACAGAAGAGTCGACAAATCTCACAGATATCCTGTCTTTACAAATCAGTAACACAAACCTGGGAGAACAAGGTTAAGGCCAAGACAAATGAGCTTCAGCTCGAGGATGAATTTCATATTAATGCAGCAGGGCATATTCTTTGTATGTCAGATGCTTCGGTTCACGCAAACTGTGCTACCATTGCAGTAGCTACTATGGACAATGATGGTAGGTGGCTAGGGGGATGTGCGAGGAGAATCAACGTTCAGTCTGTCCTCGAAGCAGAAGCAAGAGCTCTACACCTTGCTGCTGAAGTTTGCAAGATGAACCAAAGGTCTAAATTCACACTAATCTCAGATAGCGCCATAGCAGTCAAGGCAGTGAAGGATAAAGGAAGACATACACCAGCAATTCGAGCCTGGATCTCGGACATACACAGGATCCTAGCAGGCACTGAAGAAAATGAAGTCCTGAAGGTCGGCAGAGCAACCATTCATCTGGTGGATGGCCTAGCCAGACATCACCACAAAAACTACAAGGATGATCGAGTATACCTTGATCCTCCCCTCGACCCTGTGGGTCAATCCCTCCTTCCCTTCCCCTGTAATGGTAGAAACCCTACCAATTTCATTTTCCCAGCAGGAACTAAATGTAGCCAATGGATATTCCCAGCCATGCGGGAGCTGAATGAATAAAACTCACCTCTGATGAGGTTACAAAAAAAAAAAACCCTAATTTTTGCCGATTAGGGTTTACATTTCTCAAAACCTAATTCTTCAAACTAAAATCATAGTTAGGGTTTCTTCTTAGGTTTGAAACATCATAATTGATCTACTATCATTAATCAAGTCTAAACGATGTTCAATCTAATCAAGCATGTAATCATTCAGGTAAACCCTAGTTTACCAATTAAACACAAATGTGGTCATTACAATCCTCACCCCTTAAAAAGTTTCGTCCCCAAAACATAAATACACAAAAAAAGTATATTCAAAGTTTATTTTAAGCTTCTGAAATCTTACATGTCATTACATTCTTGTATTTTATACTTGAATGTAGTTTTCAACGTTAAGTCCTTTATTTCTTTTCTAATCACAACATGTTAAAACAATTCTCAATGATAACAAACAATTTCTCTATGCCACAATCAATCATAGAGTAGATAAAGAAGCAAACATTTCAATATTTTCATACTCTTGAGGTGTTACCTCAACATTGATAATCTGATCCACCCATCTCAATTCATATGACTCAATATGTACTATTGTTTTATATTACCTCTGAGTCACAAAAGAGAGTTCACCATGTTGTTTTGAATTTTTACTATTGTGCTACTCAAATAGCAAAACAGTCTTGAGTTGGAAGACTAAATTCAACAACAATTGTACAATACTACTCACGACATCCCCATTGCATCATGGATGCATAAGGTGAAGCATTACCATCACATTCCATATTATTCTCAAGTGTGAACCCACACATAATTCAAGGTGTAACCATTGGGTTATAGCATACTAGGGTTTCAACAACAGTAACAAAGTACTCCATGATTGTATTAGTCATTCAAGGACTATTCATACCCAATTACCATCACTTAGTTATATTAAAGCTAGGTATAACAAGCTATACCTCATTAGGGTTACATATCAATACAATATGGTTATCATCCCTTCTATTCATATGAGTGAATAGGTAAGACTACCTTACTCAGGGTAACCCTTCATTTGTTCCATCATTATTCAACCCATATCACCATACCACAATTGTACAATACTAAGATGGATTACTGGTATGAATGACTACAACTATCAGACACCTTTAATTAACATATTTCTTACACATGTACACTGAAATCATACGTAGAACCAATTTATATCCCTTAATATACCTTCAACAAATTATACTTCTAAAAAAAAAATTCACATATTACTAAAAGCCGTTGTTTTCTCTTATCTCTCTCCTCATTCACTACTACTTACTTTTTGCTACTTATCCTTCTGATTTTAATCATGTAGATTAAACATTCCTAAAATTGAAACATACAAGGTACAAATAGATTATTCATCATTCTTGCTATCACTGCAAGAATTTATCTCATATTGCACTTCACTCATATTGTATTTTTCCTTTTGTTCAAAACACACTTGTTACATTTCAAATTTATATCTTACTCTTTACTCCGAATCATTTCCATATTGTTTATCTACCTTTCAGATTAGCTATCTTTAAACCCTAGATTACTATCAGTGCTAGTTTACTTCTCATAGTGCAAATCTCATGATCTTGTTTTTTTAGAAATGCTAATATTCAAGGTCAAATTGCTAGTGACATCCCTTAAACTACTACAACTCTAAACATTCTAGGGTTTGGTCTTTACCAGTAGCATGACATTATTGTGATGTGACTTTACTCTCTTAATTTGAAATTCAAACTTTAGATCTCACAAGTTTTACTAAGGTCTTTCTTATCTTATCAATTGAGTTTTCTTTCTCTTACTTGACCTATTCAGATAGATTACATTCTCAATTTACCCCACTAGAGTTTCATCATCATATTGTGTGTCATTATTACATTCAATAGATGTCTCTACTATGGTGGTTATGCATCATATATGATTCATTTTTATTATCACTTCATTCCCACATTTCTATCATTAAGGAAGATATGAAAGAGAAGATGATTTTGAGACTTAGCATTCCTATCTTCAAACATTCAATAATACATTTCTCATATGTAGGTTTAATTAATTATCAACAAGGATACTTGACTAATTAGCACTTTCTTGAATCTCGCAACCTCTTTCTTTTATAATCTATATTACTCCATTATGTTTCAAACCCTTCTTTACTTTCCATAATCCACTTACCATATACTACTATTGCACATGTCATCTTTAACTTATAGTTTTCTCTTATGACCATGTTGCTTCTTTTATGTGTATGATCATGTATACCATGTTGCATATATTTCCTTTTATCCTTCTACAGATGTGAAGTTGAAATTCTAAATCAATAATCTCTCTACTAGTATCACCTCATGTTTAATACATTACATATCCTTCATTTTAAATCAAACGGCTCATGCATGGGTGAAACATAGTTTCTCTTTCAATCAAGTTTTTCCTTCCTGAATATAGTCTACCTTTGTATGACTTACTCATTTATTTAGCTACACTTTTGTTCTTCTTTTAGAAACTAGTTTGTTGTTCTATAGAGACTTAGAATCCAAAGGCAGTAAGGATGAATGTATTAAACTTATTAATAAAGGTATACATTCCATGCTCTTAGTTATATCATAACCCTCATTCCTTAATCAAGCTCATTATTTCCAACATTTCTCTTTGTTTCAACTAAGTTTCTTATCCTAGTTTTATGATTTACATGCTCATCTAGTTCTCTTCACTTTAACTCTTCCGAAGACTCTTCACTTCTATGTACTTATTGTATACTTAGCTATTTTCTTCTATTTTCCCTTTACTTTGGAGTACATAAAAACATTGTACTCAATTATACAGTCCATTCCTCATGATTGATTCTTACTATCTTTGCCCCTTACATACTTTTCTGATATCTTTTCCATATTTCATATTTAGAGTTCATATAATACTAATAATTAAACTTAATCTGAACCTTATGTCATGTTCCTTTATTCCCAATTAAGGGTTTCTCATTTGAGGCCCCAAAGTTGGATCTCAGATATCAGTTCCAACTGATTCTTAGTTATCCCAATCTTTCCCTTATACTTCAAAATCTTAGAGTCTATACAATCATACTAGAATTTGGATAAAATCTATCCAGAATTTACTCTTGTTATGTTACTAATAGGAGTCATTAGATCCCAGTAATGCATCCTGCCAGCTGGACCAGGCCAAACCTGCAGTCCTGAAGCCAAGAGCTACTCATGATTACTCAACTCCTATTCATCTCAAATGTGTGGAAGAAAACTTATCCACTTAGGAAAGCTCATTCAAAGATCATTTCTAGTCTACTCGATACAAAGAATGTAACCAATAAATGCTACAACTGCATAGTGTACAACAAATCTTAAAGACCCATATATATATTTCAAAATTCTGAATTTCTGAATTCAAACATATAAGAGCCTTTCTATTCATCTCCAATAAAACAACAATATGAAATGAAAGTTCTATCTCATTTTATATTTATGCTCTCAATTCATGTTACTTATCTTATTTCGAACCCTAATATTTCTAGGGTTCCTCTCTAGACCATCCTTCCACTGTATACCTGGCCAGGGTATACATGAAAGAATAGACAGAGTAGCTTGATACTGGTTGATCCAAATACTTAGATACCAGGCCAGAATATCCAAATACTCAAATCCCCAGAGCTAACATCATAACATCTCCTATCTGCCACACTTATGACTCAAACTTACTAAATTAATGGTCCCTGACAACTCAGCCTAAGCTCTGATACCAAGTTGTTACACCCTGATCTCACAATTACCATTAATCATGAGATTAAAGCATAAATTGAGGATTTATCATAATACAAAGATCACCCTTAACTTTTATTCTTCTTTTTCAACTCTTTGTTTTCTCTCATTGAACCACATAAACTAACTTTATAAGAGAATCTAAACATTGATTTCTCTAATATGATCTCAACATTAATGATACACATCCATACATTCATTCCATTTCTCACACTTCCATGTACATACGGCATGATAATCAAATGCATTCTCTCTTATTAAGGAAACGAAGATACAAACATCATTTACAACTCTCTCACATCTATACAAGGACCTAGAGTGACAGTGACTGACTGAACTTAACTAATCTCATACTTAACTCATGTGGTAGATCTACTTTGATGCTTTGACCTTCTTCAAGTCCACGTGGTTTCCCTAAAAATTGTGAGTAGAGGGGTGAGCCTACTCGCTTAGTGAATGAGTACTTCAGAGAAATAGTCGAAAGCACTGATATAATTACACATATACTTTTGAGCAACTGATATCAATTATAGCAGCTGTAAGCTTTAAAGAGATTGATCATTTACAATCATAAATACGGCAGGATACTCTAGATATCGACAAGAGTAAATCAATATATGAGCATGCTTGATTTATTTCAAAGACAACTAATAATTTAGAAACATACAAAGAATAATTGCCAGGAAACTGTACTCGATTCTTTCTTAGCCTTTCTTACTTATAAGAAACACTTTAAACCTATATGAACATATTTTAGCTTATGCTCTGATCATATGCAGTGTACTTTACATATGAAGACACGTAGCGAACTACGATCTCACCGTACAAGACTTAACGGACACACTCGGGAATGCTAAGTCTGACTACTCTATGGTCTGCAATAGGAAAATGGCTCTTTGGCCTCGACACATCTATTATGCCGTAAAAACTGGACTCCTCCTCTAACCTGAGCACAAAGGCGGAGAGTCAAGCCACTTATTGGCTTTTTCTATACTCTAGTGACACCAGGATCTCTGGTTGATGTTGGACACTACATTCTGTAATTTAAGGAGACTTCCACTAGGGCTTCATCCCCCGTACCACCTGTTGGTACGTTCCGAACCCCGTATACTGGACGCACCGCCAGGGTAGGTCGTTTCATCCCTAAGGCACAAACCTCTCATAGGAATTCTACGATGTTCTGGGCTCTTAAGTATATTATTTTATTTTTCTTGGAAAGCTCTTACTATATTGTATCTTTTCCCTTACTTACTTGACTCTGGTATCTCTATGGTACCGTGTCTATTTATTTGAAGTTTATACCACAACATGTATATTGTCCTTAACTTGGCAGAGTAGTCTATTCAAACACTGTAATATACTGAGAAATCAACATACTATACATACAGGCAGACTGAAATACTTAAATAAACATAATGCATGTCCATTTGGCACTTATACACTATAATCATGCAATTAAACATCTTAATATACTGATAAGAGCTAATTACTAGGCATACGAGTAATCGTCATTTGCACCCATAAATTATTTGCACTTTCTTGGAAAATGTGCACATCAACCCAAATCCTGGGTTGTGCATCTCATACTGAGAACATAGTAATCAAAATGCTTAATTCATTGAACACCATATCCTTAGGGTCTCATTTACCTCATTCACTTATCACATGACTCTCATAAGGATTTTATATGTCATAAACATCCACTAAATACAGATTGCTTTAAACAAGTCATATACAATCAACATATGTATGAAATCCTCGAATTGAGCTAAATTAGGGTTTTCCATGCCATTCATTGAGATATTATGAATCAAGAATAACATTGCATAAATAGAGTCTATGATGCCAAGAAAAACACTTCAAATGGATTTTGCCATATTTATTCACAAATTTCCAACTTTCCACTCATATAGGGCTTCACCCTCTTTACGAGTATATCAAGCAAACACTATTCACATCACATGAAATCCAAAACAGTATCTAACATATATGTACTACACAATCAGATAAAAAATCATTCATAACTAAGGGGATCCAGATAAACAAATTTCTCTATTTAATTATACAACAATTCCAGTCACATACAAATTCCCTATATTTTAGTTTACTCTTATAACCTTTGCGAATACTTAGGGAATTCTCATTAGGATGTATTGTATACATTTCTAATATGCATTTATCATCTGAAATTCAAACAAAAAAAAGGAAGAATCCATTTCATATCATTTTGCAACAACTTAGATCAAACATACAATTCAGGGTTTGTAATCGCAAAACAATTAAAGATTATGGATGATTTAACCAATTTTCATGCAATATATTGTTTAAAGGAAGTTCCCACTCACCATAAGGTGTGAAAACACCTTAAAAACGTAGTTCATCCCTAAAAATATCGATCTCATATCAAATCCCTAGCAATTCACCCGATTCTTCTTCCTTTCAACTCAGAAACCCTAAAATGAGGGGTTATGAAGAAAGAGTGAGAAAAGGGGAAGTTTTGATACCATTTTGGATCAAGTCAGACGGAATCTTGACATGTGAGAGAAGATTCACCATTAAAGTCTATGCAAAGAAGTTAAACTTACATGATTTCATCATTCCTCGGACCGCAAAACCCTAGGTCAACATCTCCATCACTTTCTCCTCTCAAACCCTAACTCTCCCTCTCTCTCTAGGATTTCATTTCTTTGGATTGAATCACGAATTATTAGAGTTTATTGTGTGTTAGATTGACCATATAGAGCAATTGATCTACTTGGGTCAATTGCACATTGACCCCTCACTATACTTTTTCTTATTTTAGCTGAATTTTCTATCATAAAAATATTACTATAATTCTTCTACTGATAAGGTCTAAACACATCCAAAAATTATGAAAATTTTACATGTTGTTTTATGATTGAGTTTCAGATCTCTAGTTAAAATTTCAGATGATTTGGAGTTACCAATAAATAATTAAAAATAAAATACTACACTGCTGAAAAGTACTCTGTCAGCATTTTGGTCGAAGTATAGTTCGTCTGAGAACCACATTCAAAGAACACTCAAATATTCTGAAATTTTTCTCCAATATGCATTATTGAGTTATCCATATCTTATCCAAAATTAATTTAAATACAAAATTTGTAGAAATTATGAAAAATCATTTACCCCACTGCTATCCTGATCAAATTCCATATTCATGTACTATTACAACCCTAATTTTTGCCGATTAGAGTTTACATTTCTCAAACCCTAATTCTTCAAACTAAAATCATAGTTAGAGTTTCTTCTTAGGTTTGAAACATCATAATTGATCTACTATCATTAATCAAGTCTAAACGATGTTCAATCTAATCAAGCATGTAATCATTCATGTAAACCCTAGTTTACCAATTAAGTACAAATGTGGTCATTACAACAAAGGCAAACAACTGATTGAACTGGAGTTGCTTCTGGAGATTCCTTGAAGGATTGGGGTTATGTGAAAATTGGATTCATTTGGTGAAATAATGTGTTACAACACCTACATATTTTCTCCTCATAAATGGTAATTCTGAGGGCTTCTTCTCGAACTCTAATGGTTTAGGGTGACCCATTGCCACCATTGCTATTTGCCTTGGCAATGGAAGGATTTAGTAGAATTATTGAAAAGAAAGTTAGCAGCAAGAAAATCTATACTTTACCATAATAAAGACAAATGTCCTTTCTAATCTCTTGTTTGTTGGATACATTATGATATTTATAGAAGGAAGAAAAAGAAGCTTGTCTAACATGAGAAATCTACTCACACAATTTGGAAACCTATCTTGAATGATAGTAAACGATACAAAATCATGTATATAATTCTCTGTCTGGTGCAAAATGGAAAGGAGCTTAGCTGAGGAGTTCGGCATACATGAAGGTGTATGGCCAACTAAGTACTTCAGTTTCCCTCTAGCTGGGGGTCACCTTAGAGGGAACACTCCCATGAATGTTTTAATAGAATTAAAGATAAGATTATGAAATGGTGGGTTCTAGAATGACAATGGTGGGCCAACTAACCTTGGTTAAAAGTTCTTCAATGGTACGTATCAAATACTGGATGACTCAAGGTGAAGTTCTGATGGCAGTGGTAAGAAGAATGGAAATTATGTTATTTGATTTTATATGGGGAAGCACCATACATCTAGCTAGCTGGTAGATACTAGCATACCCAATTCAAGAAGGAGGGTTAAATCTACAAGCCCTAAACTACCTAGCAGATTTTTACACACTGAAGAGGATCACAAAGTTGATACACAGATAATCTACATGGTCTACGTGGATGGCAAGGAGATATAAAGACACACTACATCACACACCAAACCACAGATGGGGCTACTCTACCTTATGGAGAACAATGGTTGAACTTAGGCCACAATGGAAAGAAAGAAGCTTGAATGATGAAACTTGGAACTCATGTAGACAAAAAGTAGAAATAGATCAAGGTGCCTTTAGACTCTAGTCTAAATGGCACAATACAAGGTGGAGCTTGGCGACATTTAAAGCCTACAAGAACCTACTACGAACAATGGATATGATTCTAAAATGGAACCCATATGTATAAGCTACATGCTTCCTTAATGCAGATGAAGAGGGATCAACTTTACATCTCTTTGACAACTGGAAATATTGGAGGTACCTGTGGAGTAAATCCAATTTGAAACTTGGGTTGAGGAATTGCAACTTGTTAATACATGCTTTAAAAGACAATCTCAAATTCTCAGAAGTTAAACAAATACTTTTCCTATGGTATCTCATAGATTGTGTCCATACCATATGGAGTAAAAGGAATAAAAGAAGATCAGGTGGAGGTAGAAATGATGAACTAAGATTATTTGCCAACATTTAAATAGAGCTTAAGACATGGTTTTCTACATTTATAAAGAATATAGAAGGGGTTCCTTTGAATATCAAAAGGAATTGTTTTTTTTAATACCTCACCAAGGATAAGGTGGGTTTATTTCATTTTTGTTGATAGACATTAGTTCATAGGTGTCTAGTAATTTGTCCCCTCTTAGGGGTCATAATATATATTTATTAAGGATTCAGATATGTATAAAGGGTGCACATATTCCACTGGGGGTGTGCATTTCCACCCTTATTCCTTTTAGGCCATGATTTAATAGTGTTATGGCCCTATTTTAGGCATATTTAATCATTGTTATGCATGAAATTTTTTAATGTTTTAAATTGAAACTGTGGATAACCATTATGGGAGAGCACCTAAATTTTAATATGCCTCATTTCTCTCGGTACAATTCTTTTGAACTTACCTACATGTTTATATGCCCCCTCCTTGTGGGAACATCTCTTTTTGCACTTTTAACCTAATATCGCAAAGTGTTATTATATGTACATACTCATCCTTTACTGACCTATGCCTTATTTCCTATGTTTTGGGTGATGTTCCTTACCACCCAATCGTAGGTACCTTAAATGACAAGGATGCACAAAAGTTGTATACATGGTATTGAAACTATGGACAACTTCTAATGGCTAGGTTACTCTCTACTACTAGCTTTAATTGTAGTTATTTCAAGACTATGTAATATCACCTTTTATGGTGAGGCAGAATTTTATAATGATATACTTTGTAACTTTGTAATAGCTTTGTTTCTGCTACTTTGTTATTACATGGCTTTCATTTCGTACCATTTAATTGGATCCCCTATTAGTCCCGCTCTTTACAAAATGGTATCAGAGCTGAAAGTAGTCAGTAGCTTGACTATTTCAAGTTATCCTATTGTCAATGAACTATTTGTTACCCTAAGTCCACACTCCTAATGGCTACAAAGACAAAGGTGAGTATACTTGGGCGTCCGTCCATAGAATGACACATAGTTTCACACAAGTAATATATATGAAAAGGCAATAACAAACTAAAGAGATAACTAGATTTTAAACATGGAGATCAGAGATATGTACCCATTTCTATATTCAAGCATACCCATTGGTGATTCATTTAAGAGCTTATAGTCTGGATTGCAACAGATCTTCATTTGTCAACTACAAATTCAATAAACAAAACATACTAATGCTAAAGCATTAAGTATACTATGAAAACATGTAACCACAGTTTAAGAGTGGTATAAAAGTTGCTTGTCTAGAAACATTATATAAATTAAAAATTGGAAACAAGGAGATAACACTTAACGACATCATTTTATAGAAAGTGTGTTTTAAGTGCATTTCCATTATACTTAACAACATAATATGACCAATGACCAGCTTCCCATCAAAAGGGTCCGTAAGGGTTCTCAAGATTAGCCAACCCTTTTATCGACATGGTCCACCTTATCTTGACATCTAAAGTAAGGCACCCAACCTTGTGCCAATACCCCGAGAATATAGGCAGGTACACTAGCTTTGTATAATGGACAAATTCAATTATGTTCGAGGTTTGTTCAACATATCTCAAGCAAAAAAAATGTACTAATCATAAGGAACAAGTAGCTCAAATAAGTAATTACCTAGCCAAGCATTCATACACACATACATATAAACAACCAATAACATATTAGGGTCAAGAGATTAAGCATACCTTGCAAGTAGAGTATAAGATTAACCATTGATTTAGAAGTCCATGATTAGCAACTTAACTAGATCTTGGCAAATGAGCCCACAACGAGATCCTGGGATCAAAAGTAAGTGCATTTGGATTAAGATTATCAAGATTAGTCCCATTAGTCATTATCATGGGGGTTGGTTATGTCACCTATGTCTAGGTACTCATTTTCTTCAACATTGTTTTCAACATCTCAACTAGTCATGCAAGTTCATTATCAAGTTACATCATACATCATGGATTCATCTAGATATTAGGGTGACAAAAAGCAAATAAGATTAGGGATTATAAAATTAGGGTTTCATGATCTTAAATGGAGTGATAATACAATTTAAGCAATGCAAGTATTAAAATAGTCAAACTAGTCATTTTGAGTCATAATCAAGCAAGACTGTCACCATTAGAGTATAGATGAGGTCTACTTGAGTTAGTTATCATACACATATCCATGCTACTGATTTGAGACCATTATATAATGTGGGTGATCATTAAGGCAATATTTGCATAAGATTAGAGACTAGTTATCAACATGCATGCTAGATTACATTTCAAGTCAAGATTTGGGCATTTGGTCACATAAGTTCACAATAATGTTACATAAGGCATATAGGGAGACAATGCATGTGGGATTACTAATTTGTAGTTCACATAACCATCTAGAGTAACTTAGGAACAAAGAAAGCATAAGGTTTAACATTCATCACCAATGTGCACATAAGGGCATATTAAGACACATTAAGAATAACAACATCATTAGTGTCCAAGAAGGGTCATGATAAAGAAATATTGCATTTGGGGGTGATATATATTGATCTATATCATTCACAGAGACTAGAAGCATACTTGAACAAGTTTTCAACAATTTATAAGGGATCATTTGCACATAGGTCCAAATTAGGTCATTTAGGCAACACGAGACCATTTTAGGGTAAAAAAGTAGACAAGTTCAAATCATGATGCATATACATATTCAAGTGACTTATAATTGGCTAATATCCAGTTTTTTCCGCATTAGGAATCAAACTTGAGCATTAAATAGCACAAGACATGAATAAGAGATGAAAAGATACCATTTTTAGCATATCAAGGTAACTACAAACAGAAACAGGTCATGAAACTAGTCCCATTAGAAAGATCTCGTTCTCTAGATGCGATTTCATATATTGTATGACCAAACTGGCCCAAGCAATGAGGAGATATCAATTTTAGAATTTAGAGTCTAAACTATATATCATATACAACAGTGTTACCTGATAATCACTAAAATGATCTTGGCCGTTGGCTCATGACCCAACAGTGTGGGTCTCTCTCATGTGAAAAAGGAGTGGAGTAGGAGGGGCAGGGTCCGTAGCACATGGCCCTTTCTGATTAGTTATTTTGGGGGGCGTTTGTAGAGCTTTGACTCTAGCTCTTCAGCCTCAGATGCGTGCACGTGTCTTACTATAGACAGTAATGGTGATGCCGCATATGGAGCCCACCAGAGCTCGCAAAGCTGCTGGCTCTAGGGATTCCCTACATCTTGAAAACCCACCTCCCATCCTCAACTCAATGCTTCAGACGTATTGGTGTTAAAACGTGCCCACACATGGTCTTTGCAAGAGAAATCTGAGCACCCTCACCCATGGTGGCGGTAAGAGGTTCTTAGGGTTTGGAGGTTGAAAACGAAGGAGAGGAAGGGCTACTGAGTGAGAGAACGTGGGAAAAAGAAGGGGAAATGAACTAGAATGATGGAAGGGGGTGTTTGGGATAATAAAACAAGTGATAGGGGGAAGAACAAAGGGGATTGGTGGGTGCAAGGTGGGGGTAGGTGGTGGCAGCGCCACCACTATTGGCATCGTATACGGAGGTTGAAGGAGACCTCTCGGCCATTAGATTAAAGGGGGTGAATATGAGTGGTGTGATCCAGGGGTCCATATTAGAGGGGAAAATGTCTTAAAGCTTGGATTGATGACATGGCAGACAAGGGGGCACTCACCTTGTTGGGCCACGCCCCCCAAACATCCTATTAAGGCTAAAAAAATGCATTAAATAAATTATTTCAAGTGTATTTTAAGAAAATTTTGAAAGACTATAACTTCCTCATATGAGGTCCAATTTCGACAAAACAACATGTGCTAGAAATATAATTGAATTCTACACATCGTAATATATATATATGATAGCAAAAGGACTTTATTGAATGGGTTAAATTTTGTTTTCAAGTTGATTACACATAATATGTATGACACTTAGTTCCAAAACTCCAATTGAAGGCATATATAAGTACAAAATGATGTTAAATTAATATCAATACATCAATTGATCATAATGTGACTTGAAGTGATCAAGATGGGGGTGAGGGAGGTTATTGAGTACACTTGAGCATATAATGTATATAAATTGGATTAGATAAAAACCAGGCTATCACATTCTCCCCACCTTAAAAGAATTTTTGTCTCCAAAATTGAATCAAGTCATCAATCAAGATTGGCTTATCATATTCCCTATCATAGTCCACTTGGTATTCTTTCAATATTAATATATTTCATATCGATCAATTAGGCATCATGGTCAAGGCAAAGTCACACTGATCATTAATCTTGGTAAGATCATCACATAGAACACAAATTTAGAAACATTATCATATAGATCACTAATTTGGAGAGATCACATTTAAGGTCCATTGAATAGAGTTTGAGAGTAAGGCATGACTTTCATTCCCAAAAATTATGGTTCTAGCTTCTACATTGGGCTAGGTGGAGTCCACGATTGAGATTTCATATTTCAATGATTCAAGACCAACATCATATTTCGACAATTATGATTATGTGCTCCAAATTAATGGAAGGTCCCACCCACATGGAGCTCACCCCTAAGTCATATATCAAGCAAGTTCACATAATCATAGTCATAAATTTCAAAATTTTGAGTTTTGGGAACATGAAAGTCATTAATCATATATCGAGGGTGATCTCAAGATCCAAATAGGTTATCATAAAAGTTAAGTCAATACCAAGATCAATAATCATGACTCAAGATTTCATATATAATTTTCAAGGGTCAAGTTTGGAAGTCAAAGTCATAGGTCCAATCACTTTGAAGATAGGGTTAGATTCCTACCTTAGACTTTCGGTCTGATCATTCATCCATATACATAAATTGAGAAACATTTGACCATTATTCAAGCAACATTTTGACATATCAATATTGAGTCCATTCCCGTGGTATTCAAGGTCGATGAATGATCTAGACCTAGGTCTTTCTATGAACTCAACCACTAACTATAGCCGACAACATTGTATTCCAAGATCATCATCAAAACCAGTATTCAAGATCGAGTATCAATATCATCATGGAATTGACCTATTAGAGGCTTAGGTCAAGAAATCATAATAGCATCAAAGGGTCGACCTTTCCAATATCTAAATAATCCATAAGGTGGGAATTTATAGGAAGTCAAAATAGAGATGTGACCTAGGCTAGGGGAGACATAAGTCAACTACTACCCTAATATAGCACATTAGTCCATATTAGGCATAATCCATTAAGAATATTTGAACAGGGAGAGTATCAATTATCAAATCGCTCTTCATAGAGTCACAATATCAAAGATCAAGATCATAATAGGGCAACCATATTTCAAGATTTTGCAAGAGTCTGGTCGTAATAGGGAAACCATATTTCGAGATGTCACAATATCATGGTCATAATCGTGTTCCCTTCCTTTCATGGACAAGGTAAGGTGTATTTTGGAAATTGAGAAGTCAAACTGAGAACTTGAGGGTTTTGAGCATAATAGGGTTAGATTGAGATCCATGTTCATCATGTTATTCAAAATTGAGATTACTAAAGTCATAAAAGTCAATAGGGAAAATGCCTATTGTATAAGAGTCTTTCATCATGATTTTGAGAGTCCAAGAGTATAGTCATTCCAAGGTGTAATCATGGTTCATATCGAATAGGGTAAACAATTTTCTTATTTATGTTTGAGGTTAGGTAAAAAATAGGGCAACATGGGCTTAATCGAATAAGGAACTCATAAACCATGAGGTATAACGTACTAGTCCTCCTTATCTCATCCTATTATCATGTTTGCCTCAAACATAGAAAGCATGTAGTTAGATTTGGTAAATTTGAGTTAACAAGATCTCAAATGTCATACATGAGTGCTTAACTCCAAGAGTACTTTCATTCATCAAATAGGGTTTTCAATTTAAGATCAGATCATGGCATTATTGTGTTAATCAACTTTCATGTTTTCAAATGAGCTTTACTTTTCTCCATGCATAAGCTACCCATATTTGAGATGTCATGTGATTAATAGTTAAGAGAGAAGAATCACATGAGGAGATGAGAAGACTAACTAATCATCATCTACTTGGGTGGCCCAGGTGGTCCTTAAAGAAGAGATGAGATGCTAGAAGACTCTCTAAACTTTGAGGAAAGGATTTTATTCCTCCCTGGGTTCTTAAGATGTGTTATGCATTAAACATATATAGAGGCCTATGTGTTTTTCTCTGATACCATTTGTTATGGAACTGTTTGTTACCCTAAGTCCACACTCCTAATGGCTACCATGCCAAAGGCAAGTGGACTTGGGCGTCCGTCCGTAGAATGGCACATAGTTTCACACAAGCAATATATATGAAACGCCAATAACAAACTAAAGAGATAACAAGATATTAAATATGGAAATAAGAGATATGGACCCATTTCTATATTCAAGTATAACCATTGGTGATTTGTTTCAGAGCTTAGAGTTTGGAGTGTAGCGGATCTTCATTTTGCAACAAAAAATTCGATAAACAAAACATTTCAATTCTAAATCATTAGGTACACTATGAAAAACATGTAACCATAGTTTAAGAGTAGTATAAAAGTTACTAGTTTAGAAACATCATATAAAGCAAAAATTAGAAACAAGATGAGAACACTTACGACATTGTTTTATAGAAAGTGTGTTTTAATACTTAACAACATATTATGGCCAATGACCAGCTTCCCATTGGAAGGTTCCGTAAGGGTGCTCAAGATTAGCCAACCATTTTATCGACATGGTCCTCCTTATATTGACATATCAAGTAAGGAACCCAACCTTTTGCCCTTGCCCTAAAAATATAGGCAGGTACATTAGGTTTGTATAATGGACAATTTCAATTATGTTTGAGGTTTGTTCAACACATATCAAGCAAAACGAATGTATAAATCATAGGGAACAAGTAGCTCAAGCAAGTAATTACCTAGCTAAGCATTCATATGGGAATACATACAAACAACTAATAACATATTAGGATCAAGAGATTAAGCATACCTTGTGAGTAGAGTATAAGATTAACCATTGATTTAGAAGTATATAATTAGCAACATAACTAGATCTTGGCAAATAAGCCCATAATGAGATCTTGGGATCACAAGTTAGTGCAATTGGATTAATATTAACAAGATTAGTTCCATTAATTATTATCTTGGGGGTTGGATACGTCATCTATGTCTAGGTACTCCTTTCCTTCAACATTGTTTTCAACATTTCAACTAGTCATGCAAGTTCATTATCAAGTTATATCATACATCATGGATTCATCTAGAGAGTAGGGTTACACAAAGCAAATAAGATTAGGGATCATAAAATTAGGGTTTCATGATCTTAGATGGAGTGATCATATGATTTAAGCAATGTAAGAATTAAAATAGTCAAACTAGTCATTTTGAGTAATAATCATGCAAGATTGTCACCATTAGAGTATATATGAGGTCTACTTGAGTTAGATATCAAAAACATATTCACTCTATTGATTTGAGACCATATGGGTGATCATTTGGGCAAGATTTCCATAAGATTAGAGACTAGTTATCAACATGGATGCTAGATTGCATTTCAAGTCAAGATTTGGACATTTGGTCACATAAGTTCACAACAATGTTACATAAGGCATATAGGAAGGGAATGTGATATTACTAATTTTTAGTCCACATAACCATCTAGAGTAACTTTAGATCAAAGAAAGCATAAGGTTTAACATTCATCACCAATGTGCACATAAGGGCATACTAAGAAACATTCAGAATAACAACATCATTAGCATCCAAGAAGGGTCATGATAATAAATATTGCATTTGAGCATGAAATATACTGATATATATCATTCAAAAAGACTAGAAGCATACTTGAACAAGTTTTCAACAAAAATGAGAAGGGATCATTTGCACATAGGTCCAAATTAGGTAATTTAGGCAACATGGGATCATTTTAGGGTACAAAAGTAGACAAGTTCGGATTATGATACATATACATATTCAACTGACTTATAATAGGCTAATATCTAGTTTTGGGGCATTAAGAATCAAACTTGATCATTAAATAGCACAAGACATGAAGGAAGAGATCAAAAGATACCAATTTTATCATATATGGGGAACTACAAGAATAAATAGGTAATGAGTCTAGTCCTATTGGAAAGATCTCGTTCTCTAGATGCGATTTCATATATTATATGACTAAATTGGCCCAAGGAATGAGGAGATATTGATTTTAGAAATTTAGAGTCCAAACTATAGATCACATACAACAGTGTTACCTGATAATCATTGAGATGATCTTGGCCTGTGGCTCATGATGCGATAGTGTGGGTCGCTCTCATATGAAAAAGGAGTGGAGTAGGAGGGGCGGGGTATGTAGCATGCAACTCTTTCTGATTGGTCACAATGGAGTCCGTTTGATGGAGCTTTGACTCCAACTCTTTAGCGTCGAACGCGTGTACATGTCATGCTGTAGACAACAACAACGACACCGCATATGGAGCCCGCCGAGCTCGTAGAGCTGCTGGCTCGAGGGTTCCCTGTGGCTTGAAAACCCACCACCCATCCTCAGCTCGAAGTTGCGGATGTGTTGGTGTTAAAATGAGCCCACACACTGTCTTTGCAAGGGAAATTTGAGCACCCTCGCCCATGGCGGAGGTAAGAGGTTCTTAGGGTTTGGAGGTTGAAAATAAAGGAGATGAGGGGCTAGTGAGGGAGAGAATGATGAAAAAAGAAAGGAAAACGAACTAGAATGATAGATGGGGGTGTTTGGGACAACAAAACAAGATATAGGGGAAAGAATAGAGGGGATTGGTTGGCGTAAGGTAGGGGTAGGTGGTGGCAACGCCACCACCACTGATGTTGTGTATGGAGGTTGAAGGAGACCTCTCGACCATTGGATTAAAGGAGGTGAATCCAAGAGGTGCGATCCAAGGGTCTAGATTAGAGGGAAAAATGTTCTAAAGCTCGGATTGATGACATGGCAGCCAAGGGGGTGCCCATCTTGTTGGGCCGCACCCTCAAAATAGCCCATTAAGGGTAAAAATGCATTAAATCAATTATTTCAAGTGTATTTTAAGCAAATTTTAAAAGATCATAACTTCCCTCATACAAGGTATGATTTTGACGAAACAACATTTGATGTAAAGATAATTGGATTCTATATATCAGAAAATATATATGATATCAAAAATACTTTATTGAATGGGTTCAATTTTTTTTTCAAGTTGATTACACATAATAAGTATGACACTTAGTTCTAAAATTCAAATTGAAGGCATATATAAGTACAAAATGATGTTAGATCAATATCAATTGATCAATTAATCATAACATGACTAAAATTCATCAAGATGAGGGTGAGGGAGGTTATTAAGTACATTTGAGCATATAATGTACATAAATTGGATGAGAGAAAAACTAGGTTATCACATCCTCCCCACCTTAAAAAAAATTTGTCCCCAAAATTGAATCAAGTCATCAATTGAGATTGGGTTTCATATTCCATATCATAGTCCACTTAGTATTATTTCAATATCAAGATATTTCATTTCGAGCAATTGGGAATCATGGTCAAGGCAAAGTCACACTAATCATTAGTCTTGGTAAGATCATCACATAGAACACAAAATTGGAAATTAAAGTAAACACACATCCCAAATAAGATCAAACCTCGGTAGATTGGGGTCAGCCTGCTTCATGTATAGGAAATAGGAGGATATAATAATTCATTACATACATGGAAAATACAAACCACAAAATCAATATGAGCTAAAAATGAGAAACAAGGAATGAATACCACTGTGAGGTAAGTGTACAAGTCCATCACGAGTCAATTAGAATTTATAAAATAGACCTTTGGAAGGAAGAATGAAAATACAAATTGATGTATCCAACATCAACACCACAACAAGCTTCAAATAAATAATCAACGACTAGTTCAAAATGATGCACTAGGTCACAGACGCTCATCACAAAGATGAGCTATGGGGATCATAGCAAAAAGGAGTTAGACAAGATAATAATGTTGCATAATTCATATCTAATTAACCGTAGCTTGGATGGATACATGTAATATATGGATTTTGCTCAGAAAAATGAGAGGAATTCAATAAAAATATATTTGAAGGTTAATTCCTCTTGCAATTCGAAGAGTAATGGAATTTATCAACTTTAATGCTTTAATGATTAAGAAACCCTATTTTATGATGATTAATGTGATTAGTAGAGTTTAATGGATGATTAAAGTTGATATTAACCTATTAATCATGAAAAGGTATATTAAGAACAAAAAGGATGAACTTTGCATGTAATTAGTTTAATTGAGAGTTCATGTGCTTTAATGGGCCTTGAAACCCTAATATTAGTAAAAGTGACTCATAATGGTTTTAATTATTCAAAATCGTGAATAAAGTTGAGATATGATAATTCCAAGCTATTTCAAGTATAAAAGTTCCTAATTGTGGATAAATACCCTTAATATAGTAATTAAGGTTTTCTGATGGATAAAGGTAGAATTAATGGCAAATAGAGTTCATATGTGATTTAGACCATAATGAACTATGAAATGATGATAAATGAGCATAATGATCTTGACATGGATTAAAAGGATAAAAATGGTAGCTTTAATGTAAAAGAGGCTTAATGGAATTAATTGATGATTAATTGTGATGTTTATGAAATTAAGGTTATATGTCGTTAAAAGATAACCTTAGTACCTTTCATGATGAATAGATGAGATAATTAGGGTTTGTGAGTAATTGTATAAAATTACGGTTTAAAATAGTAAGAGAAGAAGGGAAAACCTAATTGCAATGGAAGCCCTAAAAGTGGAAGATGAGTCACGAGGAGAGGAATATATATCTAGGTCACGTGCAAGAGATATCCAAAGCAAGGTAAATGTCACGACCGACAATCAAATCATCATTAATTAAGCGGAATGAAACATAAACAGTGGATTAATATAAATCACAAAAATTTAAAACCCTTTTGTAAGAAGATCCTTGTATAGAAAACTTTTATTGAAAGATTCAAAACTTATACATATCATGATTGACACCATACAACATTGTTTCTTTTCATCTTTGAGAACAACATATAATAATTGCTCTATCAAAACACATACTGGAGCAACATAAAACCTCGAGGCATTCAAGCCAAAATCTCATATTTTTCATAAAACCAGTACGAACCAACTCCAAGGACCTGAGAGTACAGAGACGACACATAGGACTACTATCTACAAGACACGACAGGCAGTACACTCAACCTGAGCTGTCACTGCTATCCCTGCTGCTGATGATGTACCTCTGTAGAAAGGTCTTCACCTCCTCGTGCACGTCCACCTAAAAATTTGGATCCCACGGGGGTGAGACAATTGTAATTGTCCCAGCAGGAGATATAACTCCTCTCCGACCATATTATTAACACTGATCAAGCAGTAATAAACTGAGCAGAGGTTCTTTCTATATTTACATACATGATAAACCATTGTATGAATAAAATGAAGTAATCTTCTTTCTTAAGGAGAACATTGCATTCACCCATGGTAGAGTTATCAATCATCTATCTACTTTGCAAGGAATTTAAAGAAACATAAATAACATCTATCCAATAAGATGTATAACTGAATTGCGCATCAATCAATGTTCCTCATATTCGATCCTTAAGCAAATATACTACACGGCTGAATATATTTTAACAATCACACTTATGCCCTGATCATATGCAGTGTACTCTACATATGAGATTCGCAGTGCACTACGACTATACCGTACAAGACTTAGCGA
Organism: Alisma plantago-aquatica; assembly: GCA_963693085.1. NCBI lineage: Eukaryota > Viridiplantae > Streptophyta > Magnoliopsida > Alismatales > Alismataceae > Alisma > Alisma plantago-aquatica. The sequence continues at coordinate 116,881,645 of OY856412.1, forward strand.
CACACCCGGGAAATGCTAAGTCTGACTTCTCGTCCTGGTCTGCACAGGACTCTCAGGCTCTCAAGGGCCTCCTCTGCACTCACCATGAGTGCTATGGACTCCTCCTCTAACCTGAGCACACAGGTGCAGGGAGTCAACACTGGGTTACCACCAAAATTACTCAACCGGTTGGTGTTGGATAACCCTTTACTTTATTTATTATTTTTCCCCAGTGCCACCGAAATTACTCAATCGGTTGGTGTTGGACACTGACTATCAACCCTCGTGCCACCAGAATTACTCAACCGGTTGATGTTGGACACGAGTTTCACCCCTAAGGTGCAGACCTCTCAAAGGGGTTCTACGGTGTTTAGGGCACCTAAGTCTAACATTAACATTATATATACATTTAAAACAGAAATCATAACTCATTTTACATTTCTCACAAGGCTCACACGGCCTGCCATATCATAACAATTGACATGACACACTTCATACACTAAAATCATGCAATTGAACTGTTAAGCATCACCATATCTCACACTAAGAACTTTGATATCACAATTACTTAATTCATCACATGGATCACAAGGCCATTACACATCTTGTCACCTCTCACTAGGCAACAACTTATTCAAACACATGGCTCACAAGGCCATTACACATCTTGTCACCTCTCACTAGGCAACAACTTATTCAAACACATGGCTCACAAGGCCATTACACATCTTGTCACCTCTCACTAGGCAACAACTTATTCAAACACATTTGAATTGTCCAACCATTATCAATTAATATGGACCCATCTCTGGTTGAAGCATTATTGATATAGGATTAACCATTACCAACCACTTTAGGTGTTTCACCTATCAATGTATTAGCCACACCATTATTTGGTGTTACACTCATTACTCTTAAGAGTGTCTTACCCTCACCTTTACAAGGCATCTCACTTTAGAAATATACTTATGTTCACCATATCGGGTTGTATGTATATGAGCACTTCCCATGTCGGGCTAGAAGTATATACACACCATTCATATCGGGCTAGAGGTATGTGTATATATATTACACATGTCATGCATTAGGTATTAAGCCATCACCATGTCGGGCTATACATCATCTAGGGTTTTGTATCGGGCTTCCATATCGTGCATTAGCATTAGCCTAAATTAGGGTTTCATGTCAACTTACAAGTATTCATTCAATCTTGCATCATGTATGGAGTCTATACTTGACTCCCTATCGTACAAGGGGTGTATACTACACCCATATATCGTGCAGCAAGGTATACAATCATATCCATTTCATTTTAGTGAAGCAGGCGCATCATCATATCGGGTTAGGGTTGCTTGCTTATGTGCTTGCATCCGATATTACTTTTATAAATTGATACCATCATCTTCAAGCTCTAGACCTTAGTTCTAACTGTCATAGTTCATGGAAATAGGTCTAAGAAACTACTAAAACTCATAATTTCATCAACTATTTCAGGAAATTTCGGAATTAAAAGTATTTCACTGATTATAGCAATTTAAGTGAAGAATAACAACATGGTTGGGTTCAAGTTATAAAACCCGCCTTAAGAACCACTTCAAAGCTCCAAGATCCAAAGATCCATGTTCCTAGGGTTGCATATGACTTATGATGGTCCAAGGCTCGTTCATAACCCCTTCATAAACAAGGAATCACCATGGATAAGCAATTGGTGAAGAAGAAAAGAAAGGAAGATCAAAACCCTAAATTCATGCTTCAATTCAAGGTTGAAGATGATCTTTTCCTCACCTTAGGGTCAAGTTTTGAGTTCCTTAGCTCCTTGGCCGACACCCTACCACTCTTGGGCGATATGGACTTCCTCTTGGCCGACACAACTTTGCTTGTGGCCGATACCCTCTCACTTTTGGCCCAAACCACTTCAACTGGACGATATCAACTTGCTATGAGCAATATCTACATGGTATGGCCGATATGCCTGTTATGGCCGATACCCAAGGCCTATGCACGATACCCTTGTGCTCTTGCAAGATATGCCACCCCTATTGCACGATATGACACTCACTTGGACGATATGGTACTCAATTGGGATCAAAACACTTCACTCCATGGTCGATATCACCCAATATGACCAAAATCACCTACTTGGGCGATATGATCATGCCATGGGCGATATCCCATGACCCATGCACGATACCATAGCCTCCCTTAACGATATGGGAGCTATGTGCACGATACCACAAGGTAGGAGGGTGGTAAGGGTCGTAAAATTCCATTAAGGGGTCAAACTAGGGGTATATATACTTGCTGATCATGAAGGAGAACAAAAATGAGGTGTCAACATTTTGAGCTAGTAGGTGCCACGTGTCATGCATGGGTGACACGTGTCCAAGAATGAATCAACATTTATCTTGAAGTGCAAAAAGGTTGAGGATCATCTAGAGATGCAAATTCGTCCATCACTTACCCATTTGGATAAAATATATCATTTAAATCATCATTTTAAGTCAAGCTGATACACTTTTCCTAAGGAAACTTGTTGGCCGTCACACCTCACCTCCTTGAGGTGATTTGCACGATATGAACCTTGCCAAGAGTTCACAAAACGATATGGGACACCTCCTTGGGCTCCATGGCCGATAGGCACTCATATATAAGCTTTTCAAGTTGATACAACTCAAGTTAAGCCTTCAAATTCAGCCCTCTTTCTTGGTCATTTCATCACCAACATTACTATCACTCATAAGTGATTCAAACATGGTATCTCATTAATTCTATCTCCTATAAATGATGGTAGGAGGGAGTAGAAACACTCTAGAGGTGGTAATTTGCATATCAACCCCACATTTTGGGTAAATTACATTTTGTACCAAAATTGGTGCACAATGCTCCAGCACTGTTCAAACAAGTTCAAACTTGGAATTTAGGCTTTCCACAAGCCACCATTTAGCATCATTCTCTCTCTTATGATACTAAAACATACTAGGCACATTTAACATGTGACATTTTGCATTATATCCCCTCAATTTGGGTAAATTGCACTTTGGTCCAAAATAAAGGAAAATTGCTCAAACAACATTCAATCGGGACCAAACTTGAAACATAAGTGTGTCACATGATAACAAATTACATTAAAGTTATAAGCAACTTTATTAGCCAAACAAATAGGGTTACCTCATAACCCAGGTCAGGGTTGTTACAGTAAAAGGGAGAGATTTGCAAGATGATGGAAGGACATGTGTTTAAAGAAAAAGAAGATTGGGTGGCTAAGGAGATAGCAGGCACATACAACGCTACATTTATGGATACTAGATTATAATCTTATGATTGATTTCTCCTAGAACCATAATCAAGGATAAATGATACAGTAGACAAATGTAGCAACACGATCAGAACACTATCTCATCTATGTTGGCTAGGGAATTCTACATCAACAATTTAAAGAGAAAAAACATTGATGATGGATGTAAATCAAATCAAGGGATCACATGAGGGAAATAACTACGGTTGGGTACTTCAACCATACCAATCACAATAGAGATTCCTTTATAAAAGTGGTGGAGAAGAGAAAAAGGGGATGATTGTAACGCGAGAGTGCATAGGAGGTGTAGGCTAAGGAAAAGGAGGACAGAGAAGGGGTTGTCTTGGGAGTGGTTCTTTCTTTTTTTCATTGAGGTGGATTGAGTGGAAAATGACCCTGGCTACCCTCATGCAAAAGTCAATCCCTAATCTGGACATTATTACCAATTCAAGGGAGCATGGGTAGGAATATATGGATTAGTGAATATAGTTTTTGTGATATGGTCTCCACCCACTTTCATCTATTGGATATATGGCTATAGAAGCCATTTATCTACATAGGTTTAGCCCCATGTAGTGCAGATAGTACATAGAGGAAAAGTAATTTTGTCTCTTATGCAACAGGGAAGAACCTTTATCCCACATTGCTTGCTCTTATGGTCCTTTTATGTAGGATCACATGTGACACAAGTATCCAAAGGGCTCAAGGGGATCATATGCTCACTCTTGTGGTGGGTATGGTGGCCACAACATAGAAGCACACACATGCACACCACACACACCTCACCTTGCCTGGATTGGCCTGAACCTGGTCAGGCCAGGCACAAGATCGGGCTTGTGAGTTATGGGTTGAGGGAATTTCCATCCATCATCTTCTTGCACAAAGATGCAACTATGTAATTAATTATTTCATTCTAAAATAGATTTGTTAATCCTAATCAGAAGGTGACCACCTCACTATTTTTTTTTACGTGTACAAGAGAAATAGTGTATTGTTGGGAAGAGAACGTGGGGGCATGAGAGGACTATAAATAAGTCTCTAGTCATTAGGGTTAATCACATCTTCAGAAGACCAGCTCCTACCATTCGTGTGTGAGAAACCATAACCCCAATCGCTCCCTTCTACTATCGTCACTCCTGAACTTCCTTGTGGAGATTTTTCTCTTGTGTGAAGTGGGTTTGTCCTTCCTCTCTTAAAGACATGATTCATCCGATTAGTGGTACATGTGATCACTGAGTTGCAATAATAGTGCATGCTAATCATCGTGCATACATGACTCCCTACTACAAGTTTGTAACTGGGCCAACTAGAAAAATGATGCTCATCTTTGAGGATTGTCAGCCACTAATTTCTTAAGTATCACATTCATTGATCAACAAACGATCTGGTCTGAGTTTCTAACTCTAATTTTTTTCTCCTACTCTATTTATTATACGTGTTTTTTTCTGGATCTATCATCAAACTATTAATATAATTGCAATTGTTGTTGATGCATGCAATTACATATAATTTATAAACAACAGTCTTGTAGAAATCATTTTATTGTCATTACTTAACAGTGGCCGACCATTATTTTGGCGATAAAACCGACACATAGAATATGTCTATAAAAGTTTACTGGTACCAGTTTTCCCCGTTGACAAAGTAGGATGCAAATTTGGTTGAATATGGTGGTTACAGTCAGTTCTTAGAAGAGGATAAATCTAAACCTGATGAAACTATCCTTGATAATGCTAAACTAAGTCCAAATTGGAAGAAGGATGATTAGACGTACTGAGGGTGAATCTTGTTTTCTTTACATAAAAAATTATACAATTCTTACTTTAAGATGCTTGTTACTACTTCCAAGTATTTGTGGGGGCATTAGAAAAGAAATATAATATGAAAATCAGAGTGTTGAAAAGTATTGTGTTTCTAAATTTCTGAAGTTTTAGATGGTTGAGGTTAAATTTATTTATAACCAAACTCATGAATTTCAACTCTTGTGTCATGAGCTCTCAGATGCAAGCATAGTTTTTTCTTATGAGTTTGTTGTTATGACCATAATTGTTAAATTCCCTAAATCTTGGCAGTCATTTGGCATGACTCTTAAGCATCACAAAGGATACTTGTCAATGAACGATCTCATGAGGGACATTAACATACAAGAAGAGCACTTGAAGAGAAGAACAACAAGTTACCTACTGATATAAATCCTACTATGAATTTTACTATTGTTAAAATAAAAACAAGAAATCAAAGAATATACATAAACCTAAGGCTAAGATCCAAAAGAAACTAAAGAACAAAGCTTGTTGGACATGTGGAATGATTAGCCACTGGAACAAGGATTATCATTCAAAGAAGGCAAAGGAAGTTCACTACAAAAAATTTGGCCTTTGTTGAAGAACATTTGTGAGGAACCAAAAATCATGAATAATGATGTCCATTTGTGAGGGCTCATCCTTCAAATATGGGACCAAATCCCTCAACCGTGTTCTTAACATCGTTAGGCATTTTATATGAACATTGGTCCTTCACAAATACATTTCTCACGAATCACTCCGTAAAAAAATGCCGTGTCAAATATTTCCCTCCATCTCATTACCCTTCCCTCCATTCTTTTACCATTGTATTCCGTGGACTTCCCAAAATAAGCCACTTTTAGCGAGATTTGCAATCACCAGAGCGAGGGTTTTGCCCCGATCGCCCCCGAATCCTCCCGACTCCCCCGACGCCCCGACCATCTCACCTCCTTCCGCGTCCCCTTCTGGGTCATCTCCTCCCCTATCCATCGCACCTTATTCCGCTCCCCCTTCAGAGCCATCTCCTCCCTCGACCATCACTGCACCTCCTTCCATCGTCTCTTTCCCCAGCAGGAAGCCGTTCATGGGCCAACTCAGTGGCTGGATCAGACGACAGTGGCGACCAAGCGGGAGCTTCGAGATCATCGCGGAAGAGAAAGAAGGCTTTATTGTCAGGATGCCATCGTCTACAGAGAGGGAACAGATCCTCAATGAAGCCCCTTGGTCGATGGATGGAGTGTTGGTTATCACTCAGGCGTGGGCACCAGGCTCTACACTTCAACCAGGATGGCTGAAAGTACCATCAGGATACCGTTGGACTTCGGGGAGATCGCCCTTTCAGCCGTATGTATGGATGCTGCTTCGCTATGCGTGGAACTAACCTGCTCCGATAAAATCCCCAAATCTACTTTGGTGGAAGTTGACGGATCTAAGAAGCAACTAAGGGTTGAAGCTATTGTGAAGCCCCTCTTTTGCTCAGGATGTACAAGATTCAGGAATAGGCTGAGTTCATGTCCCAAAGCTAGCAGAAGTGTGGCTCCTCCAAAGGACGTCCAGTTCCGCTTCGGGAAGCAGACACAAGGTGCTCAAAGATTTGTCAAAGAGAAACAAGCAGTGCCTACAGAACATAAGATGGATGACGATGCCGACTAGGGGATGGATGTTGCGATGGAGTAGTCTATCGCACTTTAGGTGGTCAACACTGTCCTGTACGGTGCTATGAAAAATTCACCACATAAATTGTTGATGTTTTTATTTCCTAATGCCTACTTACTTCTCAAAGAATGCCTTGTTCTTGATCAGGTATAGGATAAATGTAGAGAAGGCAGAGTGGATAATATATGTTACTGATGCTGGCCAATCACAACACTTTGACATGGTATTCAATGTAAGTATCTTAAAACTGGATCCTTGACATATTGTATCAATTATATACCAATTGATATCTTCATTTCAATTTTCTTAACTCAAACACAGGCTGCAAAAATGGCTGGTTGGCTTCCTGATCCTAATGAAGCTTCATATCCTAAAGTAAACCATGTTGCATTTGTTCTTGTTCTTGGTTCAGATGGGAAGCGCTGTCAGACAAGATCTTCTGAAGTGGTTAGATTGGTTGATTTACTTGATGAAGCTGTTACACGCTGTAGAAAGGAACTCCAACAAAGACTTGAGAGTAATGGTAGGTGTTGACTCGGTATTATATCTGATCACATATTTACACTCCCATTAATCCTACACCTTTTTCATTTGAACGTCAGGTAAACCTCCTGAATGGACGGAGGAAGAAATTACAAAAATTGCTGAGGCAGTTGGTTATGGTGTTGTGAAGTAAGTTATCTTCTAGCTATTTACGACCTCTGCAAGTCTGTGATTAAATACTACATTATTGATTGACTTATTAGCGTATACTTGCATACATGTAAATGTGTACTCTTGGTTTGGGCATAGACCTCTAAGACAATGTTTGCTAATCTGCTGTATGGCGTCTTATTCAGAACTGTTTACTACAAGCGAGTTAATAATTGTTCTTTGCTTTGAGGCAATTCCTACTTTTTTGTTTAGAAAGTGCTTCAAGGAGAGTTGATTTGTTTTTGTTAGAAAGTCTCTTTTTTAACTACTAAGTTACCACCACTCTGGAAGTCAATACATGAAACCCAACTCTCTTATGATCCAAGAGGCAATCTTATATCTACTATGTTTTATGTTTTCTCCATATATCAACTTCCCTATTCTGTATATGATATATCTTGAAATCCTTTCGTACTAGGTAGTATTTTGAGTATTTTCCTTGAGTTTAGGAATTTTAATATTATTTCACTAATAAGGGTTTCCTATGATTGGGGAGTACATTGATGTATTTATTAATTGTCATTATACTACTAGTGCCATTTCCAGTACCGTAGTTATTTACTATGACTAGTCTAGGATTATATTACTATTCACTGGTAGGAGTGTATGAATATTCATACATAGGAGATTGACAAGATCATAAATATTTATCCTAAAAGTTCTAGTGTAGTTTGTATCTCAAACCACAATGTTGGTATGCCACATGGGGGCATGATGTTTCTTATTCTTAATTATAATCCATAGTGGGTATTATCTTAACCTACTAGGGTGAACTTATCTATTCTATAGAAATAAAGGTTATTTATATCATGGACTTACATTTTTTGAAGGAACCCTGGAGTATTTACACACAAAAAGGACTAACATGGTATGAGTTTCCAACTATTAAGAGAAAGAACCACTAAAAATATGTACACACGAAAAGGAAAAGAGGATATCTCCACAAATAACTTTTACATCATCCATTTCTTTTCAATCATTATCTTACATGAAAATCTAGATTGATGGTTGACCTAATTAGTATTTTGGTTTCCTTTGAAAAATTTCATTGTTGTTCTTTACTTGATAATTTGTTCCATAAACATTAACGAGAGCTAGAAAATATTTTTTGTTGTAGCATTATAAGGAAGAAAATTTATGTGAGAAAAATCCCCCTACAAAACTGAAAACAATAATAGTATCAGTGTGAACATCTCTACTAACTGATAAATCACAAACATGGGCAAGTCCCACAAAGGTCATTGCACCTTATAATGTAACAATGGAGTCTCATACAAATTACTAGCATCTAAGCTTGAAGACAATCTTAAATTGGATTGGCATCTCAATTGTTGCTTGTGCCTGTACAAAGGTGTTTATGAAGGGTTGTAATCTTTTTACTAATCGTTACTATAATTTATAAAGTCACGTATGTTTGTGTAGTTCTCCTATTAGAGTTACTCATAGGGAAATAAAGGGACTATATGTTTATCCATCCTTACAATATAGGAATCAATTTTCTACTACATATATGTCAATGTGCCTTGTTCTCCTAGATCATAAGATATATTCTCTTATTGCATTACTCGACTCCACTGGGTGAAAATGTTTTCTTAATTTGTTTATAGGATCATATAGGAATAAAAGTCACAAAGTAGGTGCAAGAGAAATAGATACCTGCCAAGTTAAACACCATACATGATTTTCATTGCATATAGTATAAGTTTTATACACTATCTCTACTTTATAATTATTTGAAACTTATCAAAATGGGTAATTAAACCCCATAGTTGGAGAGTTTTAGAGAAAAATATATAGAGATAACTCCATGTTATTAGGGAAAATTTGTTTGATGATGATAGATGTAGGTCAGGGTACCACTGAATACAAGGACAAATCAATCTAAATATTGAGATAAGGATTTATGTTGTTGTTAAAATTATGCTAATCTTAAATGAGGTTGTAATTGAGGCAAGTAGCTGATGTGAGAATAGGGCCCCACATCCTGTCCCTTATGACCTTTCCAATCTAGGTCCAACAAAATAGTGGGAAAAAATCACGAGTCCTAAGTTATTCTACTCACCTACACCTGATATAACTTGGCAACCATAGTCCCTAAAAACCACACATTTTCACAATACCTTTTCTCTACCACTTACTCTACTATTTCCTTCCACATTTTCCTCATAATCTTCAAAAAGGATGATCCAATCTTTATAGGATTATGTCAAGTTACCATTTTAACAACCTTGGCCTTTGATGGTTATTTTTACATTTTTAAAACTAATCCCTAATGTCAGAACCCCCCTTACATGTATAAGTAATTTCCAGGTTTGTCGCCAAGAGTTGAAATCATTCATCATTTATTATTGGGTTGATGCCACATAGTTCCATCACCTGACCCCTGCCTCTTTGCCTTTCGGCTGTCTCATAAAGGTACATGATGGGGACTGAATCTGGAAATAGGGGAGGGTCTTCACAATAGAGAACTCAGAGCAAATTATTGTGTAGTGATCCCATCATTCATAACTGGTGTGTTTCAGGAGAGTAGATACCAGTAACAATACTGTAGCATTTATAAGTAATGACTTTTATATCCCCTCTCTTCTGCTGACATCCCTAGATTTCTCTTTTCTTTTTGTTGCGTTGTCCCCTCCTTGCTCTCTATTAGGTTCTCTCCTCAAGATGATGTTATAAGGTCAGGCATCACATGACAGTATAGAGACTTATTGATGTCAGAATTGCCTTGCCTAAACCTGGAGGACCTTCAATTGTTCAACGATCACCAGTCAGTTATGAATGCTGGTGAGATGCACCTAATGGTCACATCGTAAGCTGAGAGTATATGTGAGATGACACCAATGCATGCTAGAAATGATTTGAATCATTCTTGTTCGACTTCATAATCTTTTACTTTCAAAAGAAGAAACCTGGGCCACATGCTTGTTAACAGAGATGTTATTGCCAAACAAGTTTAAATGCCATGTGTGAATGACTGCCTCTTCAAAGCTCTTTTTAACACATGGTTAATCATCCAATCATTTATTGATAATAATGGGGTAATCATGCACCTGTCTATTTTTTACTTCTCTTCTCGATTGGATTATTATCATAGCTGATCAACCTAAGTGCTGCCCCTTGATTTGGCATACAAATATACAATTAACATTGATTGTAACATTTCTCAAATGCACACATCATCCACAAATAGTAAGCATAGTTTAGGTACCCTCTTAGTCTTGAATATTCTTCTAGAAGTAATGAAACAATTATATGCTTGCCATATCTTTGCATTTCCCCCTCAATTTCATTAATCTTTCTTCACATGCTTTATCAATTAGCTCATCTATCATGCTATGGTTGACTCCTCTCCTCTCATACAAATTCTTAGGAACAAGAGTGCCAAACATAAATCAAGTTTTTTTGTATGAATCCGAGTCAAGGTTTTCATGAACATATAAAATAGGCGATCAAGATATGCAATCTTGTGTAGGTATTTAGTATCTCCCTGGCTTTATGTTATCAATCAAGTAAAACTTTTGAGGGAACCACAGTTGCAAATTGGCTGATTGCAGAAGTTATGAATGCTGTCCCAGTATACTGCATGTCAGTATGACATCGTCCCTGTCAATATGGAAGTTTCTTTTTCCCCATGGTGGGGATGGGGCAAGGGATGCTACTGACTTGTTTTCTGTATGCAACGAAAAGGCTTGGGAGTTAAATCACTTTTCATGTTGTTCCAACATGTGTTCCCGGAAGGATGTCTATCTGAAAATTGTAAGAGTAAGGGTCAGTTTCTGATTGGCGTGGCTATTACATCCATCTGGAGTTACTACCAAGAAGAATGCCTGGTTATGATTGAGGCCATACAGTAGTACACATGGTCCATTTTTCATGAAAGGCACAAATGACATTCTTCATCAAACCTTAATCAATACATCAGTGACAAAGTGGCTCTTTCCTTTCGAGGTTAGATATCTGGTCTAGGATATAGGAGGCTGGTAAGCTCTATGCGCATGAATCCACAATCTGATCATGCAAGCATAGTTCCTTGGGGTGTTTGGAGTTTAGGGAAAAATATGTATTGTAAAGTTGAAGAAACTTCCTAGTAGCCCAGAATAGATCAATCTGGTTTAACCTTATCCTAAAAAATCCCTTGGACACTACATTTATGTGTATTTCTTTATGCTGGTAGCATTATAAATCTGTGAAGCTACACCACATAAATCATGCATGCATGATTCCCTTGGTTAATTAATGTTAAGGAATGTTGGTGTATCGTGAGATGACCTATTAGTTCTTTCCCTCTTAGAAATTTGGCATATATAAAAATAGGTTATGCTAACCCTGGAAAACCCCTTTGATACTGTACCATTTTTTTCTTCCATTTCTTCGCACTATTAGTTGTATGTATTTCTTTTAGATGACTAATAATGTGGAATACATGCTCTGATTCTCTTCTTGTATCATCTGAAAATATATTGTTTTTTATCTCTTTTTTTATCTTTGAAAATATAATGTTTTTGCAGATTAATGATCGATATGAGTTCCCACTACAATTAGATCTTGACAGAGAGAATGGAAAGTATCTTTCTCCAGATGCCGACAGAAGTGTACGCAACCTCTACACACTTCACAGGTAATGGCTGATGTAATGCTATATCTATGGATCTTGTTGGATTCCAGTAGGCTGAACCAATTATTGATGTACAGGAAGTTAATATTGCTATTTGTCCATCTGTAGTTCCTTTTATGAATACAAGAATGTTCCAAACTGACCTTGCTTCATGGTGTGCAATTTAGATTTGAAGGTTTTAGGAAATGAAAGCTGCCATAAAATAAGTTTTTGTACCAGTGGGTGCTGATATGGTGATGTTTGGTGTTTTTTTGGTGTGTTTCTTTTAAAGGAGGGGGGTTATGAATGTGAATATGTATGTATTGTGCAGGATGTGCATGTGTATGTCGTATATCATCTGTTTATTTTTTCTCCACCTTTTTTTTCCAGATTGTTGACCGTGTTCTGGAGTTTGAACATGGAAATTTCAAGATAATATTAGTTACTGCTGAATTCAACCTTTCATTATACATGTGTTAACAATGTAACAGGTTTGAGTCATTCGACAACAATTCAAATTTTCTCCTGAAGCCTGGATCATTCTTTAGGTTGTAGGTATTTATTGGTTATTGAATACCATATACACTAATGCACATAATTTGCAGATTGAAGGAAAATATACAATTTCAATTTGAGTAAGAAATAGAAAAATCTTTCGATTTTGGGCATTATTATGGGCAATTTTTAGATCCATGTAGCATTGTATGTCATTCTAGGTGAATATGCCTGATTTAAAAAGTGGTTGACTAAAATAAAAAGAGAACAGATGTGTATGTTCACTGCAGTTACTGTTATGGACTGAGATTACCCAATTTTCTGCGGGTCGTCAAAACAATTATTTACAACTATCTTTTCCTGGTTCGTCTCACTCACCCTCCTCCATTATTCTTACTGTTATGGACTGAGTTACTGTTATTCTGTTAGAGTGTTTTTTACAATTCTTCTTCCACATCTTCTGAATGTTGCTGTATTATTATCTTTTCCTGGTTCGTCTCACTCACCCTCCTCCATTTCCTCTACTGCTTACAACCTCTTCCCACCTCTTTTTTCTATTTTCTTCTATTCCTCTTTTACACCTGCTTCTCCAACTGTTGCTGCTGCAGTTGATTTTCTTTTGTCTTCCTTCCCCCTCAACCTCCTGCTGCTATTGCAATCTCCTTTTTGCTCTCTATTTTTGTGTTTCCCTTATGGAATCATATATAGTATATATGTATAATAGGCAATGTACCATAAACTCCCCTTGTCCTAGCAAGTATGCAGCTGAATCCTATTTCAGTGTGTAAAAATCCGAATATGCAGCTACTCTTTAATTCCGTCTTGTCATTGTTGATTTACATTACAAACCTGAGCTATAATCAAAATGGCTATGTCTTCGAAAGAGTCCATATATAAAATCCAAGATGAACTAGATATCATGAATCATATTCTGGTCTATGAAATTGACTAAATGAGTATGCATGAACTTATTTATTCATTCTGAAAGTCTCCAATGTTTACTAAAAAAACTATAGCAGCATGTTAATATCTGCTTCGTATTGTTTATACTACATACAAACACAGGCATATCACTACATTTGATTTCACAACTGCAATTTGTCTTATTGCACCAATTCACTTCATGTCCCCCAAGAGAAGTGAACTGTCTGTATTTAGATTACTTACCTAAACAACTCTTTGCATATTGCACTTCAGTACTAGAGAGCAATGCCAGTATGTCTCCTTTTCTTAAACATTAGTCCTTCCGTGGAGATTCTTCAAGGCCATATAACCCACTGAGTTTTTTTTAATTATGTACTATTTACTAAGTTCAATCATAATTTTAGTTTACGGGTGCATGTTGCTGCTATGTTGGTTCACTTACATTGATCTCTACTTCGCACTCACTCTGATTCATTTTTTTATTTATATTGATAGGGTAGAATTACTTTTAATGATGGATTTAGACGGACAATGCACCTTGGAGTAGACCAAAACCGAAATATAAAGGTAAGTTGTTTTTATGTACTATGATTTATGTATAAAATTTAAATTCTATTAATATAATGATTTGTCATTTTTAGGAGAAGAATATTCAAGTACCTAACCATATGAAGCCTGGCATTGAAGAAGAGCACCACACCATTTGAAGGAATATGGAGACATTATGGATCTTAAGAGTTTCTAGCATGATATGTTGATTGTCATCAATCTCAAAATTTTGAACCATATGTACTCTTTATTTATATCAACGTTGAGCACGCAATGTATGGATAATATTTTGCTTCAATAACAAAATTTGGTTTGAGGTGATTTAACATTTGTATGTGTCATTTTGGTGTTGAATCTTCTTATGATGTCATGTGAATTAGTATACAAATTTTGCTTGAGGTTATGTATACAAAGTTTTCATTTAAAAATTGATATTCACTATAGTAACAATTAATTATCATTTAATAAATAATTCAATAATCAATAAAAAAATCATTTATAGTAGTCCCTCATAAATATATTGATGAAGGTCCAGATTGACCATCAAAATTGCATTGATGACGACCACATAGCCCCTCAAAAATGATATTAATGAAGGCATTATCCCTTCAAAAATATATTCTCCAGGACCATCAAGTCCCTCAAAAATGTATTTATGAGAACTAAATAGTCCCTCAAAAATGTATTTATGAAGGCTAAATAGTCCCTCAAAAATGTATTCATGAAGGCTAAATAGTCCCTCAAAAATGTATTTATGAAGGCTAAATAGTCCCTCAATATAACATTCTTGAGGGTCAGTTGGTCCGTGACAATTGTATTCGTGAGGGCCACTGGTATTTGTCACGTGAGTTCTCTTCACAGACCATTTGTGAGGGCCAGACCCACAACCATCCCTATTTGTGAGGGCCTATAGAGAGGGGTTTGTGATAGGACTCACTCATGACTAATGGCCCAATTTTTACTAGTGGTTGTCACATATGCAACTGAGGAGGTTGTAGTCAACATGATGGTTGCATCCTTGAACCTCAATGACGTGTATGGGTCTATAAAACCTAAAATCCTTTCAATATTTGAACCAATTTATTGGATAATTGACAATGGGGCTCATGAACATGTTTGTGTTGACAATTCCCTATTTGTGTCTTACCATGCCTCAAGAGGTCAATCTATGACTTTGGGTGGTTCTAGCTCTATAGAAGTAAAGGCGAATGATGGGTGTAGTTGAAGTTTCCTTTGGGGTTTTGATGCTTCATAGAGTCAAACATTTTCCATCCATTAGACATAATATTCTTAGTGGCACAAATCTTGTTAGGAATGGTTTTAGAATAGACTACAAATGTAATAAGGCTATTACTACACACCTTCATGACTCTTTATTTTTTGGAAAGAGGTATTTATGTGACATCGAGAACCTATTTAAGATTCTTGTTGATCCTATTTCGAATTTATTTTTAAATTAGAGTGATAATAGTTCTTTTTGCATGAATCTTATATATTCTAACATATGGCATAGTCTCTGGAACATGTTAATTTTGGCTCAATGAAACAAATCATGAATGTATAATTAATTCCTAGATCCAACATTAATGTTAGTAGATGTAAAATATGTGTACAAGCTAAAATTCTTAGAAAGCCTTTTCATTCTGTAAATAGGAATCCAAAAATACTTGATTGAGTACGCATTGATATCCATGAGTTTAATGGGGTTACTACTAAGGATCAAAAGCGTTATTTCATACTTTATATTGATGATGCAAGTAGATATTGTTATGGCTATTTACTTAAAGTAAAGATGAGACATTAGAGAAATTTAAAATCTTTAAGAAAAAGTTGAAACTTAAACTAGTAAATTACTTAAATGATTAAGGTCTAATAGGAGAGGAGAATACACCTCGAACACGTTCTTGGAATTTTGTTAATTCCATTGTGTAGTTCATGAGGTTACTGCTCCTTATTCACCACAATCTAATAGGATTGCAGAACGTAAGAACCAAACTCTAATATATATAGTTAATGTCTTACTCCAGACTTCATCTACCCAACTTTATGTGGGGGGAATATTTGAATACGGCTTGTCATATTCTGAATAGAGTTCACTATAACATAAAGAAAGTAGTTTGTTTATGTAAAGAGTGGGACTCGATAGGGATCCACTCAAATGGTACAAAATGAAAGCCATGTAATAATAAAGTAATGTAAGAAACTATTACAAAATTACAAAGTATATCATTACACAATTGTTCCTCACTATAAAAGGTGATATTGCATAAGCTTGAACTAACTACAATTAAAGCCAGTAGTAGAGAGTAAAATAGCCATTCCAAGCTATCATGAGTTCCAATATCATGTACACGATCTTTGTGCATCCTTTTCATCTAAGGTACCTACACCTGGGTGGAACGGAACATCACCCAAAACATAGGAAATAAGGCTTAGGTTGGTAAATACTGATTGTGTACATATAATAACACTTTGAGCCTTATATAGGGTTAACAGTGCAAAAAGAGATGTTCGCACAAGGAGGGGGATATAAACATGTAGGTAAGTTCAAAAGAATTATAACAAGTGAAATGAGGCATATTAAAATTCAAGTGCCTTACCATAACGATTATCCACAATTTCAATTTATAACAATAGACATTTACATGCATAACAATGTAGACTAAATATACCTAAAACATGACCTTAACACCATAGGATCATGCCTAATAAGAACAAGGGTGGAAATGCACACCCCGGGAGGAATATAAATTCCCTATATAAGTATAGTTGTACATAAGGACTATTATGTACGATCACTAACAAATTACTAGATATGGTAAAGGTGAGCTATGTAAGGTTAATTCTTGCTATTTGTATGGTGTTTGGTGCTACCCGAATATTAGAGGATGTGAACAGGTTATTAATATTCTAAAAGACTTACCTAAAGCTGGTCATGGTGGCAGGGATAAGATTTCTTTCAAGGACAGAGATGTTTTTAAGATTAAAAATGGGTGGGAGATCATTAGAAGAAAAAGAAATAAAGTGAGCTGGGCCAGGTGGGTTTGGGATAGTAAAGTGCCCAGAAGTTGGGTGTGTTTCCTTTGGAATCTTTTCCTTAATCGTCTGCCTAGCTGTGAGTTTCTGAGAAGTGTGGGATATCAATTTGCTTCTCGATGCCTTTTATGCATGAATGATAAAGAGAGCTTAAATCATATGTTTTTCAGTTGTCCTTTCAGCGCTGAAGTTTGGGGTATTTACAGGAAGGGGTTTGGGGTGGTCTCAGTTAGTTTGGTTGAATTAAGTAAGCTCCAGAGGGTTAAAAAGTTGACAACAATTGCTGTCTTATACCATCTGTGGATATAAAGGAATGAGAGAATTTTTGAAGGGAGATGCTGCAGTGCTGCCATTCCGTGGAGGAAAGTATGCAGCGATACAAAAAGCCTACTATAGGGAGGGAGGTTTCAAGCTTGTTAAAATCTTCACCATAGACCTCATCACGGAGGATGCATTCTTTTATTCTGAGTGAACGGATTACTTCTTCAATGTTCTGTTAGCCCATTCAATGATAGAGCTGTTTGGGAGAGCTAAGCCCTTCCCAAAATCCTCTTTGTATTCTATTCTAGTCGGCTTTTCACTCCAAAGGCTACAGAAGTGGTTGTATTTCTGGTTCGTACAAAAGATGCTCGTCATCTGGTTTGTTGTGATGCCAAGTTCGGCCAAGATGTATCATACAATTTGATGCTTTATATGGGCCTTTTTGATGGAGTGGGAAGAGTCTCCCGTCAAGTAGCTTCCTGGTGCTTTGGCTTCAACCAGGAGGTCTATGAATCAGATATCTCTTCTGTTGGGAAGGATGGACAACTTGCTTTGATGCAATCTTCACTGAATGAGTTGTTTTCAAAAGGGTTATAGACAGACTCTTTTATATGTTTTTACACTCTGAAGCATTCTATGGATAGATTGGTAAGGGAGTTCTTTTTGGAAGGTAGTTGTTGCAGTGCTGCCACTCTAAGAAGGAAAGTATATAGATATACAAAAAGCTTTCTATTGGTGGTTTTTCTCAGATGGTGCAACCTTTCTTGAATAGGTTTTAATGTTTGGTCCATTGTACAGATAGCATAGGCTTTTTTTTCTACTGTTTGGTAGTTTTTTCTCGTTGTGGGTGGTTTCTTTGTTTAGTCCTTGGGTACTTTGCCCAGGGCCTGTTCTGTACAGTTCTGTGTTTGGTTCTAAAATAAGAGTAACACGCCGGGTTCATAAAAAAAGGACTACTATTCTTGATATTCTAGTAAAACATGTATCATGCATAAAATAGAGTGTAAAAACTATCATTTCAATCAATTTCTCATAAATCCAAGGACCCATTATATCATAGTAATTCAAAAATCACCTAAATTTAAATGAATACAAATCAAGAAATATGAATGTCCAACAATTGAGTTTCAAGTAGAATTGATATTCAAGATATGACACATTGAAAGAATCAAGTTTAAGTAAAATAATGACCAAAATAAGATAGAGGATGTACATACCCAGTTTTCATGATTAGTGCTAAACTCAATCTACATTCTTGGACCACAGAGTCAAATTTTCATCCTAGGAACATAGTAGGTATGTTAGTCATACCAAAACATACACGTGTATATATTCCTATTATAAATTTTCATATTATTGTTATCTTGGTCCAGGTAACTGAATGATAGATTAGGGTTTTTAATCCTATAAAGTGGTCATATGATCCATTAGATACATATTTTAATTCTTATATACATCTTAAGATACATAAGTCTAGGGTGCATGTGTTACATATATGTGTGGGTAATGCATTCCTCAAAATTAGGCCTCATTATATCATTTTCTCTCTATATTTCATTAGCTCAATTTGGATCAGTTAGGATCAAGGATGTGTCTTACATGAGTTACTATCAAACAACTTCCTCTTGTTACATAAGTTTAGGGTTTAAATCTCACTAACATTCATATATATATATATATATATATATATATATATATATATATATATATATAAGTAAATACTTCTCATTCTCTTACTTAGATTTTGATTTCCCATATAAGTACAAGTATGCATATGATACATTTTAAATGTGTGTTTATATTATTTTCCAAACCATGTCATCATAACTAAGTTGTCAAAATATAAATTTACACATTCATATATTTATGAAATAAACCTTCTTATACATACTCCATCACTCATATTTCAACTTTTAAAAGACATGAACATCACTCGATATCAGATGTACATTCTAAGAATTTGGAATATCATCGAACCAAATTAAGTTTACTAATATTAATTAGATTTTCTAAAATAAAGAATTTAAAGGTATCTGGTTACCGAATGTAACCAGATATGGTAGTGTTAGTCAAGTGGATAAACCTAGATAATTATTACATACTAGTATGGTAGTGTTAGCCAAGTGGATAAACCTAGATAATTATTAACAATCGAGCAATCATTTATATACCCTACTCCATTTTCAAATATTTAGTATTTAGCATACATTTCAAAAAATATGACAAGATTTTTTCCTATATATCGTATGTACACAATACTATATCTATGTGCTACTTTGATAGAGTTATGTCTAACAAGATGGAATGGTTTACTTAAATAGTTATGCTTCCAATTTCAGGCTACGATCTATTATGTTATTATCAATGAGAGACTAAACTAGATATTTCAAGTTAGAGCTAAAGAAAGATGATGGCTAACCTCTTGGTATGTATGCTGAGAGAACCAATCATATGATTATTGTGATGGAATACTACATAAAGAATTTGATTAATAATAATTTAAGGCAAGATTCCAATTCATTTCATTTCATTCAGTTATGAGATAATGAGGAAATAGAATGAACATCTAGAGAATGACAAGTCACGGAAAACAAGGTGGAAACATGGTTATAACTTGATAAAATTAGAGATACCACTTAAACAATTCAGTTCAAAACCAAATCACACTTTTAGTTATGATTATAAAACATGTTTATAGGTTAAAAAAGGCAAGGGGACTTACATAGATACATAAGATAACTTGTATCGGATTTAACCAAACATGTTGTGAAGCATTCAGATACAAAAGATCATCCACCTTGGACTCATCTTCGTCTCAACTAAATTTCACTTGAATATTGAAGAAAGGTCTCTTGTACCCTTAGTTGTGACTTGGTTCCTATAAATGGATCCCCTCCTCCAATATGTTAGATTTTTTTACATTCCGCCCCCATTTATTCCATTAATCCATGTTGAATGGTTTTCGTCTACGCATCCACGACAACTTGCCATTTTCACAAACATTATCCCTAGAGTCAACCATAAATTTCCATTCCATTTCCACAACCATACTACCTTGAGAGATAGAATACTGGAGTATTGTGGTAATGCTATAATGTTATAAAATTATGTGTGCTTTCCACTAGCTCTCCCCTTAGTAGCCAATGATTCTTATCTCTAATAACATGTGACGAGTTTGAAACTTAGCTACATCCTAGATCATTATTAACTTGAATCAGACATGATTAATTTGTTTATCTATGTGGATAAAAAGTCCCTTTGTATCAATATTATTATTATTTTACTTTTAATTATTGATTTAATATAATTTTCATCTACTTTATCCTTTCATTTATATTCTGTATAGAGTCACTCTAGGTTGTTTGCAATCGTCACACCAATTAGTGAACCCATGTTGATTGAAGATTCGTCCTGACCCTAAAAGAGGAGGGTCATATTGAGTCTTGTGGTTGTCGTGCCATAACACACAAGCATTGATATTTAACCCCAATTGACATAATGTCTACTTAGTCTACATGTTGTTCTCAAATCTAGGAAAAGAATGAGTAGATAAATCTTGACAGGTGAATCGATAGAATTTGGTATTTGGGTTTGCCATAGTTTCCAATTGATAAGACGCTTGGTTGGGAAGCAAAATGATCTAATCATCAATTACAATCAATTTCAAACGAATTTATGTAGTTTAGTTGTTACTTCTTTCCTTAGGTTCAATCCAGTCATAGTTTATGATCAAACCATTCAATCTTCAAATCAAAGTAGATAATACAAAGCTGATAGCAACTTATAGTTCCTACCTAGATCTTGACAATGATCTTGACTCCACTACAATTGAACCTCTTACACTTGCTAGCAATAAGGTTGTGATTTCATATATAAATTCCAAACTTTGTTCCCATGGAGAAGAGCACCAACACATATTTGATGAGAGTGTAAGCTTGTATTTGATCAGATATGATCTCTATTCTCTAGATTGTAACACACGCTGAATGCACCAAGTTTTTGGTTTTGCTGTTAGGGATAACATTGAACCTGAGTAAATATCGGATTAATTAGTATATTTCATAAATTATTTACTACTTTCTTAGATTATTTAAAAAAATTTATCTCAAGGGTAATCAAACTAATTATCATATCTCTTTAGGTACCTATAAGTATCTTATATTTAGAATCTCTTTGTCTTCTATTGGATTGAGAAACCTAAATCCAAAGTCAATAGAACATTTTATAGATGCTTATAATCTAAATAGAAAGGTCGATAGAGTCAAAAGCAATTGAGAGGGTGATCTATAAGAAAATCATGAGGAGAGGAGGATTGAATATGATGATACCCCAACAAGTAAATCACTTAAGGATGTTCATGCACCTAATGTAAATGATCCATAATTAAGTGTTACTAAACCTCCTCGAAATTTCAATAACATCCACTTCCTTACTAACCATATTAGTCTTATTTAGACCCGATAGTACATAGGTAGTGTTGGAAAACCCCACCCAAACACTCTGAAAACTAATGTAGTCACATTACATGATGTTTTCATGAATATGTGTAACCTTTCTCTACATGACAGGGATGAAACATGGTATAACACTGTTCCCATTGGTATCATTCATTCTTGGAAAGATCCCACTGATGCTTTTACTAAGTTCTATACTTGTATGAATGTCAGCCATTATAGAGCTCATTTTTGTGATTTTAAATAGGTACCAATGAAATATCTTACTAAAATATTGAACATGTTCAAATGGTGTTAGGGAGAAGGTCCTCAAAATGGCCTACCTAACTTATTTCTTATCAATAATTTCTTTATAGGTATAAACAATGAGTTGAAACCTCTTCTTAATGCAACATCAGAAGGATTATTTGTGAAATTTGGTCTAGAGAAACATGTGCATGTTAACAATATCATGGCTACTATCAATTCAAATGAAAACATCTCAAATTTATAAAACTCCTAGTTGTGTGCAAGAACTTAAATCTTTTATTACCAAGAGGAACACATTCATGAATTTAAGAGCGTAGACATGTCTATCATGAAGTTCGACCAAATTTCATCCAACATCATGGATATGAAACTAAATCAACTAGACATGAAGATCAAAATCCAACTCTTGCCTCAAATCCCAAAACTACATATGGAGTTTGTTATGGTGTGTCATAATGGGGAGTTACCTCCCATATACATGAATTCAGTGCTTATGCATAGATTCACTAAGAGTCAATGAAGTAAGTAGAATTCATTAACAACATTAATCACAATCATCTAGAGTTTCCCTATATCAATATACAAGTCGATGAGGATGACTATCTTTATTCGAATCATAACCAAAATGTCCAAAACCAGTAAGCCACCAGATAAAAAACATGCCATCCCTTAAAATTTCTAGTAGCACAACCTACTAGATTTCAACAACTCCAACTCTTCTTTTAGGATTAATCAAACCTTCAAATGTTGTTTTTCTATATAGGAACATAATTCTTGGAAGTAAAAACACAAAATTAAAATACAGTGAATCAACTAGCCTCACTTGTTGATCATTTAAGACTCCTAAATGACATATCCTAGGCTAAGGTATTCCCAACCTTAAGGGGCAAGACCCACCAAATTTGGCTTCCTGATGCTTGAATATGGGTTGATCTTGAATTGAATATCATGCTTCTAGGAGGCAACCTATGTTTTGTATTCCAATAGTGTGATTTTTTAACCATTTTGTCTTTTCTTCTATTTACTTATTATGATAATATAAAAAATTACTTAGTATTTCTCTTTTTAGATCATAAACTAGTTACAAGTACAAATGAGGAGATTCATTTCATTCTTGTAGATCTATATATGTCCTTGCAGTTGGAAAGATGAATAGAGCTACAACTCTTCCAAAAATATGGGAAATCATACTCTTACAGTATGAATCCAAGATGTTGTGTATTACTCCACAAAGTGAAGCTCCAAAAACACCAACATGAAGCTACAAATCTATAATTCATGAGACCTTCTTGTAGTACTTTAGAATGCGACACAAGAAAATGTTTCCCTTTCTTATAATATAGACTCTATAAAACTTATATGGTGATTGGGGCATCCTAAAACTAATTAATTAAGGTTACACTTGATTAATAATTTCATGTTACTTAATTTTTAGAATTCATGTACCCCAAAAGAGCGATAACAAAAACAGACTACCACTTAGCCATTTTTAGTTGTCACATCCTAATTTCAAGTATAAACTATATAGATGAGGTAAATGCTAAAAATATTAAATCATGGATTTCTTGTATTAGATTTCTTGTATTAAAACATTATGTTGTACCAAATATGGTTCAAAAAGAAAGAATAAACATTTCCCCCATCACATGAGCAAAAATTCCAGGTGAAACCACTAGGGTCCTATACCTAAATAAAAAGTTTAATTTGAGCTCATTTATTATATTTGTGATAAATTATTAAGTAAGATATTATTAAACTCACATATCCTTGTGAATGTGTTACTATATTGTATTAACTTTAACAAATTTCATACCATAATAACCATATTCAGGTTCATTCCACAAGGAATTTTCCAAGACACCCTAAAATAATGATTTTTTACAAAGTAAGAGGTCTTAGGCTTATATAGCGCAACAAGCATAACATAAAGTTATTCTCTATTATAAATCATTAGAAGATCATTATTTTTCATCAATTGATGATAACCGAGCTCCAAATAGTGTCTTGTTCTTTCTAATGGTGAGTATATGAGAGTTCAAGGTAAAAGAAGTGAGTTATTTATAGGAAAGGAGAAGGGTACTTGTTTTATCGATCTACTTACGTCACAAATTTATCATCAATACACTCAACATCACTGATCCCTCCCCAGTCCTTTCCATCAATGGTTTTGACTAATCATTGGTCCATTCTCATCGTTGTTCATGAACTGACCACTCATTGGTTCACTTTGGTCACCGAACATGGACTGGTCTCTACTCGATCTCTTCTTTGTCATGGGTCGTGGTATGACTGTCTGTTGATCCATTCCATTGGTGGACATGGACTGATCGTTTGCTGGTCTCTTCTTTTGTCTGTTTACATGGACTGATCACTCATCTTCTTTGGCATTCTGACCAATCATCGATCCCATTCTAGACTAGTGATAGGTAGACATTCTTGGGTCTCCCATCAGAGATTAGATTCAACTTTTCATTGGTAGGAAACCTCTCCTACTCTGATGGAAATTCTATAATCCATTACTATATCATTTCATTGATGTTCATCAACACGATTTCATTGATAGAAGCTTAACAACCCTCCTCTATTGATGACAAAACTAGCTATCGTCTAAGATATTGAATTCCCATCAACCAAGTCCAAACATGAAAGAGAAATATAATATCTATACATACCATTCCATATTTCCAAAATGTCCCTTAAAGATCTATTTACTTAAGGAACCATGCAAATTAAAATATATATAAACAACTTAATATATGTCTTTGAAATTGCCAAATTAAGATTACATGAATTCAAAGGCAACATAACTTACATTTTAGGAATCAAGCTAGGTCACAATATTTACAAATTATCTATCTAAAGTGTTTTCCTATAGAAAGACCCATGAGAGTGACCTAAAACATTCAATCATGCCTTTTGCAATTGCACTAAGCCATTTATCTTATTTAGGTTGTGTTGAGTTTAGTTGGAGCATGCAATGGACATTTTATCACACTAGGATCTAAATAAGAATCAAATTTTATGCCGAAAAGGAGTGGTTCAAGTGGTCAGGCATGGTGTCTCCTAACAAAGGGACACTGGTTCGAATCCCAGTTGCCACCTTGATTTACCACCCTCCTGGGCGTTCGGCCTCCGCCACGGGCATGGGAGAGGGGGGAGAAATCTTTCTCTCTTAATCCCAAGAATCAAATTTTATGGACTGACGCTCTCATCAACAATCATCATCTTTGAAATATCAAATTTTAAAATTCTAAGATTGCAAAGAACTTAACAATTGATGACAATGTCTTTTTAGGGATCTTAGGAACTGCTTCAAAGGTTGGTATTTGAGTTTTTCACAGTAGAGATCCAAATGTTTTTGCTAACTTCCTAGAATGTTTTTAGGGTTGTTTTGAATTCATTTGAAACATGCAATGGAACATTTTTTTACACTAGGATCTAAAGTATATTCAAATTTTGAGACGTTCCCCTCTCACCAATAGTCATTTATTGAAAAAATAGGATACATTATAGGATTGCAAGGAATTGTCCATCGATTATAGAGTCACCCATGGGAGTTTGAAATCTACTTCAAAGGTTGGTTTATGAGATGTTTATAGTAGGTCACCGACTGAATTCATTACCTTCCTTGAATATTGTTTTAATTGTTTTGAATTTAATTAAACATGCAATGTATATGTATTCACATTAGGCTCTGAAGGAGATTCAAAATATACAAACTTACTCTCTAATTAAGCTCATCATCTTTGCAATCTCACATTGATAAATTCTGAAATTGGAAAGATTTTAGCATTGATGCAAAGTCAATTTAGGGAATTTTGATGTTTAAGACAATCATATTAGGTCTCCACTTGAATTCACTAGATTACCATAAAGTTATTAGGGTTTTATTGAATTAATCTAGAACATTAAATAGTCATTGCGTCACATGAGCTCTAAATGAGATTCACTTTCTATGTGTGTACCCTCTCATCAACAATCATTGTCTTTGCAATTTTATATTGTTAATTAAGGGATTCCAAAGAAATTAAATGTTGATTATGAGTCAACTAAGAGAGCTTGAAATCTTCTTCAAAGGTTGATGCTTGAGATTTGTTGGCTAAATGGACATCATTTTAAATCCCTTTGTTTTTGATAATGACAAACATTTCATTCTTGTCGATCTAATGTGCTACTTGAGTGTTGTAGGAATAAAGTGGATGACAAATATTTGGAAGATCTATATGATAAATTGCTTTAATTCAAGAATGTAATCAATTGTAAAACTTGTATAAGTATATAATGTACAAGTAATTAGACATCATGTAAATCAAGCGTTAGATCTTCCTTAGCAAATCACAACACTTAGATAGGTCATCCTCTACATTAGTGTCACAAATGCACACTCATACACAACCTTAGTACTTAGTTTAAAACATTGAATCAGGGTTAATCTCAGTCGACAAAATTCTCGACCGAGACACTCTCGGTCGACAAATTCCTCGACCGAGAAAGACCCAGGTAGCCGTTAGACACAATAGACAAGGTAGTTGGCAGTTGGAGATGAACGTTGCATACACTTGCTCCAGACAGTTCCTCGGTCGACAAGTCCTCGACCGAGTAGGACTCTCAGTCGACAATTCTTCGACCGAGATGTGTTCTGTCTGCAACTTTCAGAATTAATTAACTAGCCATTGCTAAAGCAACTAATGTGTACCTAACGACTAGTTAAGCACTTAGAACCCCCTAGAAAGTGTCTAGAACGTCCTTAAGCACTTGTAGGTCATTCCTATAAATAGGACATGCCTTAGGACACCTAAATTCACTTACATACACTTGTGATATACTTGAGCTTACACTTGCAATTGGCAATCCATTTTGAGCAATTGAGCAATACAAGCATTGGCCACTCATTCCCTTGCTCTAAATTCGTGTCCTATAGGCTACCATTTCCTGTCCACTAAACTTACACTTCAATATTCATTGGTTAGGAGATTTATACGCTTGATATAGGCAAATCAAGCCTTGTGCTTCAAAGTGGTAATTGTAATTTCCATTTCCTTTCTTGTTCTCTCTTATTGCTTGTACTCTCCTTGCTACTCCTAGGGTTGGAGGCTGCGGATTGGAGAGGGTTTGATCTTCTTGGTGAAGAAGGAGATCTTTGGACTACTTCTAGAAGGTTGTTGCAACGAGAGGCTACTTCAAGAGGAAGGCTACTTCAAGGGGGAGCTTGAAGTTACTTCAAGAAGGCTGCTTCAAAGTTGGTGCAACTATTTCAAGGTGAAGGCTATCCAAAGGGTGTAGAA
Organism: Alisma plantago-aquatica; assembly: GCA_963693085.1. NCBI lineage: Eukaryota > Viridiplantae > Streptophyta > Magnoliopsida > Alismatales > Alismataceae > Alisma > Alisma plantago-aquatica. The sequence goes on from OY856412.1 coordinate 116,908,899, forward strand.
AGTATTGTAATTTTATGTAAATTCCTTAAGAGGTAATAAAATTTAATACTTTCAAAATCCCGGTTGGGTAAGCAACTGGGTAGTGGATTGATTGCCTTAGTATTTGCTAAGGTTGGAACCACTCTAAACACCTTGTCTCCTATTTATTACTTGAATTGTGGTTGTTTGAGTTAAATTATTTTAAAATTATCATAAAACCCTATTCACCCCCCTCTAGTGGTTTTCAATTGGTATCAGAGCAGGCTTCAAGGAGCTCTAATCGAGTCTTGAAGAATGGGTGACGGGTTGCTCAACAACCTCAACTTGGAAGGAACACTTGTGGCTAGGCCTCCAGCTTTTGATGGAACTAACTACACCTACTAGAAGAGGAGGATGCAATTTTACTTCCAAGGGATCAGTTGGGACTTATGGAGAATGGTATCAACTCCTTATGAACTTCCTCAAGTGGAGTATGCAAATTGGGATGCTAATACGGTAAAGTCTGTCCAAATGAATGCAAAGGCTGTAAATATACTTTATTGTTCAATTTTCGTTGGTGAGTTTAATAGAATATCAAATTGTGAAACGACTTATGAAATATGGCATAGACTCTCTATAACATATGAAGGAACTGTTCAAGTTAAGAACTCTAAAATCAGAATGCTGAAACAGAAATTTGAACAGTTTCGTATGGATCAAAATGAATCTATTAGTGAAATGTATGCAAAATTTTCTTCTATTGTAAATGGCTCGAATGCTTTAGGCAAAGTAATCACTGAAGAAGATCAAGTGTCAAAAGTCCTTAGGTCTCTTCCTCCCAAATACAAGCCCAAGGTGACTGCTATCGAAGAAGCAAATGATCTCACCTGACTAGGGATGGAACAAATTATTGGCAACCTAGAAGCACATGAGGCAACTTTAGAAGAGGAAGAATGACGAGAACGTGAACTGCAACAAGGAAGAAAGAAAGATGTGGCTCTAAAAGCTTCAAAGATCATTACGCCGGAAAGTGATGAAACAAGTGAAGAAGAAGGAGAAGAAGCCCTAATTGTCAATGGTAAGAAATATAGAAGACTTAGATCTAACAAAATTTCTAGTTCTTCTTCTTCCCCTCCTAGGTGTTTTGAATGTGGAAAGAAAGGACATCTCAAAAATGAATGCCCTAAAGCTAAGAAAGGAAAGAAAAGCTCACATAAAAAGAAGGGAAAAAAGCTTATAAAGCTGTGTGGGATGAATCAAGTGAAAGTGAAAGTGGAGAAGAGAAAGTTGAGTGTCTCATGGCAAAAGAATATGATGAAGATTCCCAAGAGGTAAGCCTTTTTGATTTGCCAAAAGAAGATTTAATTGCTAGTTTACAAGAAACTCATGACAAGTATGTTGACTGTAAAAAAAACTAAAGAAGGTCACCAAAACAAATGAGGAATTATATGTTAGATTAAATGATCTTTCTTCTGAAAAGAACAATATTGATCTTGAAAATTTGTCATTAAAAACATCTTTGAATGATTGCAACATAAAGTCACTTACTCTAGAAATGAATCATGATCTTCTTTCTCAAGAAAAGGTTGATTTGCTTGCTAAACTAAACAATTTTCAGACCCAACCTATTCTATGTAACCATCTAGATTATGATAATGTTGTTAAGGAAAGAAACTCTCTATTATCTGATCTAGATCAAGCAAGGAAAGATATAAATAAGAAGATGGATGAGATTGCTAAGCTACAAAGAGAAATAAATGGCTAAAGAGGAAATGACATCCTTGATAATATTCTAAAAATTTCCTCTAGTTACAATGAAAGAAGAGGATTAGGATATGATCCAAAGAGAAATCAACCCAAAAGAGCTAAAGAATCCAAGACTAAGATTATGTTTGTACCTAAGAACACAACTTCTAGAAAGAGAAATGAAATTGACTCTATTACTTGTCATTTTTTTCTACGTCTTGGACATTACTCTTTCTCATGCCCTTATAAGAGGAAGGATTCTGAGTTAGTTTGGGTACCCAAATCTCAAACTTAAATTGAATGTAGTTTAGTTGAGATATGATCTAATGCTTATTCTTGAAAATCATAATGTTCTATCTCAACTAAACAAAAAGTTTCATGTATTGTGTTAATTTCAGAACTGATAAATTCCTGAAACAGAAACATATTCGGTCGACAAATAGTTCGACCGAGATAATTTCGGTCGAGAAACACTTCGACCGAGTAAATGCCTATGACAAATTAAAACCTACATGAAAAATCTTAGTAAAACAACAATCATTCCGGTCGAGAAATGATCGGTCGGAGCAAAAATCGATCGAAAAATGGTCGACCGAACAGACTTCTGCTTCTATTCAGTTTTAATATGTAAAATAGCAACTTTCTCGATTGACAAATTGGTCGACCGAAACACATGTTGGTCGAACTTTCGTCAACCGAATGAAGTTCTGATCAACTTTCTTTGTTAAAACATGTTCAGTTTAAAATTTAATGTACCTAACCATAACAGACCATCACATGGGTACCAAAACCTACATTTTAATACAAGATTGGGTGGTCGATAGTGGATGTTCCAAATATATGACCGGAAACAAGGATGCATTTCAAACTTTTGAAGAAAAGAAGGGTAGAACAGTCACTTTTGGAGACAATGGTAAAGGCAAAATTGTTGGGATAGGTAATATTGGTACAAATCTTGAAATAAAGAACGTTTTACTTGTTGATGGATTGCACCATAATTTAATAAGTATTAGTCAACTATGTGATAGTGGATATGATATTTTATTCAACAAAAATTGCTGCAAGTTACTAATAGAAAATACTACAAATGTTGTTTATAAAGGAAAAAGAGTTGGAAATCTCTATATTCTTAGACCTAACTCTATGCAATTTGTAGTTGGAAAATGCTTACTTGCAATTGAAAATTCTTTACAACTATGGCATAAAAAATTAGGTCATGCTAGTTCCCATGTCATCAAAAAGTTAGTTAAATATGATCTTGTTCGTGGTTTGCCTAATTTATCTTTTGATCAAACTGAAATTTGTGAACCATGTACCTTGGGTAAACAAACTAAAACCTCTTTTAAACCTAAAAATGTACTTAGCACCTGTAGATCCTTAGAACTCATTCATATAGATTTATTTGGACCTATGCGGACACAATCTATTGGTGGAAAAAGATATTGTTTTTTTTATTGTTGATGATTATAGTAGATATACATGGGTACACTTTCTTGCAAACAAAGATGACACTATTCAAGTTTTTATTAAATTTTGTTCCAAGATTGAAAATCTATTACAAAACAAAATATGTACAATTAGGAGTGATCATGGTGGAGAATTTGAGAACCATTTATTTGAAGAATTTTGCATATCTCAAGGCTACACTCACAATTTTTCTGCTCCACACACTCCACAACAAAATGGTATAGTTGAAAGGAAAAATTGATCACTACAAGAAATGGCTAGAACTATGATGCTCGAACATAATACACCTAAAACATTTTGGGCTGAAGCGGTAAACACAACTTGCTATGTGTTAAATAGAGTAACTATTCATTCCTATTTGAAGAAAGCACCATATGAAATCATATATAATAAGAAACCTAGGGTTGACTATTTTCATACTTTCGGATCAATATGTTACATTCTAAACACAAAAGAGGATAGAGACAAGTTTGACTCTAAGTCACATAAAGCCTTTTTCTTGGGATATTCTACATCTAGCAAAGCATTTAGAGTTTACAACACTATTTCTAGAAAAGTTGAGGAATCAATTCACATCTCTTTTCATGAAGAGCCACAATCTGACAACCTTGAAGTAATTGATCTTACTCATCAATTAGAAAATTTATCTCTACCTAATGATAATGAAAAAAACACTACTAGTGATCACCAAGCTGAAACACAACATGTTCCTAGACTCATTAAGGATCATCCTCAAGAATTAATCATTGGAAATCCAAATGATAAAGTCAAAACTCATTCTTCTTTTAAAGATGTTGCAAATACGGCATTTGTCTCTATAATTGAACCTAAAAAGGTAACTGAAGCCCTCAAAGATGACTATTGGATAATAGCAATGCAAGAAGAATTAAACCAATTCACTAAAAATGACGTATGGGACTTAGTTCCTAAACCACAAGATAAAACCATTATTGGAACTAAATGGGTTTTTAGAAATAAGTTAAACGAAGAAGGAGAAGTAATAAGAAATAAAGCTAGGCTAGTAGCACAAGGATATAATCAACAAGAAGGGATAGACTTTGATGAAACATATGCACCAGTAGCAAGACTTGAAGCAATTAGAATGCTACTAGCTATAGCTTCACACAAAAACATCAAACTTTTTCAAATGGATGTAAAAAGTGCATTTCTCAATGGGATAATCCAAGAAGAAGTATATGTTGCCCAACCACCTGGTTTTGAAATATCGGAAAAATGTGACTATGTATACAAACTTAAAAAGGCACTTTATGGTTTAAAACAAGCACCTAGAAATTGGTATGAAAGGCTCAATAACTATTTATTCAATAACAATTTTTCTATTGGAAATTCAGATTCTACTTTATTTTTCAAAACATATGCATCTGATTTTCTAGTTGTTCAAATATATATTGATGACATTATCTTTGGTGCTTCAAATGAATCATTATGTAAACAATTCAGTGATATTATGCAACAAGAATTTGAAATGAGCCTCATGGGTGAACTAACTTTCTTTCTTAGTTTTCAAATTAAACAAACGCCTGCCAGAATCTTTATAAGCCAAGAAAAGTACACCAATGAACTCTTAAAATGTTTTAGGATGGATCAGTGCAAACATGCTACCACTCCAATGGCTACCTCTACTAAAATTGATAAAGATGACAATGGGGAACCTATTGATGATTCCTTATATAGATCCATGATTGGTAGTCTGCTTTACTTAACCGCTTCTAGACCGGACATCATGTTTTCAGTTGGTCTTTGTGCTCAATTTCAACCACAGCCTATGTATTCTCACTTTCAAGCCGTCAAACAGATTTTCTGATACTTAGCCGACACCACAAGTTATGGTTTATGGTATCCTAAAGGGCAAACCTTGGATTTTACAGCTTATACTGACGCCGACTATGCTGGTTGTTGACTTGATCGCAAGAGTACTAGTGGTAGTTGTTTCTTGTTAGGAAGAGCATTAGTATCTTGGTTTAGTAAGAAACAAAATACGGTTGCCCTCTCTACAACTGAAGCTGAATATATGGCAGCCGGATCTTGTTGTGCTCAGGTGCTCTATATGCAACAAGTGTTAAAATATTATGGCTTTACTTTTTCATCCACGCCTATCTTTTGTGACAATACAAGCGCTATAAACTTAGCACATAATCCCATTCTACACAGCCGAGCTAAACATATTGAAATCCGTCATCACTTTTTACGGGATCATATCTCTAAGAATCATGTATCCCTTCATCATGTTGATACGGAAGATCCATTGGCTGATATTTTCACAAAACCGCTTCCAATAGACCAATTTAACAAAATAAGGAAGCAACTACTCATCACTCCCTTAGAGGATGTCTTCTTTGATATTTGTGCCTCTTAAAAACGTTTTTAATCGTGTTATTTTTGGCTTTCAAATGGACATCTTCTTCGAAAGATTTGATTAGCTATCTTTTTATGAGGGATATCAAATTAAGGGGGAGTTCTTTCATTTCTTTTAACGAATATCTTTTTGAAATGACAAAGGGGGAGAAATAAATGTAAATCTTAATAAATCTTAAAATAGTAAAAACTCAATCAATGAGTTTCATAAATCTCTTGGCTTTACATTAAAAGTTGCTATATTCCCTAAAGAATTGGATTTTATGTTCCATACTTCTTTGGGAATAATAAGCACACATTTCATAAACAAGAGAAGAAATTCACAAAGTAAATCTCAGGTATGAAACTCAACTCATTTTAAAGACTAGTTGATTTATATTTTGGAAATGTTTGTCATCTTCAAAAAGGGGAAGATTGTTGGCTAAATGGACATCATTTTAAATCCCTTTGTTTTTTATAATGACAAACATTTCATTCTTGTCGATCTAACATGCTACTTGAGTGTTGCAGGAATAAAGTGGATGACAAATATTTGGAAGATCTATATGCTAAATTTCTTTAATTTCATGAATGTAATCAATTGTAAAACTTGTACAAGTATATAATGTACAAGTACTTAGACATCATGTAAATCAAGCGTTAGATCTTCCTTAGCAAATCACAACACTTAGATAGGTCATCCTCTACATTAGTGTCACAAATGCACACTCATACACAACCTTAGTACTTAGTTTAAAACATTGAATCAGAGTTAATCTCGGTCGACAAAATTCTCGACCCAGACACTCTCGGTCGACAAATTCCTCAACTGAGAAAGACCCAGGTAGCCTTTAGACACAACAAACAAGGTAGTTGGCAGTTGGAGATGAACGTTGCATACACTTGCTCCAGACAGTCCCTCAGTCGATAAGTCCTCAACCGAGCATGACTCTCGGTCGACAATTCTTCGACCAAGATGTGTTCTGTCTGCAACTTTCAGAATTAATTAACTAGCCGTTGCTAAAGCAACTAATGTGTACCTAACAGCTAGTTAAGCACTTAGAACCCCCTAGAAAGTGTCTAGAACGTCCTTAAGCACTTGTAGGTCATTCCTATAAATAGGACATGCCTTAGGACACCTAAACTCACTTACATACACTTGTGATATACTTGAGCTTACACTTGCAATTGGCAATTTGTTTTGAGCAATTGAGCAATACAAGCATTGGCCACTCATTCCCTTGCTCTAAATTCGTGTCCTATAGGCTACCATCTCCTTTTCACTAAACTTACACTTCAATATTCATTGGTTAGGAGATCTATACGCTTGATATAGGCAAATCAAGCCTTATGCTTCAAAGTGGTAATTGTAATTTCCATTTCCTTTCTTATTCTCTCTTATTACTTGTACTCTCCTTGCTACTCCTAGGGTTGGAGGCTGCGGATTGGAGAGGGTTTGATCTTCTTGGTGAAGAAGGAGATCTTTGGACTACTTCTAGAAGGCTGTTGCAACAAGAGGCTACTTCAAGAGGAAGGCTACTTCAAGGGGGAGCTTGAAGTTACTTCAAGAAGGCTGCTTCAAAGTTGGTGCAACTACTTCAAGGTGAAGGCTGTCCAAAGGGTGTAGAAAGTATTGTAATTTTATGTAAATTCCTTGAGAGGTAATAAAATTTAATACTTTCAAAATCCTGGTTGGGTAAGCAATCGGGTAGTGGATTGACTACCTTAGTATTTGCTAAGGTTGGAACCACCCTAAACACCTTGTGTCCTTCTTATTACTTCAATTGTGGTTGTTTGAGTTAAATTATATTAAAATTATCATAAAACCCTATTCACCCCCCCTAGTGGTTTTCAAGATTTTCATACTAGGGCTTCAATTGAATTCACTACTTACCTAAAATGTTGGGCTGTGTTGAGTTTAGTTGTAACATGCACTATACACTTTGTCACACTAGGATTTAAAGTATATTTTAATTCTATGAAGTGACCCTCATATAAAATATCACCATCTTCACAATCTTAGATGTATAAACTTTATAATTTTAAAGAATTTGATCATTCATGGCATCGTCAATTAGATAGCTTAAAATCTTCTTCAAAGATTGGTGTTTGAGATGTTCATAGTAGGGCTCCAACTAAATTCACTACCTTCCTACAATGTTTTTAGATCTTTGCAAATTACTCGAGGATCCATACCGTGCATCTTTCTAGGTGATCCTATATCATCTCATGTTCATGCATTGATTTTTGGTGTTGCTTGTTTAGGGTTGTATTAGATCCTATCTCCACCCATCAATTGTGACATTTGTGTCTCAATTGTAACATGTAGTTATTGTGGCAATTGTTATTGTATGCAATCACCATCAAAATTGACATGATTTTGTGGTTTCCAACTCATATGTGGTGATTTTCTTGGTGACTGTGTGTATGAATTCTTCACATAATATCTGTGTGGTACACTTGCCACCCAATGCAATTATTTTCTCATATGATGTTACAACATCCAGACCGCGTGACACATGGCCACTTTAAATTTGCAATTTTCTCATATACAATAAGCTATCCACATAGTGTATGACACTATGCATACTTATTGTTATTCAATCATGCTTAATTTATTACACATGTATCATTTTCCCAAGTACAAGATATTTCTTAGAAAAATTGAGATCAATAACAACATACATTAATGTAGTATCATTTGTGTATATATTTTGTTCTTCATGCATGGAAAACCATGTGATACACCTAAAAACCTGATTTGGGGTTGTGGTACGCTGGAAGTGACCTATTAATGTCACTTGTTTTGTGATTTTGTGTATTTGTTTGTGTATTTCCCATCCACTATATTTTTTTATTACATGTGAGATTTATATTCCTTGTAATGCGTTTAGGGTAATAGTTTGCCTACATGTTGGGTACATGAGGAGTAACCCATGTATGTCACGTTTGATGTTTTATTTGTGTTTCTTAATATGTTTCCCATCAAGTAGATATTTTTATTACATTCATCTCAATTTTCCTTATAAAGTTTCTACACTACTGCTTTGTCTACGTGATGGAGTAAATTCCCAAATCTGTGCTTTAAATGTGAGGCCCAAAATAGTAGTCATCTATCCAATATTTATACATATCATATGCTTCTCATATAGTTCAGATTCATGTAATAGCCCCAAAGATTTTAAATTAGGGTTGGAGTAATTATCATTGCCCCAATATTCACTTCTTTTATGTGTTTTTTCCCCCGTTAGTTTATCATATACTTTGGTTATTTTTATATTTGATGTAACTCTAGTTTTCCTATACATATATTTCTGTAATTGTTTTTCCTACATAATGATGGACACTTTCCCAATTATGAGGTCTATCCTATAATCCTGAGTTTCATAATACCATTGACCTATCTAATCTCTTTTTCTCCATATGATATATTGTCATGCATTCATATTCAATGCTATCCTAATCATGTGATTTTGGTCTCTCTTTGTATGCTTCTGATCCACTCCGATTGACTTTTTGTTACATTATAGTGTGCTTTTCCTATCAATATATGCAAGGTATTGCTTTAATTACATAATCTATGACATTGTCTCAATTACTTGGACTTACTTGATAATTCTGAGGTCTAATTAGTTGATTTAGTGTTCATTCCACAATGCATTCCTTACATTTCTATTATGATAGGTTTGTTGAGTTGATTGGTGTGGGTCATATATGTTACACTTGCATGATCAAGTGACTCAATTGTTTGGGAACTTTGAATGAATGCGTCATATAATGTTAATACAAATTCATCATACATGTGTATCATGTGAGGGTGGTTTATTATTTTGTAGTATTTCACATATGTTACAATGATAATATTTTAGTTAACTCAATTGTTTGGCCTTTGTAAATGAACACCTCACACAATGTTACTATGAAATATATATACTTAAATAATATTGGAGTTACCCATTCTCATATTAATTTCTTCAATGTATTTGAATCATATCATATTTTTTTTTCATATGAACAAAATGACTACATGAAGTTACTTGAACATTAATTGTACCATTTTAGGATGTTTGGATCAATCAGTGTTTTTTCTTTGTAAATGAACAACTCATGTGTTTTTTTCTTGAATGAATTATACTTTTTGTCAGGTTGTTTGAATTAATTGTATTTTTGATCATGTGATAGATTGATCGGCTCATGTAACATGTGAACATGTAGGGATTTTCTTAATCAATCAAAATATTTTGTAGTAGTTAATGTTTGACTTCATATCAAGTATCGAGTTTAAAAATTATAGGTCAAGCATATGTGTGCATGTGATTTTGAGTATTGTGTCAATTTTTTGTATTCATATTTGAAGGTAGACTTACAAATTGATATTGTGGATACTTGATTAGTTTTGGTTGTAAATATCTAATTTTAATAAGTTTTCAAAATTATTAGCAATCATAAAAAACTATAGTGGTTTTAGTTTCTTTTTAGTGATGGTACTGAGTGATCATCGAGGATGTTTGTTTGGACTAGGGAAATATTGAAACCATGTTTATATAATATGCCATTGAAACAATTTGGATATGTGTGTTCAAGAACAAATAACCAAAGAAGGTTGGATGGAGGTGTATTATGAATTTAAATTCAAGGGCCTGGGTTGAAATAATTTGATAAAAACTATACGAATACACAACCTCAAAGATGATTATGTTACCATAATTGTGTTGGAGATTCATAGTGGATTTGGATGGGATGGGGAATTGTGTAAGTTGATACTGCATGATGTAAGGAATGGAGTGATCTACTTGAGGTGATCATAAATTTGCAATTATAAATTTACTGCACACAATTTTCTCATGTTTTAGACTGAAATGAAGCTTTTAACTACCCAAATTTCTTGATATGGAAACAAGAATCTTGCCAAGTTGCTGAAGCAACCATTATCACACTATCATGGTTTTTAGTTTCTAGTTGGTAGAAACATTCCTATAGGAAATTACACATTTTTCATTCAGTGCTTCTACTATTTCCCGTTGTGATGCTTCAGAAGATGTAATCAATCTTGATGAAGATTACATAGAGAAATTTTTGGGTCTACCCAACAAAAATTCATCCATATCACTATTTTGATCTTTTTATATGAACAATGTCTATTTTAATGGTGAAACTCAAGCATACAATGATAACAACACCGGTCCCTAGTGGTGGTAGGCTAAGTAAGCATAATGCTACAACAAAGGAAGTTAGAACAAGTGATGACTCGATCAAACATCTCTCAGAAGCTTACCGGAAGGTGTATGAAGCTATGTTTCATTTTTCCAATTCGGAGACTGACCAAGTATCTAACATTATTGACCAATACTACAACACATTTCTGAATGCACCAATTGTTACCTATAGTTTATCCTTATCAACAACTTGAGGGTTAATATGAACATGCCCATCTATTTGAAATTTTGCAATCATTGATTGTATGAAGTTAACTTTTTTACACAAGCAGGTCACCCAATAATACTATTTCATGTGGCTTCCTCTAAGATAGTATCTTTCTTTAAAAGTGAAGGTATCAAGATGTATAATGTGTGCCCCTTATCCTACTACCTCTAGACAATGTATAATACTACTATCTTGATACGACTTATATGTGTATGCCACCACCAACACCAACCACTATAGGTGGAAGAGCATCGCCATCTTCGGACATGCACAGGTCCAAAAGGACACCCACTTCCAACATGCCTACCATCTCATCTGAACCACCAACACGAGGAGCCCAAGACAACCAACATGACCTTTCTAGAGATGATAATAAAAAAGTCTTTCATTACCCCCATTTAATATTTTCCCCTCTACTTTTGAGTATGTATTACTTTAATAGTTTTCGTTCATACTTTGCTTGGTTGGTAGACATTTGAACTATTTATCAATTTTTTTTATATTTTCTTTGGTAATTTACCAGTTCATAATATTGTATATGATTATTATTGATTATTTTTGTAGTATGTGTGAGAATGTATCTCTAGTTTGGTATAGATACATGTTTTTTTTATTGTGGTTAAAAAATGCATATGTGGATGCCACTGAACACACCTTTACTACTATACACAACAACACTATTATCTGCAACGGTTGCACTAATGCATCGTGTTGTTGGAGCAATATGTTACACTCTTAATTGGGCCTAAATGATAATGGCAATGAAACATCACCTACACACCCGAGGTTAGTTAGCATCAGAACAAGACATCAAAATATCCTAGAACTAATGCAATGCAATATAAACAAAATGTGCAACATGTTTTGTATAAGGCCTCCATCTATCATGGCTCTTGTTGACAAGCTAGACAAAGTGTACAACATGTTTAGTTGACATGCTTGTGTTGTACGAAAGATTGACTACTGGTGACTTCACTGTACTCAAAGGATGATACTACTTGGTTGGTCTAGGCTATGCCAATATAGCTCAATTTCTCACACCATTCCACAATATGACATATTATTTCTTGATACATATGTGACATCCCACTGCCATAATATCGAGAATGCTAAAAAAATCTTGATTAAATCCAAAGGTCATTATTGTCAAATAATCATGCAATCACAACAAGGGTCTAAAAAATCTTATCTACCAGTAGAATGTAATATTTTCATGACTGCGGACCTTTTATAAAATTCACTATAGTACATATATATTTCACAAACATGTAGTGACCTCTAAAGCATAATTCATAGGTATATTAGTTACAATACAAAAATAGAAACCTTACAACTCATATAGTTGCGACATCAAAGATTTTTCACTCATGTAATCTCATGTCGGGTACATAGCTAATTACAAAACTTCCCATCTAGACTTTAGTATAAAAGGATGATACCATACTAATACCCCTATACATAAAATACAGTTCATCCTATGAGGAAGGTCACATAATCATCAACTATCTCTAGGACCCCTTCATACAAACATCACCTACATCCAGAATAGTATTGGCCTCCACCAGTTTGATCCTCTCTATTACAACATGAGAACCTCATACAACACCTAAAAGATGTTGAAAACCAGAGAGTGAGACCACAAGTCTTATCAATATGATATAACAACCGAAATATCTAATACTTACCAGATATCATATGTAAACATTAGAGTTACACTAAGCATTTAGATTACTATGCTAGAATATATTAAAAGGTGTACTCGTACCATATTCTTACATATACCACAATGTGTACCTAAATGAGATATAAGACAATATATTTATTAGAGTAAAGAAATCACCCATCATGAGCCCAAACATATTTTCTATTCAAGAAACCTTAATAGATATACTACACAACTGAGTTACACATTTATGATGTCCTGGCAGATTGATTGTTACCATTCAAACTGCCAACTACATTGAGAATCCCAGACTAGAAATCCGAATCAGATCTAAGAATATCCATATTCCATTAGATATTTGCAACTGACCTCAAGTCGAACCGAGCTATAAAAGGTATAGTGCTCCCAAGCTAGTTCTACCATGGATAATGGCTCAAGGGTGGATCCACATATCATGGGTATATATTGGGTACACAAACCACAACACCAAACTTAGGTATCAACACAGAAATCAAGACACAACCAAAGTCATTCTCCATAAAGTATCTCATGTCAAATGTATCATTAATTATAATTAGGCCCCAACAGATCTTGTGATGTTAGGGTATATTGACCCCATATGCCCCCATATATTCGACAATATACGCTCCAAGCATCGGATCACAATTTGCATATTTTTACAAGACAAATTCATTTCATTATTGTTGGCTTGAGGAAATAGATCTACATATTCATGACATCACATATTAATGTTATACTTCATCAATTAAGTCCATTACTCTTTATAACTGCATAAATCAAGTTACACAAAAACAATAATAGGATATCTACAAGGTTTTTCAAAGGATTGTAACTTCATAACATATAAACTATATGATTGTAAGAACTTGACTTATCAAGGTAAGGTATACACTGACACCTCTCGGGCATATGAAGGCCCATCATAAAGAATCAAACACCAAAGAGTTCCATCTATATCGATCCCATACATAGGTTGAGCTCCTTCTAGGGCATCCTATTATGTCCATTTAAGAATACTTCTCTCTTTTCAAGTATTACAATCATCACTTCAGGCATAAGTGAAAACACATATTCCTACATAGTAAAAAGGTCTTAAAACATTCTTAGAGAAGCTCCACACGCAAGGGTGACACAATGTTCACATCACATGTACTCATAGGAACTTGTTAATTATTGAATTACTACATTCAAGAATATTCCTTCAACATGAATTATATATATGCAAGGACATGGTAAACTTACCATGTTACTCACATCAAGAAACTATTTGTGAAGTCTAAATAGAACATGCAAGTGTGTATCTTCTATATACCAGTGCATTCCAATATTTCACCTCTAAGAATTTTGAGGGAGATCCCTACAATAATAAGTTTTGCATGCGCAAGGTGGGTATAACATGAATCAAAAGTTATATTACAAGAATAAGATTTGCATGCACAAGGTGGGTACGTCATGAATCAAAAGTTATATCACCTGCCTTACAAATGTGAAAACAAGTCAAATCAAAGAGGACACAATGGAATCTTTGAGCTTCATGACAAGCTCCATATGCAACCACAAACTCTCCAAGATAAGGGTTATTTCCTCTCAAGGCCTTCCACAACAATACATCTACAATATAAAGGCAACTAGATCAACAACAGAGAAGGAAAGTAGGGTGCAAGTATACTATAGTTGAAACCCTAAAGGAGCATCCCTAGGAACACGACTTAAGGAGGAAGAAGATAGTGGATCTTCAAGATCAAGGAGGGAAAAACCCTTACACAGATTTAGGTCTAGAAGATGCAAGAAAGGGTGTTGATCAACACACATGAAGAGAAGACAAGCAAACAACAACTTTGATGAAGGTTGACAAAGACATACTTTTCATCAGTTGGTGTCAGCATATGGCATCTTATTACTACTGTAGCTCTTTGAGACAACTCGTGCACTTGAGGCAAGGAAGTAGGAGAAAACGGGAACATATAGTCTTCTAAGGATAGAGAAGGATGGTCAAATATGTCCTAGAATTAGTCATTACACCTATAATCTAAATTTAGACCTTTCATCAGTAAATGAGGGTGGAAGCTTGATTGGTTTCCATCATCGTCCAAGCACATTAGGGTTTCATCAGTGGATGTAGACTGAGGTCTGATCTCCAAACAAACTCCATTTTATTGGTCTTCATCCATAAACCCATTCACACAAGAAACTGTTTAGTAGAGACATATGAGATTCCATGATTGTTCTCATTGCAAAGCTCTTCATTGGTCTGACGCATCAAAGGTTAGTGTCTTCATCAGTTGTCATCATTGGTCCTCATCCAATGAACCTTCCAACCAATGAAAGCATATAATGTCAAAGAGAGTGACCATTTACATTGGTTCTCAACTAATGGGAAGGAAGTGACCTCATCATTCCTCAATCGATGAAAAGATGGGACACTTTGATCAGTTCTTAACCGATGGAAAGACAAAGTACTTTCATTGGTTTTCAACTGATAAGAAGGCAGAACACTTGTTTAGGTACTTAAAGATTAAACCAACCAACTCCAAATAAGAGGGAGAGCATACGATGTGCATTTATAGGAAGGCCCTCCAAACATGGAGAATTTTTACATAGACCCTCTGAAACAAAACATCAACAACTAATTACAAATACAACAAGCATGGAGTAAAATCATGTGAACATTTAGTTAAGCTAACAAAGCATGATTAAGAAGTTAATCTATGTCATAGGTATTACAAGAGGGGGTTCCATGTGTGTACAACAACAAAAGTTAGATTTTCATCTATAGGATAAACACACCCAACTATGAATTGTGGTTCAGAGAGAATTCAACATGTTGAATTGGAGGTTCGCCACAATTAGACAAAAATTGATGTTCATTACAATTTAACGATTAAATTATCTCATATTCAATATTGTACAATTTTTTAAAAAGACATCAAATACTACATGAAAGCATCCATGAAGACAACATAATAGACAAAGTCAGTCAACAAGAAACTAGTGAATTGCCACATCACCAAGCGACTCAAATGGAACATGGAGTTGGGCACAAGCTAGAGGAAGATGTAGCCAAAGGACTCTGGGATAAACAATAGGATGTCTCAATTTGTTTTACGGGCATATGAGGATAGTTTGTTCTACTTGTGGATAATATATTTTGTAGTATGTTGATATGAACAAGTTTATTTTCATGTTTGTATGTCATGAACTTTATAACTAGTATGTAACGTTCTTGTTGCATGAATAATTTCATATGATGATTACCAAAATGTCAATATGTCAATATAAACTAATGTACACTATTTGAGTGTACTTGGACCAAGCAGATGCAAGCAATGGTAGGTTTGAAGAACATAACCCTCATTTATTATAGTAAACTTATGGTGAGGGATTGGTTCAAAACACATGCATACTGAGGCTACAATGTTAAATTTGTTGGTGGGGGCAATGATGAACCTGCTATTATTTGCACATAGCACTAGGTCAAACTGGTCAAGATTTTCATATCACCTTTTAATTTGCAAAAGCAGACACCACAATACTGCTACTTGACGTAGATGAGTTGTATAGCAGGTGTAATTGCATCCATAACAAACAAAATTTAATAGTGATAGCCCAAACTATAGGGAGGAGGACAAGTCAAATAATTCATAGCACAACATTATATTATTTTGATGTACCAACAAACTTATTTCCATTTTGTATGACAATGTTGTATTGAACAAGTTTGTGCTGACTTTTATTATTTACTAGGAATTTTCCAATTGTCCTCATATAAACGTGCTATGTTAGGCTTGTGAAATGTTTCAATAAAATGTAGCAATCCAATATCAAAATCAATTCAATATGATCTCATGCGGTTTATAGTGTAATTGTGGAAGATTTTTCACGCTCAAGATTAACACGAAAGATGCAATTAATTTCTAATTCAATGTTTTAAGTGAGAGGCCCAATGAATTATATTACACTTATGGGGTAATACTTGCTTATAAGTTAATTTAACAGTAAAACATTATTCACACTAACAAATGACACATGTCAACAACACTACACATACATCTGAACCACTACATGCAAAAATTTAGTTGACATGAATGACACTACACATGCATCTGGACCATTAAATGCAAAAAATTATTTGATTTATGAAGATTGCAATATTGGTTGGCGTCAAGTGATGGCTTTTTGTGATGTCTTTGACATGACCATTGATGATGAAACAAAGAACAATGCATACATGGACAGATGGTCCATCCTGTCCAAACTAAAAGAGCTAAATTGCTATACTTTTCCACAAACCCCACCACCAAGTCCATGATATCCGTTGTCATGTCATACAAGGTATGTATGGATTTCAACCTTTTATTAGCACTTCAATGTACTATAAATGTTAATATACAAATATGACAGAAATAATTTCATAGCTTATACTACATAGAGATTATGTATGTTGTGTTTTAATTATCGATGCTTTTATGTATCTTTGTTGGTCGATGATGATTACTCAAATTAGGATAGTTTCTACGACCATAAGTCACTGTTTTATTCGTATGCAGATGGAAAGTACCATATGGACATATAGAATGATCAAAGGACTCATTCAAGCGACGTCAAAAAGAAGTTATTGGGATGTATGGCATATCATAACCTTTTCAACAATGATTGAGCAGGCATCATACAATTTCTGATTGCACTATTCCATCTTACATTAAGAGTGATACATGAGGTTGTGGGATAGGCCAAAAAAAAATTCTATCAATACGAGAAAATTCTAAGGTCAACAAGTGGTCTTAGTGCAATTATTATTGTAGAAAAGTAACAAATTCTCGACAAGCGAGAACGATTCAGTTGAAATTGATCCTAAGCCAAATTTGATGGTACATAGTAGGTGGACATATTTTATACCAATGCAATCAATTATATATGAGATCAATAAGTTATTATTAAGTCACCTAATTTTAACACAACCAACCTAACTATTTTTCTATTTCAGTTATGTATGTCTTGAATATTTAAATTGTAAGTTCATTTTATAAGTAATAATATCATTATGCCTCAATCACAATATCATGAACAACTGTATTTACTCCATAATATTAATATTAATTAATATAAGGTGCAATATGTCTCACAAAAAACAATTAATATAAGTTGTATCATGTCTATTGTATTGACTTTAGTTAATATTATCTATAGTAACTTTTCCATGTCATATAACAGAATGAATCATGCACAATTCTCTATAATAAAAAACTTATCCACATTTATAGTACATCCATAAATAATTTATACAATTCAGACTGACGTCCATACAAAATCAGTCCATATCCGAAATGCAATGAGACACAATATTGTAGTTCATACTGATATCCAAACATAATCAAAGTAGAGCCAACTGCATCCATAATGAATATTGTAGCTTTGACTGCTAACCAAATGGAAACAAACCAGACTGAACCCTCAAATTCTAATTGCTATCTAAATATAATCTGAATGCAACCAGACTAAGTTGCCAAATGAAAACTTTGCTCAATACAAACTAACTAGTCTCAATATCCTGACCAACTCAATCCAACTCCTAGGATTTTAGTCATGTGCCTAACATGGGCCTACTATTAAGAGGATACAATCATCATATGTGATCTAGGATGTGCATGTGAGTGTAGACCTGTCAAACTGGGTCAAAATCCGTGGGCGCCCATGGGTCGACCCGTTTAAGTTGGGTTTGGGTGGCAAAATTTGCCACCCGCTGAAAATCACCCAAACCCATACCCACCCGTTTATTAAGCGGGTTTCGCGGGTGATCCGCGGGCACCCGCGGGTGACCCAGTTAATTGAAGCAAATATATTCATATACATAATATACACATACACCTATTAAAAGATGTTGTTTGTTTTGTACAAGTTAATTCTTTACCTTTACCAACAACAATTGTATTCTCTTTATTTTGTGTTTGCAATAGGCAATAACAAGTACTTGTAATATTATGAATGCCTAATGTTACATGACAAAATTATGTATTTTTCTTGTGATATTTATCAATGAAAACTACATCAATTTTCCAAATTTATATCAACATACAACTAGCTGCTACTTTTTCATATATTAAAAATTTATCGAATAGTTTGACGTCAAACATAGTAGTTGGTTGATTCTTTTGCACTATATTTGACATAAAAACAATAGTTACAAGCTGTTTCAAATGTTGTTTTTAGTGCTAAAGAAAGCAACTGATAACTTATTGTTGATTGTACACATTTATATGGGCATCCGCGGGCAACCCGCAACCCGCTGGGTCGGGTTTGGGTGTGCTTTTCTTCCACCCGTTTAGAAGTGTATATTTTTGACCCGCACCCGCCAGACCCGCACCCGCACTGACCCAACCCAAACCCAACCCACCCACCCGTTTGACAGGTCTATGTGAGTGTATGAGTTGTCTTTATGCCGTATGGTGAAACCCATGAACTGTTTACATCCAAGCTCTTAGCCTCTTAGGTCGAGAAGAAGTTTATATACTGTATGAGAAAGCTCGTGAAGAGTTTCTTCTACAATTTCTTTTCCATTTCTTCAAATATTTACTATGTAGAAAAGAGCGTATTGAATATATTTTATACAAATCTTCTATGTTTGAATTACAAATTAATATTTTATTCTAATAAGGTAACCATGTGAGAGCATAGAAGGATTTAGATGTGTTGAAAGGTGTGAGGGAAAACTCACTTTTGTTGTTGTGTTGTGTTAGAAGGCATACCGCTAGGGGAACTTGAGACTCAATTAAGGCTATATAGGCCGAGACACTCAAGCTCATATAGTAATTAACCGATTAACTAAATAGCCTATAATACTTTCTAACAAGATGCAATCTTTGCCTTTATTTTAATGCTATATGAAAAGTTGTAAAAGGGGTTGAAATAACATACTAACGCTTGTCTACTAACTATATAGGTCGTGTAAGTGTTACTTGTAAATTTTACTTTTAATTCTTTGAATTGCTAATTGATTTTGTGTGTATTAACGAGGTTGTATGTGCGTCGCATTATGAGCTAACTCCTACTAGGCTCCACGCTCACAATGTCGAGTGTAGTGAAATCAAAATTAGGAAAACGGGGATAAGGGTGCTCCTAACTGGCACCTCAAAGGATATATATGATAACATTACCGAACTAGGAAGCATATATTGTAAACTTTGTTTCTCCTTTTACCCGATCATCTTCTTTTTTAATATGTGTTTGGTACAAAATTAGTTAAAACAAATTTCAACATATTTTTCCTTTCACACCTTCCTTACTCGCAATGTAATTGCCTACCAGCTGTAATCCTTCTCATTTTCTTCATTATTTAGATAAGCTGATCCAATACTGTTTTTACAATCTTCAAAATAATGTAATATTCTCAACCCATGTATCTGTATCTTATCCCTCTATTCAATGACACATGACGTTAAACATTATAAACTGCCCAAATTCTCAACCATGTTTCCAACGATGGGTATGTTTTTTTTTTTTTTGAAGTCCCACGATGGGTATGTTAGACTCCAGTGGATTACTTATTTCTTACCAATTGGAACGTGCGGTAATGTGACACCGCCTGATCACTGTTTCTTTACTAATTTTCGTAAGCGAGATGCATATTCACCTCGACCCCTAGATATTAAAAGAAAAATAAAATAAAGAGCTCACTGATTTCCTGTCTAGATAATCTTGTTCCCAGCTCTTTTCCACCGCCATACTCTGCCCGAGTATGTAGTTATGCAAATATTCAATCATACTCCTTTTCCGTTCTTGTCAATATAATACCTCACGAATAGAGCGATTTATACCATACTCTGCCCGAGTATGTAGTTATGCAAATATTCAATCATACTCTTTTTCCGTTCTTGTCAATATAACACCTCACGAATAGAGAGATTTATAGCCTTTCACACTAAGCTTTCCAGAGCCAACTGGACATGGTGGAGTGATCGAGTTTAGACACCGTCCTTTCCTGTTGAAAGCTATGCTGTAATAATGTTGTGTTATCGTATGTTGGGTATGCAAGGCATATTCAGTCATTTATGTGTGTGACCCTTACAATTGAATTACAAGGGGGTGAATAAAATGACCTACTGGCTTCACTAAAGAAATGACATCGGTGTATCTTGCGGGGGTTGCATTCTTGGAAGGTTGCCATCGAGATTTTTGCTCCATGAAATATATTCCCGTCCCCTGCAGACCGTGTCAGGTATCACTTTAGCCTAACCCATATCCAACCTACTAATTGCAACGTCTTTCTTCAAATTTATGCCCTTCATGGCCTCTCTTAGCTTTTCCATCTCGTCCCACAACCCTGCCACAGCATACAAATTCAAAAGCTCCATGTACACCCCAACATTACCTGAATCTAGTTCAAAGGCTTTTTCTGCAGCGGCTCTACCAAGATCTGCATTTCCACACTCTCTGCATGCGCTGAGCAGAGCACACCATACGCTAGAGCTCATCTCAACATCACTGCCGTCTCCAGCCAAAACGCTGGCAAAATGCCAAGCCTTGTCCAGCTCTCCAGCTCTGCATAGCATGCCCATGATGCAGCAGTAATGCTCAGGCCGCGGGATAATGCCAAAATGCTTCCACATAAGATTGAAGTACTCAAGCCCCTGAGTTTGGTAGCCCATACGACTGCAAGCAGAGAGGACCGTCACAAAAGCAACATCATCGGGTCTGATGAGCTGGGCAAGCATTTCCTGAAATGTTGCAATCACGTTGTCAAAACAGTTGTTCCTGCTGTATACGTTGAGCATCGAGGTCCATAAAATTAAGTCTCGTTCCTGCCCATGGTGCGTGGCCTTTACTCCGGCCTTATCAAACACCCGACGAGCTTTCTCGATAAGACCAGACTTGCCGTACATCTCCACAAGGGAACTCTGCACAAAGAGATCACCTTCCATTGTGCCGAATCTGCGTAAGAAATGGCCATGTACCTGCATGCCTAATTCCAGGGAGGGCAATTCAGCACACATCCTGAGAGCTAATGAAATAGTGAACTCATTAGCATCGATACCCAGAGAAGGCATGCTTCTTAGAAGCTCAAGGCCTTCATCCCAAGCTTTCATCTCTGAATAGCCAGTTATTAGTGAGTTCAAGCAGATCGTGTTCCTGTAAGGCATTCCATCGAACATATGTTTAGCATACTCAATTAGCTCTGTTTTCACATAAAGATCGATCAAGGCGCCTCCGACGAACAGGCTGGAATCCCACCCTGACTTGCAAGCAAACCCATGGATCTGCTTACCTGTAAGTGCATTCCTGATGGTGGCAGTAGCAGTGAGCGCGCT
Source organism: Alisma plantago-aquatica (assembly GCA_963693085.1). Classification (NCBI taxonomy): domain Eukaryota; kingdom Viridiplantae; phylum Streptophyta; class Magnoliopsida; order Alismatales; family Alismataceae; genus Alisma; species Alisma plantago-aquatica. The sequence goes on from OY856412.1 coordinate 116,930,835, forward strand.
GCATAGAGTGTAACTATCAGACGATACGCCATGGCGATGCAGTGATGAAAACAATCTCACAACGAGAAAGGGGAAACCCTGACGTGACAGATCAGAAAGCGTGACGTTCCAGCAAGATGGATCGCCATCGTTTGGGTAGATAAGGTTGCTGATGCGAAAATCGCTCAGGTGGCCGGAAGTGGCGGCTGCGTAGGAAAGGAAAAGCTTAGCTTGAAGATCGGCGTGGAAGTACAGACCAGTCCGTAGAAGGTGGGCATGGACAGACGATGTAGACCTCAGGTGTTTGGTTTGGGCAGTGAGCTGGAGGAGGCGGGAGACAAGCGTGAGGCGAAGGAGCGCCACTCTTCTTTCCTGAAGGGCCGGTAGCATCAGGAGGTCTAACTTGGGTCATCTTGCAAATTGTCGGGTAGGGAACTAGGGTTGGAATGGTGATTACTCCAAGCGGGTTTGATTTTGGGGTTTGTTAAAATGGGACCCTTTTGTCCCCACATATCCATAACAACAAAATACTCTATTTTGTTGGTATGCATATATGGGACAAAAAGAGTCAATTTCTGATCCCATTTCTTGTTCATATAGCATTGTTCTTTGATTTTTCGATAACCATTCCAGATATATATTGTATGTAAGACCCCTATGAAGTAAGACTCCTATGAAGTTGCATAGAGGTAGGGAGTGCATATGCAATCGGTAGTGATAGAGGGCACTAGTAGTGTGGCATCATCATAGAAACAATATAAAGTTTGAAAAGTAGATAAACAGTTCGAAAGGGATGGGATTTCCTTATAAAATCCCCAAATAGATATGAATATGATAAGAAACAAAACAAGTTCTCATTCTCGTCCAGTTCTTCTTAAAATGTTTTATGGTCCATCGCCATTCCCAACAACATCAAGAGTGGTTTGTATAACTAGAAGCCTGCATATGTCTGCTTCATCTCCATAACATATAATAATCATGAAGTGATTTTGTCCAACGAACCAGTTATTCATTAGTTTTACAAATATTGTCATGAATTTTGTTGTTCCTCTCAATCCATATGTTCCTTATGATAGTTGTAATGATGGATTTACTATTATAAGCCCTTCATGGGTGAATAATGTCCTTAGAAAATCTATGTTCCAAATTGAGTCTAGGGGATGTAAGGATGATGGTAGAATTAGTGAAGTGTATCTACAAAAATTTGATCGTGTGACATGCAAAAAGTAGGTGTTGATTTGGTTCTTCATGTGTTCTACACAGTATAGATGAACCCTGAAAACCAAATATCCTATGATGCGTGTTAGTATAATTCTTGTCATGTTATATAGGCCATAACAAAATATGTAACTTAGGTGGGCATATAATATGCTATATATATTTGTGAGTAAAGACGTGTCCTCTCAATTTGTAATAAGAATATGCTAGCTTATCTATGTAGAGCTTACCCCATATCCATGTGACTCTCATTCTAAAACCAGTTTTCATAGTTGACAACATGTCAACATGGTCTGTGTGGACAAGTGTTGTAGAAGAATACGTTAAAGGCCATGTTCTCTGTGTGAGCTCAAGAGCTTTGTGGCCTTATGTGTATGCTGCAGTATTTGATGGGTGTACGAATGATTAGTAAGTGTGTGAGGTGGTTAATGGGGGTTCGACTGTGCCACTAAGAATTTGACCAAAACCAGATGTGAAGTCTGTGATGAGATGGAGGGTGGATATAATTTTGAATAATAAAGATTTATTGTTGATAAATTTCCATAGAGGGGGTGTGCTATATTAGGAATACGGTCCCATGGATTGTGGTAATGATAATATTTGTGAGATAAAATATCAATCCATAGGTGTTATTTATTCTAAAATATGGTTGTCACGAGTTTGTGTATAAGACTAAGTGCGTGACTATGCAAATCAATGATTCCCTAGCCACCAGGTTTTTTATGGCTACATATCGTGTTCTAGTTGACCATGTGAGTTCTTCTTTTGTTGTGATTTCATAAGAAGTTCCTCATGGTTTTGTTAATGCTTTATATGACTACAATAGGAGGAGGAATGCAGTTGAGATGGTATGTAATGACAGGAGTAAGTGGGCACTAAGAAGAGTTAAATGACCAACAAGTGTAAGGTTTTGGTTCTTCAATGTGGATGGTCATTTGTGGTATTTGTCAATAATGGGGTTCAAGTGACAATAGGAATACGCCGGGGTAATAGAGAAAGTGTAAGACCCTTGACCTTGCTTAATGTGTTGAACATGCTTAATTATCATAATTGAGTGCTTTAAACCATAATCTAACTTTATGACATGTTTTTATATCATTGGACAAGCTTAAGTTTCAAGTTTGCTCTAATTTGGACACTGTTTGTGCAAGTTATGCAATTTTGTGTACATTTTGGACTTTTCTGCAATTTTCCCACATTTGAGGTTATGATAAAATGAGTTTTTATACTATTTTATCTCTCTTGTGAAGTTAATGGCATTGATAATTACTAAGAAAATATTTTCGAAAATACCCTCAACTACCTCCCTCTATTATTCTGATCATATGGATACTCAAATTTTGAAATAAAGCAAACCCTAAATGAACATTAGGGTAGATTATGTGTAGTAATGTACATAGTCAATAACTCTGATCAACATACGAATTTCAATCCCAATTTTAGACCATAGTCAGGTAATGTCATCATGCAATTCTATCTAAAATTCACTGCAATTGGATGAACCAATTAAGAGCTATAAGCATTTGAAATTATGCACGTTATTTGAGCCCAAGAACCTAAGTTGGGGATTAAATGTAGAAAATGTGTGACATGTATGTGTCATGCAACCAAACACATACCTAGGCTGATCTGGCATTAGATCTGGGCCGTCCAATGTTGATCTAACAATGCTAACCCCATCCCTAACCTCTCGCAAATCGTGACATCTTAGCCGACTAACGATGAGATTTTTCTCAAGCTCAACCTGACAACCTCAACCATATCCACTTGGGATATTTGGAGGACAAATTCCTCTCACCGAACTGAGCTCAACCGCCCTCACTCATTCCCCTCATCCTTGGATCAGGGAGAACGACCTCCTGATTCCCCGTCCCTCTCACTGATGGTGGCGGCTAGATTAGGGCGTTCACACCCACACTCCCACTCGCCTATTTAAGCACACCACTAGCTCTGCCAATCTCCTTTTACTCATTCCCCACCTTCAATTGCTCATGAGGAAACCCGAAGACCATCTCCCCCACCTTCACCTTTGCCCACCTGCACTGCCTTGGCCACACCTTGACTCATCGCAACACACCAAATCACCTCCACCATCACTTTCACCAAGCTCTCACAAGAAGGTACGACTACTCGTACCTAACCCAAAACCTCTCTTCACCTGAGACCCCTTTATCCCTGATGACCTCCCTACCTATCCTAGCGGTGCTTGAGCCCCAGAGGTAGCCGAGTTGCTTAACCCAGACGCCCTGATCCAGAGTGAACTCACAAAGGCGTGGGTACATTCATTTTGTCACCAACGCCCCCCCCCTTGAGCAGGGACCTCACCAGAGTTGAACCCAACCACTTGAGTACACACCACCATAGCGGGAGAAGGAGAGGAGATGTGGTGTTAGGAGGAGATGACATGCACCAGTTAGAAGCCGACAAGTTAGTAGTTGACTGCGAGCCAGCAAGGTCCAATTAGGAGCCAGTTTTCCCACATGGACCAACCACAAGTCTCCACGTAGTACCGACTCAGCCAAGCCGCGCTCAACCTCGCGAAAATCTGATCAATCATGTTGATCAAGGAAATTCTCAACTTACTATTTTAATTAAATAGAAAACCTTTTATCTTAGAGAAATCCCAGAAAATGCTAAGAATATCGAATAATAGCAAACATATACATCTTTTTTATCAGAAAAATATGAGGAAATTGATAAAAATACTTTAGAGCCTGAATACATCCCCCTTTTCAAAAATATTAGCCTAAAGCCTTAATGATCATATTATTATTATCTTATTGTGTAATAATGGTTATTCATGACTTGGAATATGATATTCAAGACATTTAAACCCTGATGAAGCCTCTGATGCTCATACATCATGAAACCTTCATTAGGTAATGACTAGTAATCCAAAGATTATGGAAACCCTAATAATAAGCTTTTATCTCTCTATAATGAACCTTTATGTATTATTTTCAAACCCTAATCAAATAATGATCTAGTATGAGTTATGTACGTCTCCTAAAATCTAGATTCAACTATGATCATGTTGGATCATGTAAACCCTAAAAGGGACACTAATGATGACCTAGATCCTATAGGAACCCTAATCTTGAATGTTCCCCTTTTAAGAATATCATAATCTATATGTAACCCTAAATATGAAATCTGATCCTATGACTCAAAAATGAGACGAACTCAATAAATAATTCCCTAATCTAAGAACAAGAGGGTGATAATTGCTTTGAGTAAAGAACAAACCCTAGTCTTGGGTCATATGGACTCATAGTAACACTATACGCTTGATTTCCTTTTAGGGTGATCTATTTACTATTTCTCTAGACTCTTGGGAATCCAAATCTGATACAACATGCATGTGGGTTTTATAAGTATAAGACTAGTTTTCAAGGATGCATAATATATGGAATACTTTGGATGCTTTATTTGTATATAAGTTCTTGGATGCATATTAGTAGTATATGCTTCACCAAAAAATAAAAGAACTTAAATGAATAGATTGGTTGTAGCTATTGAAGTGAGATAAGTATTTCCCCCTCTTCTATATGCTATAGTCAACACATCCCCATAGCCCTAGGAGCGGGGATCCCCATACCCAAGGGGTGGTGAGATATCAACATATATGTAAAATAAGGTGCTGACCCACTTAGTAGTACAACCACATCTGAAGACATGCATAAAAGAATGGTTTACCTAATTCTCACCTTAAATAATGTTTTCTTTTACTTTCTTTCTTCAAATCTTTCTTATGCAAGATAATATATAAGTATTTCAGCCACATACACAAGTTTTCTTTATTTGTTAGTGTCACGTATTATCTAGGTACAAAGGACAAGTAAATCCACATCAAATTACCAGAAGAAAAGTAATAAAGTTCCTTGGAGGATATTAGCTAGATGGATGTTCATCTTTATTTGCTTATAGTTAGTTGTATTTTTCTTATTCTAGATAATGTATAGGATGTCTTATGTCCTTTGTACTTTTCATTTCCTACAACTAGTCTTTCTATCCATTGAATAGTGTAATCACGACTATTTATTTTTATGGATGATGGTGCTATGTGACATTTTATATGATGTTTTGTGAACAAGATCTAGATTCCATGTATTTTAGATGACAATCACAATTCCTTATATTTTTCCTCTTGACATTTCATAGATATGAGTGCACACATATCTAGGGAATGTCATCTTGGAAAGTACATAGGAATTGGGGTCATCATATAGGTTTTCTTTAGAATTTGTCACATGCATTATTTTCCTTAGATGTTTTCTTATTATTGTTGAGATTTTTGGGCCATGGTGCACCTAGTTGTACCCTGGTTTGGAGGTGTTTCTCTTTATGGGTGAGTTATGGTTTACCCCTTCATGGATGAGCTACCTTTAGAGGCTATGAAATGATGCCCCCCCTATTTGGTGGACAACTGATGTTCACCATTAGGTGGTGATAGTCAATGATCATCTATAGAGGTAGTGGGTTGATGGTTTTCTTGTTTGGGTTCACTTGGACCGATGGTTCACTTGAAGGAGGTGACTGAACAATGTTCATCACTTAAGTGACTAGGGTTCCAAAGAAGTGATGGTTACCATGCTTGAAGACTAATGGTTGGTCTAAAGGGCTAGAAAATGATGGCTAATCAGGTCTCCATGACTAGTGGAGCTGTTGTTTGCATGGCCATAGAGGCTCTAGGCCATGGACACATGGCAAAAATATTAGAACACCTCAAGCTTCTCTTCTCCCTTATCCATAAGCTTTATATACATATCCTTTAGCTCACAAATGCAAATTTTGGTTCCTTATCTCTCCTTCCCTATCTAGAGCTTCATATTCCACTAATTTGGTGGTGTATAGAGTTCCCAAGGTGGAAGAAGATAGCTGACCTTCTTGTTGGAGCATCTAGGGTTCGGATCTGCCCTCATCTATAGTTTGTGAAGCTTCCTTTGGGTGACCTTGACCTAAACTAGTAAGTTTATCCTTATCTCCTTTGTTTCACTTACTATTATTCTTCCTCCCACCTTCTTCTAGGGTGGAACCATGGTTTTCCATTGTAAATTTTGCTCTAGAGCTCAAAGAACTCATCTTTCTTATTGCTTATGCCTAGGGTTTGTTTCCCTTGTGGAGAAGAAGCTACTTGGCTGAGTTCCGAGCTTATACTAGGGTTCTCTTCCTTCTTTGATCGAGCTTTCTTGGTGATTAGAGATTTATCTTCTTATTAGAGGTGAGTTTTATAACCCTCTTCATGTTTATTTCTTACTACAAGCTTGATTACTCAAGTTTGTACTCTAAAATGAAGATCTAAACATATATAAGATACATTTGCCTAGGGTTTTGGTTTTAATGTTGTTCCTTTATTAGTATATAACTCTAGATGGACTTGTAACCATGTGCACAACCTTCCTAAGGTAGATGATGACTTGGTTCTTGCTTACATGTCAACCGATGGTGCTTAGTACCTATAAACTGATGGCTTATACTTAGGTTTTTAGGCTGTTTTCTTCCTTGTGCCACAAATGATGGATGCCCTTATACTAGAACTGATGGAGTTGACTTTATGAAAACCAATTGTGACCACCAATGGTTTCAACCAATGGTCACACCTTAGGTCAAATTTGGACTCTTTTAGAAGTTTAATATTTGATGGTTTAGTGCCCTAAAGATGGCATCAACCGATGGTATAAGTAGCTTAACACCCGATGACATCAACCGATGGTAGTTCAGGCTACACCAACTAATGGTGGTCCTAAACACTACAACCAATTGAGGTCTAGGATACCACAACTGATGGTGAGACTAGATCTCATATGTTGATCCCTTTAAGCCTTAATGTGATGGTTTCCTTGGTTGGATGAATCAAAGGTTAGACTCATGTTTCAACCAATGGTTTTGAATGAAGAACTTGATCCAATGATGAGGATTTAATGATTCAATATCCAATGGTTTGTGATGAATCCTATAGTGTAATGTGTTGGTTGTAGTGATGATAATTCAATGGTGCAATGCCCTTAAACTGATAGTCTTACCTTTGCCCTCGTATGGATATAGTTGATGATCATCATAATAAGTGGATGTGTAACCCTAATGAAACATAGTTTGTTCTGACCAATAATAATGTAACTAAGTGATGGTGATTAAGTGTAATCAAATCTCTTGAATTATTAATGTGATAATGAAATACTCCCTTATTGTTGTTGATACCCTAAATCGGTTCTATCTAAACATCACAATTCCTTGTTATGCTAAACTTATATGTCACATGTGTGTTGATGACTTGTTAAGCCTTGTTCTAAGGCATAGAAAGATAATGATGAACTTGCAGGGATTGATGTGATGGTCTTAATGGCCTTTAGGCATGGTTGACCCCTATTGGAGGTGTTATCCTCTTAAAAAACATGACAAGGGTTGGAACCCTAGATTAATGTGATGTTGAATTGTGTCTTGTGGTGGTATGGTGATAAATATAATCTCGGTGTTGGCAATGAATAGTACCATATGGTATTGTGATCAAGAATTATGTCTCAAATGTATTATATCTTATGAAGTTGTCATACTTATATGCTTGTTAGAAATGAATTAGGGTTTGTATTTCCACTTGTATGATGCAACCTTAATTCACTCAAATTGGCATAACTAATCAAGTGAAGCCCTAATAATTTAGTGCGATGAGCCATAAGAATGATTACCAGCGTCAAAATTTGCTGAATGGTGAAACTAGTCTTCCTAAGGGAAATTTAGAGTACATACTATTGAGTATGCGGGGTCCTTGTCACCCTGACCCCAAATGTTTAGGGAGGATGACTATGGTCATACCTAGCCCTCTTTTGAGAGAGAATGCAATCGAGTCTCAGTGATTATAATGTGATGTGATTGGTGGACAACTACAATTGTACCTTTGTGATTGGGTTTGACTAGCCTGGTTTCTAGTGTCGTGACATGTACTAAGGTGGGATATATAGTTGTTTACATGACTATATGTTGTTGTTTTGCAGTTTGACTGATATTTTACTATGATGCAAACTCGTACTGGTAGAGTGTGCAGAAGATCTTGGAGTTTGGTTCTTCCTAGAACTTGTATGGAACTAATTACTACCAAGCGGGTGTCAGTTGCACTTTGAGTGGTATGACTCGAACTCCTTAGGGCATAATTAAAAGATTTAATACATCCGTGTAATATATCAGCTAGGGTTAAATATTCTTCACAATGGATGTTAACCCTTGCCATGTTATTCTACACTACTAAGTGTTATATAATGAAATTAGAGAGATTAATTGTGAGTAAATGATAACTTATGCTTTATCTTTTAAATATATTGTTGATTCTACTTGCTTCCATGCTAAATTGAGGAATTACTTAATCTACTGAACTTTCTTAGTATGCTAGAATTGTTCAACTTGCTCAATTTCTTATTGAATACTCAATCTTCTTAGTTTAATTATGGTTAAATAATATGTTATAAACAATAATCATTGTAGAGAGTTATATCTCTCGTTGGGACATGGGTATCACCTTGTGGGTCACCACATCTTTTTAGGTGGTCGCCGGAAGCGTGGTCAAGATCGTGTTGTAGAAGAGGAGCAACCTAGTGATCAATAGACACATAAGGTTGGACAACTGTAGTTGTTAGTAGTAGCATCTTAGTGTCGTCCATGTACTCTCAGGTCTGGGTATGGGAAGTGTTTTGTACATAATATACATGTATCAATGTGATTTTTTGGTAGTGTGCCAGTGTTTGTATATATGGTAAGTACATGTGGAGTATCTCTTTTGTATACCAGTTGTGGCTTCAACCACTGAATATAGATGTAAATACCTGTTATGGTATATGAGTTTATGGAAAGATGGACCTTGATGTAAATGTTTTAGAACTTGATTATGATGTTGAAATTGGTTTTAATTCTTCCTCTTTTCTGACTATGTGATTAGTTAGTAGTTGATTGTGTTTTATGTTCTGAGTAATCTCATTTAGTGTGATGATGTGTCACAGTTAGAGCTGTAGGTTTGCTGAGTCTACAGGGACATAGGCCTTAGGTTTTGAGTATGTTCTTATGTATCCAACATATATGATCATAGCTTATGCTTATGCAGATATGTTTGGAGGACATGAAGAATACGTTGAGAGTAGCTATGTTGCACCAAATGGTGGTTCTAGGAGGTAGGAACATGATGAAAGAGTGCAAGAAGGAGGTCCGGAGCAGCCTGAGATGCCTCAGTTTGACCCGTCAACTATGGACAACCCTCCATTTCAGTCCATGTTTTGACAGATGATGGCCACAATTACACATCTAGTGGATAGCGCGCCAACACCTCAATCTAGGGCAGCCATCCTTAATGTAGAATACCAGGGTTTCGAGAAGATGTTTGAACATCTTAGGCATGTTGGGGTGTCGAGTATGCTGGTACATTAGATCTAGCTTAGCATTGACATGTGGCTAACATAATTGGAGAAAACATTCAAGATCTTGAACATCCCTGAAGAGGACAAAGTAAAGCATGCTGTGTACTTGTTGAAGGATAGTGCTGGCCACTGGTGGGCCATTGAAGAGGAAAAGAGGCCATGAGTTGTGATAGGATGGGAGGAGTTTTGGTGGGTATTCATCAACCGATACTTCCCAAAGACATACTTAGATGAGAAGATCTCTCAGTTTGAGAAGATTCATCAGGGATCGATGACCATCAATGAGTATGAGTTGAAGTTTATGGAACTTATGAGGTTTAGCCCTCACATGGCAGCAACATATAAGGAAAGGATCTGTAGGTTCAAAAAGGGTCTGAGTACAAAGTTGACTACAACAATGTCAGCTTTGTCGAATAGAGAGAGATTTTACACTTTTGTGGAGTTAGTAAGGTAGATTGAGAGGTCTGCTATAGAGAAGCATGAAGTTAACACTAAGAAGAGGTCCACTCAGTTTCAGGGGCAGTCTTTAGGAGGCTTTAAGAAGTAGAGGTTTTCTTCACCACAATCACAACAACGGTCGACTTTTACTGAGAAAAGGTCATGTACACCATCACAGTGGTCCCTAAGTAGGGGCAAAGGTCACAGTTTTCCACTAATAGGAGCTCATAGAACATCATCAATTTCAATGGTAGGTCTGTCTAGGCCATGGTATGAGAGTAAGACCTGTCATAAGTGTGGATAGATTAGGCATACGAAGTGGTTTTTCCCTATGAAAGATGAGGAGTTGACTCAGCAGCCAAGGTAGAGTCAGCAGGCTTTGTATCAACAACAATATGATAGTGACAGTGGCAGAGGACGTGGTCAGGTATCACATGCAAGATCCTCTAGACAAGCTAGAAGAGGACACAGATGACAGCTGGCGACAACTAGGTTCTATGCCATGATCCAGCCGGAAGTAGTGGTTAATCCATGGGTCATGGCACATTCTAATTTGCCTGCTTCTTCTTTTGTATCTGTGCTAGTTGACCGGGTGAGATGCACTCTTTTATCACCAGAGAGGTGATAGATAGTTGTTATCTACCTATTAGTCATAGAATTGATAACCTTCGGCTAGAAACCCCTATAGTTGGATCTTCTGAGTTGCGGGAGGTATGTCCTTCTTATGTTTTATCTTTCTAGGGATGCAACATTAAAGTGGACCTAATGCCACTTGACATGCATGGATCCGATGTGATCCTAGGGATGGTTACTTTGGAGAAGTACAAGGTGGTGTTGGACTGTAGTACTAAGGTGGCGACTGATACATGTTGTTTAGCACATCAATTCACTAAGATAAATTATCCTCGAGTTTAACCTTTTTTATTTTCCAATTAGGGCTAGTATAGAAGGGTCAATCCACATGACAACTTTTTAAGATCATTTATATAATCCCTATTGATTTTTGAACTTTATCTATTTTTGGAGTTTTTGAATATTTGAACAAGAAAGTAAATTCCATGATTTGGAGGGTGATCACATTAGAACAAGAATGTAAATTGCAAATAAACAAAATATTACACTAAAAGAAATGAAATGAAAAGATTATGTTAAGGAAAGAAAAGAAAGGAGATTGTTAGCACAAAATAAAAGAGAATTATCTAACAAGAATTAAATTGTAGAATTGAAAGGAAGTGATAGGGAACAAACATTTGAGGGAAATGAATTGAATCAGATGAGAAAAGCATTGAGGCTTAGGGGTTTCACCACCACACCCAAAGTGAAAACAAGATTGAAGAAATACATGACAAGCAAGATAGAAGAAGGTATGTGAATCGTTCATAAATGAAACACAAAAGATGAACTCCACTTGAACCCATTGGTCCTGGTGTTCATGAATCCTAGTCCATCATCCTAATAGGGATTTTTCTACGGTCACATCCAAATCCCCATGCGATTGGTTTAGTTATTCTAAATCTCAGTTTCAATGGTCACATCCGCTAAGATTAACCCACCATAAAAAACAATTAACTACTTCATTAAAATTCGTGATTTCTATATCTAAAACCATCTAGCTAAAAAGTCGTATAAAACCTTGATTTAATAAACACATGACTAAGGGGATACTCACCTCGTCTCAATAGAAAAACTACTCACTAGTCATGGTAAGGGATGGAGAAACGAGGGGAAGAAGGTAGGAAGCCATAGATGAGAAGGGTAGAATCTACAAGGAGACCAAGCTGGTGACTATTAAATGGCTTACCCTCTTCATCCCCCACTCCAAGAAAATGAACAAGAATAGAACAAGATATAAGGTGAAATCCAGAGCCAAAGACGAAGAGCAACATTTTATTGCAGAATGAAGATTACACAACTATGAATTGAAAATGACAGTGCTGAATTAAAAGATGCAAGTACAAAAATTAGGATCCCTTTCTTAGTGGAGGGGCGGAAACCTTAAAGGAGGGGGGGATAAATGAGAGAGGTGATTGCTGAATTTTTCTGTTCACAAACCGCAAAATGACCATCTCACTAGCCGAGACCGTCATCTGGATAATGACTTGGCGTGGCCTAAAGGGAAGAAGATTGAACCTTAATCCAAGGGTGGTGGTGCTCTTTAATTTGATTTCTTGGTCTCAAAGACTTGTCTGAACTGATCTTCTGAATGCGGGATGCCTATCTCATGCCGTTGTGTGCATTGATCAAGGGTTGAAAACCCTAATGTGTTTAGCAGTGCTCCTCTTGTCTGACTTGGTCTTTCGGTCGAATCGACATGGTCATCTGGGTTCCTTGAGCTGAGCATCTGGTGCTACGAGATGATTTTCTGGTAAATGGAGTGATTTAGTTGATTTATTAGAGTGAAGGTTGAGTCGAGGACCCAGCATGGCCATTTGACTCTGGATTAGAACTTATTGGAGATGAACTGATCATCTGGTGATGTGAGATGGTCGCTCATGTGCTGAGAAGATCAGAATCTTACTTTGAAGGAAAAACCTACCAAAAAGTGACGGAAAAGATAAATATTTGCACAACAAACAAGAAAGTGAGTAAAGTGCAAGTTGTCCTAGAAAATTAGTAAAAATAAAAAAAATTCTAATAAAAAAACTATGAAAATTATGCAAAAGGATTGATGAATATACATTCATCAAAGTACCCCAAATAAGAATCTTTGCTAGTCCTCAAGCAAATAGAGTTACAAATAAATCTAATTTATACTGACAACATGTCTATCCTCACCCATGTAGCATCACTTTATTCCTTACCTCCAAATTTGACCAAGCAACCTAATCTCCTAAAACCAAAAAACACAAAGTTCTATATTCTATGTCAAAACAAATTTCATAGCTTGTTTCTAAATCAAGATTTTGTAGAAAAATAGGCTTCATCTTACTTATGTTTTGACACTCATTTTGTACTTCTTTTTGTGAGTTGTTGCACAAGAATAGGATGAGGGGGGTGCAAAAAGATGGTGATCCCTCCTCTATTCGACTCATGATATATTTAATTTATGGAGTTGTGGCTACATTGGTCATAATTTTTTCTTGTGCTCTTTGACATCTTTTGATGGTACATCCTTTAAGGGGCATGGGATTTTGAAATGGGAAGCATGCCACCCCAAACTTGATTTTTTTTTTCTGGAGGTGATTCTTTGCTTCTCTTTTTTGAGAAAGATAATGGGGGGGGGGAGTTGTCCTCATGCTTATAACTTCATTTTTTTTGAAAGTGTCATTGCATCAGATAGAATATTCCTATCAATCACATTATATGAGGTTTATATCAAGTTAATCGATAGTTTAAAATAGAGAAAAATTGTGTTTAGTTTTGATTGATTCCATACAAGTTGTCAACTTTTTCCAAGAAGTGATGCTATTTGGGGTCCTAGGTGACATGATGGTTTCATACATGACAATTTGTAAAAGTTTTTGTAAACAATTTACTAAACTCAATTGGGGTACATAGACAAACATGTATTCATAATATCTGACTAGACAATGGCCATTTTGCAACAAAGGAAAATACATGAAAAACAAAATAAAAAAGCAAAAATAATGTAAGAAGGGAACATATAAGGGGAGTGGAATAGAAACATACCACCCACCTCCACCCCAAAATTAAAATTTTTCTCATCCCGAGCAAAACCTAAATTGAAGATGGAGAGAAGAAGATCACTCTGGCGGTGGGTGATGAGAGGAAGATGAAGGATTGTAGTAGTAATTCCCTCAATATGGGGAGTTGGGGTCGGGATACGCCTGATGGCTCCATACTCCTCAAACAGAGGTTGGCTGGAAGTGTAGTGGCCTGCATACACATGCCAAGGACTCATGGGAATGATACATCAAGTACATATGATTGAGCTAGTGACCCTGACGTTGTTGCTCACGTTGGATCTTACCAACTAATCCCAGATCTTGTAAAACCCATAGGGTTCATTGGGTCCTTCCTCAATGCCTGTGCGCCTCCTAGTATGATGTCGAGAAGGGCGAGGAGGAGGTCCAATCAAGTCATCATGTGCTTCCAAAGAGACTGTCACACCCTAATCTTTGGAACCTAGAAAGTACATGATTAAGTTATTGATAAATCAAGTAAGAGGCAGAAGAATTAGTGACTCAGAAATTAGGACTTATGCAACCAAGATGGCTATTATCTTGTAGTTCTATAAGGTTTAATATGTGAGAGTGCATCTGATAATAGGATTCATAATATGATCACGTTTTCTGCCTAGACGAGGAGGATCTTGCTTGACAATCCCATTAGTGTTTGATTTAAATAAGTATCACGTGCCATTAGGACTTCCTAGTCAGGATAGTATATAGATGGAGCCGCTCTTGGACCCTCGACACCAATGCAATAAACTAAGGGTTCATCAAGTGCTAATGGGACAGAGCAACACCTAAGGATTTCAGTATCCGGATCTTGAAAGACCTTCACCCTATATAAAGGAATAGATGGTTGAGAATGTATTGAGGAAATTAGAGCTAGCACCATCTTTGTAGAGGCTCCCCACGTTGTACTATTCGATGGCAAATCACCGAAGGACAGCGACGCCCAACACTTCGCTGTGATTGCCGTGGGAGGATCGAACCACTAAGATAGCCTCATGGAACTAGCACAGTGGCCAGGGCAAGCAAGGGTGAGGCTGCATCGAGGTGAAGGTCTATCCTTCGAGTAATCTCCGACGTCCAGGCAAAAGGTGTGTCACCAACCCACCTGGGCGGCTGCCCTGTCCTTACCATGAGAAACAGGGGAGACGGTCTCCCTATCAGCTGTGCAGGTGAGATCCTATTGGGTCACGCCCATATTCCATGGTGGTGTATGCCCCATTATCAAGAGAGGATCAAGGTCGACGTGGATCATATAGGGTTGCTGGATCAGACCATTGTCGGAATCACCGAAGAAGAGGCTAGCAGGTGATGCCCTATCCTCACGGAAACATGACAGGTAGTAGAGTAGTACAGACAGAAGGAAATAGAGAAGAAACAAGGATATCAACGGCTACAAGAGGGGACCTGGTTGTTCTGATGGGATACTTATGCGAGAGGAAGAGAAGCCTGCTCATCGAGGGACTTGCGACGGCCAAGAAATGAGCAAGGTAGGCCGGAGAACACCTCCACCTCCGCTGCCCTGTTTTCATGGTGCAACAGGGGAGCACAGTCCCTGTATCGCACGGAGAAGAGAGAAGGGAAGGGGCACCACTGTCTCGGCCCTTTGGATCCCAAATCAATGGCTGGGGTTGATCCAAGCTGATGTATTTTTGAAAATTCATATCTTGAGGTATAGAGCTCAGTTTTTAGCAAACAAGATACCTACAGAAAGCTCATGATGAGTACTATCACATAAAAATACTTCCATATTATTATTTTTATGTCTACTATTTATTAAATATAGTGTATTCAAAACTATATGATTTTGATGTTTGGTCAATTAAAAATAGTAAATGCCTTTAGAAATTCATACAAATTTTATTGAATGCATATTTTGATATGTTTAACACTACTTCAGAGCTTGATCTTTCATATATGAAGTTCTAATGAGAATTTTAATGTAAACCCCAATAAGGGTATTTTGGATATTTCGCCCATGATATGATTTTTAAATGACCTGATATTTTAATACGTGATCATTCCTACATTATATGAATACTTTTCTATAGATTTGATTAAGTTTCTTATGCTATTACTTTAGTATTTAGTTTTAGATGAGTAGACATTATGAAAGAATTATAAATGATTATCCTGACACAATAAGTGATATATGTATGGCTAATTAGGTATGATATTAGTAACATTGTGGTATTCTACTTTGATTTTCTAATTGAGTCAATAAGTTTAGAATATGTAACTATGTTTGAGAATTGTTCTCATTATATGAAGTATATGTTCATATTAGTGCATAAGACGATTTATGTCTTATTTGAGTATAAAGATAATATTTATTATATAGTATGAGTTTTATTTTATTTCAATGCCAAGATTTTATGGTGATATTAGGTTAAAGTTATGTTTAGTCTAAATAAGAACCCTAAGTTGGTATATAAAGTTAGGATGATGGGGTTTTGAGATTTATAAATAGAAAGAGGGAATATAGGCTTGGACTGATAAAACTATGATGATATCCAGGTTATTAAAGTTATGGAACTTAGAATCGAGACTTCCTTACTGATGCCATCTGTACAAGAGGTAAGTGGTCCATGCCCATGAGTACTCATGTTTTAAGTTTAGTATGTTTACATGTCTCCTGATAAGACTTTTATAATTTATATGGTTCAATGTTCTAAGATTTTAATGCAAACAAGAATATTCTCATAACTCTATCATTATGCAAGTTCAGATATCCAAAACCTCAAATAGAGACATGTTGCTCAAAATAGTTGTGACCCATGGACCAAGTCCATGAGTAAGTTAAAGAATCATGTTCCTACAAGATTTCTTAGAAATGTTCAAAATTAATGAATAAGATTGTAAGATAAGATATGCAAGTAATGTTGCCATACTTAGTTGGTGATTTGTGATAGTTTTGTATTGAGAATTTAAGTACACATATGTTGTCAAGATTTCTCATATTTATAGGCATAACTATGTACTATGATTTCAAGGAGAAACATGTCATTAATATTTCATGCATATGTATAGATATAACAACTAGATTCCTTAGAATGAATAATATATAGAATTTAGTTACAATATAAGAATATGAATTTTAGAATATTAAGACAGGGTCTACTTTTAGAAATAAAGGTACTTTTGGGATCATAATGTATTATAAAAATGAGTTCATGATGGCATTAAAAGATAATGTCACATTAAGTTATGATTAGGTTGCAATGCAATATTTTATAAGATTTCTATTTTGATATTTAAGGTTTAATATGTAAGTTCGTATGCAAAGTTTCAGGGTAACATCATATCTTATAAGAAGGATTGAACCATCTTGGCAGAATTGATATTTTTAGATATGTTGTACTTATGATACTTTCATAAGCTTGACTTAAGATACCTTGTATACTTAGTATTTCTATATTCATGTCAGATCCTTTCTCATAAGACATTAGACTCATTTATGATATAATTGGTATAATAAAGTAATCTTACCAAATAAGAGTTTTAGAACAAAGTTTACCTAGATAATGAGATACATGTTCACATCCAACAATGAATTCAGTTAGAACTTAAGAATAAGAGATTTAGATTCAGACTTAGACTACTCACTGTGTGAGTAGCCAGATTTCGAATGAAGATACATGACATGGGTTATAGACCCAATTTCAATTATGTTGTAATTTGAAATACATATCCAAATTCCACAATAGATTCAGTTCAGATGTGGAAGAGAAAAGATCCAGATTCAGATTTCAGATTCAAAACTAAGTACATGCTTAGTACTCAGTTTCAGATAAGCTCAGATTTAGAGTTTAGTAAATATAGACTCAAGATAATTAATTCAAAACCTTCATATAATACATTATATAATAAGTCCTCACCAGAGAGTCCCGGGACGATTCAGAGGGCACGTTGCGCCAGACACTGCGGGTGTCACAGAGGGCATGTTATGCCAACAGAGGGTGCGTTGCACCATAGAAGACACTTCGGTGTCAACAGAGGGTGCATTGCACCATAGAGGACACTTCAATGTCAATAGAGGGCACGTTGTGCCAAGAGAGGGTGCGTTTCACCATAGAGGACACTTTGGTGTCATAGAGGAGGACTTATTGTATAATGGTGGCCACAAATAGATAAAAATTGTAAGTAAAAGATATTTAAGATTAGAGCATGTATGTAATATCATCCATGAGTGTGATGAGAGGAATTCAGATAAGATATTTATGATCTAAACATTTTGGCATAGGCCATGAGACCCAGAGTATAGGTCTCCAGAAAAGATAAAGTAGAAAATAAGAGTTTAAGAAATGAGAGATAATATGTTTCTAGATTTAATCAGAGCTAAATGTTCATTTCATATTTATGATGTTCAAGAATCTTTTGTAATATTTCAGTTCTTTAGCAATGTATATTTTAGAATACTCATGCCACTTACTCTAATGACTATTTTTCCCAATGTATGGCTGGGGACGTGATGTCCACATGTTTTGGGTAGCTAAGGATTAAAGGAACAAGTAAATGTCTAGGAGATTTTTATGCTTGCCTAGTGGGGTGCCATCTATCGAGACGATCCAGAGTTTAGACATCTTTTTATGTATAGTCTTCTTATTAGAGTATATTGGATGACTAGTTTTTCTTTATCAAAACTATGTATGAATCAATTTTCCAGTTATGCAAAGTGTTTCATTTATTGTAATTGCATTGGTAATCATGTTTGTGACACTCCCAGATGAATTTTTTTTTGTGCTTCCGCTCATGTGATATGAAAATCTTGGTGTTACAATATGCTATCAGAGCAATTAGGTAAATGGCCACTAGGCAAACATGATTCTCATAGTCACCCTAGAGTGAAGAGATAATAGATTAGAGTTTAGGGATAGATTTCCATAGAAAGATACAATGACCTAGAATGACCAATAGTTTTCACCGTAGAAGAAATAGAGATGTATGAGAGGGATGATTATATTCTAAGTCTCATGTTTCAACCTAACCCTAACTAATGATGTTGCTTCTCCATTCTCAATGGTTATGGCCAGCCAATTGAGAACTGAAGAGGAATGTCATAAGAACTAGATATTGATGCATCTTTCATTTCTTACTGGTTTGTGTGGTATGGGACACATGTATTAGTTGGTTAATAAGAGATAGCATGTCAGGATCCTACATATTTGGGTATGTGCCTGATCACCACATATCTAGGAATGTTGGAGTTACCTGAAGAACCCAAGGTTAGATATTCATGTGCAACTAATGTTTGAAATTAATGACAAGGTTGAGTCAGGTGCCCTAAGTGTAGAGACCAGTTTATATTCATAGACCTTAAGTATGAGTTGATAAATAGACCAAGGTAACAAATAATGCTCACATAAATATTTTATGAAATTCATTACGTATCTTTTTGCATACAAAAATTTGAACATAAGTGTACCTTAATATGATGAAGAGGTAAGCAGAACCCTAAGGTGGGTAGTAGCCTAGAGAAATTTTGAGAATGAAATTCCCAAAAAGGTGGGTAGTATTGTCACACCCTAATCTTTGTAACCTAGAAAGTACATGATTAAGTTATTGATAAATCAAGTAAGAGGCAGAAGAATTAGTGACTCAGAAATTACGACTTGTGCAACCAAGATGGCTATTATCTTGTAGTTCTATAAGGTTTAATATGTGAGAGTGCATCTAATAATAGGATTCATAATATGATCACATTTTCTGCCTAGACGAGGAGGATCTTGCTTGACAATCCCAATAGTGTTGGATTTAAACAAGTATCCTGTGCCATTAGGACTTCCTAGTCAGGATAGTATACAGATGGAGCCGCTCTTGGACCCTCGACACCAATGCAATAAACTAAGGGTTCATCAAGTGCTAATGGGACAGAGCAACACCTAAGGATTTCAGTATCCGAATCTTGAAAGACCTTGACCCTATATAAAGGAATAGATGGTTGTGAATGTATTTAGGAAATTAGGGCTAGAGCCATCTTTGTAGAGGCTCCCCACGTTGTACTATTCGATGGCAAAGCACCGAAGGACAGCGACACCCAACACTTGGTTGTGATTGCCGTGGGAGGATCCAACCACCAAGATAGCCTCTTGGCACTAGCACAGCGGCCAGGGCAAGCGAGGGTGAGGCTGCATCGAGGTGAAGGTCTATCCTTTGAGTAATCTCTGACGTCCAGGCAAAAGGTGCGTCACCAACCCACCTGGGCGGATGCCCTGTCCTTGCCATGAGAAACATGGGAGAGGGTCTCCCTGTCAGCTGTATAGGTGAGATCCTATTGGGTCGCACGCAGATTCCATGGTGGTGTATGCCCCATTGTCAAGAGAGGATCAAGGTCAACGTGGATAGTATAGGGTTGCTGGATCGGTCCATTATCGGAATCACCGAAGAGGAGGCTAGCAGGTGATGTCCTATCCTTACGAAAACATGACAGGTAGTAGAGTAGCACAGACAGAAGGAAATAGAGAAGAAACAAGGATATCAGCGACTACAAGAGGGGACCTAGTTGTCCTGATGGGATACTTGTGCGAGAGGAAGAGAAGCCTGCTCATCGAGGGACTTGCGACGACCAAGAAATGAGCAAGGGCGGCCAGAGAACACATCCACCTATGCTGCCCTATTTTCACGGTGCAACAGGGGAGCCAGTCCCTGTATCGCACGGAGAAGGGAGAAGGGAAGGGGCGCCACTGTCTCGGCCCTTTGAATCCCAAATCAATGGCTGAGGTTGATCCAAGCTGAGGTATTTTCGAAAATTCATATCTTGAGGTATAGAGCTTAGTTTTTAGCAAACAAGATACTTAAAGAAAGCTCATTATGAGTACTATCACATAAAAATACTTCCATATTATGACTTTGATGTCTGATATTTATTAAATATAGTGTACTCAAAACTATATGATTTTGATGTTTGGTCAATTAAAAATAGTAAATGCCTTTAGAAATTCATAAAAAATTTACTGAATGCATATTTTGATATGTTTAACATGACTTCAGAGCTTGATCTTTCATATATGAAGTTCTAATGAAAATTTTAATGTAAACCCTAATAAGGGTATTTTGGATATTTCACCCATGATATGATTTTTAAATGACCTGATATTTTAATATGTGATCATTCCTACATTATATGAATACTTTTCTATAGATTTGATGAAGTTTCTTATGCTATTACTTTAGTATTTAGTTTTAGATGAGTAGCCATTATGAAAGAATTATAAATGATTATCCTGACACAATAAGTGATATATGTATGGCTAATTAGGTATGATATTAGTAACGTTGTGGTATTCTACTTTGATTTCCTAATTGAGTCAATAAGTTTTGAATATGTAACTATGTTTGAGAATTGTTCTCATTATATGAATTATATGTTCATATTAGTGCATAAGACGATTTATGTCTTATTTGAGTATAAAGATAATATTTATTATATAGTATGGGTTTTATTTTATTTCAATGCCAAGATTTTATGTGATATTAGGTTAAAGTTATGTTTAGTCTAAATAAGAACCCTAAGTCGGTATATAAAGTTAGGATGATGGGGTTTTGAGATTTATAAATAGAAAGAGGGAATATAGGCTTGGATTGATAAAACTATGATGATATCCAGGTTATTAAAGTTATGGAACTTAGAATCGAGACTTTCTTACCGATGCCATTTTTACAAGAGGTAAGTGGTACATGCCCATGAGTACTAATGTTTTAAGTTTAGTATGTTTACATGTCTCCTGATAAGACTTTTATAATTTATATGGTTCAATGTTCTAAGATTTTAATGTAAATAAGAATATTCTCATAACTCTATCATTATGCAAGTTTAGATATCCAAAACCTCAAATAGAGACATGTTGCTCAAAATAGTTGTGACCCATGGACTAAGTCCATGAGTAAGTTAAAGAATCATGTTCCTACAAGATTTCTTAGAAATGTTCGAAATTAATGAATAAGATTGTAAGATAAGATATGCAAGTAATGTAGCCATACTTAGTTGGTGATTTGTGATAGTTTTGTATTGAGAATTTAAGTACACATATGTTGTCAGGATTTCTCATATTTATAGGCATAACTATGTACTACGATTTCAAGGAGAAACATGCCATTAAGATTTCATGCATATGTATAGATATAACAACTAGATTCCTTAGAATGAATAATATCTAGAATTTAGTTACAATATAAGAATATGAATTTCAGAATATTAAGACAGGGTCTACTTTTAGAAATAAAGGTACTTTTGGGATCACAATGTATTATAAAAATTAGTTCATGATGGCATTAAAAGATAATGACACATTACGTTATGATTAGGTTGCAATGCAATATTTTATAAGATTTCTATTTTGATATTTAAGGTTTAATATGTAAGTTCGTATGCAAAGTTTCAGGGTAACATCATATCTTAGAAGAAGGATTGAACCATCTTGTCAGAATTGATATTTTTTGATGTGTTGTACTTATGATACTTTCATAAGCTTGACTTAAGATACCTTGTATACTTAGTATTTCTATATTCATGTCAGAGCCTTTATCATAAGACATTAGACTCATTTATGATATAATTGGTATAATAAAGTAATCTTACCAAATAAGAGTTTTAGAACAAAGTTTTCCAAGATAATGAGATACATGTTCACATCCAACAATGAATTCAGTTAGAACTTAAGAATAATAGATTTAGAATCAGACTTAGACTACTCACTGTGTAAGTAGCCAGATTTTGAATGAAGATACATGACATGGGTTATAGACCCAATTTCAATTATGTTGTAATTTGAAATACATATCCAAATTCCATAATAGATTCAGTTCAGATGTGGAAGAGAAAAGATCCTGATTCAGATTTCAGATTCAAAACTAAGTACATGCTTAGTACTCAGTTTCAGATAAGCTCAGATTTAGAGTTTAGTAAATATAGACTCAAGATAATTAATTCAAAACCTTCATATAATACATTATATAATAAGTCCTCACTAGAGAATCCCATGACGATTCAGAGGGCGCGTTGCGCCAGAACTGCGAGTGTCACAGAGGGCATGTTATGCCAACACAGGGTGTGTTGCACCATAGAGGACACTTTGATGTCAACAGAGGGTGTATTGCACCATAGAGGACACTTCGGTGTCAACAGAGGGCACGTTGTGCCAACAGAGGGTGCGTTGCACCATAGAGGTCACTTTGGCGTCACAGAGGAGGACTTATTATATAATGGTGGCCACAAATAGATAAAAATTGTAAGTAAAAGATATTTAAGATTAGAGCATGTCTGTAATCTCATCCACGAGTGTGATGAGAGGAATTCAAATAAGATATTTATGATCTAGACACTTTGGTGTAGGCCATGAGACCCAGAGTATAGGTCTCCAGAAAAGATAGAGTAGAAAATAAGAGTTTAAGAAATGAGAGATAATATGTTTCTAGATTTAATCAGAGCTAAATGTTCATTTCATATTTATGATGTTCAAGAATATTTTGTAATATTTCAGCTCTTTAGCAATGTATATTTTAGAATACTCATG
The DNA here is from genome assembly GCA_963693085.1 of Alisma plantago-aquatica. Taxonomy (NCBI): domain Eukaryota; kingdom Viridiplantae; phylum Streptophyta; class Magnoliopsida; order Alismatales; family Alismataceae; genus Alisma; species Alisma plantago-aquatica. Next base: position 116,954,016 of record OY856412.1, read on the forward strand.
CCACTTACTCTAATGACTGTTTTTCCCAATGTATGGCTGGGGATGTGATGTCCGTCGGTTTTGGAGCAGCTAAGGATTAAAGGAACAAGTAAATGTCTAGGAGATTTTCAAGCTTGCCTAGTGGGGTGCCATCTACCAAGATGATCCAGAGTTTAGACATCTTTTTATGTATAGTCTTCTTATTAGAGTATATTGGATGACTTGTTTTTCTTTGTCAAAACTATGAATGAATCAATTTTCTAGTTATGCAAAGTGTTTCATTTTCTGTAATTGCATTGGTAATCATGTTTGTGACACTCCCAGATGAATTTTTTTTACTTCCGCTCATGTGATATGAAAATCTGGGTGTTACAGAGACGCTCCTTATGTGGGTAGTAAGCTTGGGGACGTCGTCAGGGTCAGGACACATGTGATGCTAGTGGCTCTGTGGAGGCGGAACAACCATTTGGTGGAGGTGAGGTGGCTGTTAGGATCCCAGTAGTAGCTCCCTAACGCTCGACTAGAAGTGAGGCGTCCGTCTCGCGGGGTCTGGCAGTCGTCTAGAAGAGTCATCGAGGTAGCAACTTGGCATTGCCAAACGTTTGGCTAGAGCTTGGGAGCGCTGAGTCTCCAAGGAGGGTACCCAGGGATCGGGGAGGGAGAAGAGGATTGCAAATGGAGAGCCCCCATTTTTCTTATTTTATAAACCAACTTGAGTATGCGTGATGACCATTTCACATCTCCCAAATGATCGGTTGGCTTTTTAGGGGAAAAGATGGTATTGCTTGTCCCGATGCGAATGTGCATTTGAATACGAGTTTGAGTGTGCCCCTTGGTATATGAGACGATTACTTCAGAGGTGCCAAATGACCGTTTGGTGTGGTAATGGTGGCATTTCAAATTTTGAATTTCAAATGACTGCCAATTTTGAAATGGTCACCTAAAGGGCCGAGACAACTGTTTCACCTTTACCAGACGGCCAGTTCGCTCGGTGGAATGGCTTGCCTTCATCAAAACTAGATGGAAAGTTGGGTAGCCAACCATCATTGTTTTTCAAAATAAAAAACTAATCTAAAATTGAAACAACAAAGGTTAGATAATACAAATATAAATAAAATTCAAAATAAATAAAAGATTGGGTTGCCTCCCAATAAGTGCCTAGTTTTATGTTGAAGGCCCAACACAGCTAAATCATGGAGCCATTTTAGGTTTGGGTGCAGGAGGGCGTGAAGGGTCTTTTAAGTCAAGGTCTTCGAGTAAAGAAAGTTGATGTGCCTCTAAAGTCAAGAAGTCATCAATGATAATGTACCATTTTAGCCTATGTCCATTGATCTTGAACTCACTGAACACCTTGTCCCAAAGTAGAAAAGTGCCATGTGGGTAAGCACGTTTGACAAGATAGGGTCCATACCATCTAGATCTGAGTTTTACAAGAAAAAGCCTTAACCTAGAGTTATAAACAAGAACTTGGTCACCCTCTTGAATATCCTTCCTCATAATGTGACCATCATGCCATAATTTAGTTTTATCTTTGTGAATTATAGCATTCTCATAGGCTGCCATCCTGAGCTCATCTAACTCCTACATTTGAAGGAAATAGTTTTCGCCTACTGCAAATAAGTCAAAGTTTAGAGTTTTGATGGCCCAATTTGCCTTATGTTCCAATTCTATGGGAAGGTGGCAAGATTTACCATAAATTAATTTGAAAGGAGAGCCTATTGGAGTTTTATAGGCAGTTCCGTATGCCCACAAGGCATCACTAAGTTTCAAATCCCAATCGATTCCTAGTACGATTGACTATTTTCTCTAGGATGGACTTGATTTGCCTATTCAAAACCTCAACATAACCACTAGTCTGAGGGCGGTAAGGGGAGGTGTCTTTGTGATGGGCTCCATATTGTTTTAGCAAGAATTAAAAACTTTTCTCTAAGAAATGGGAACCTCCATTAGAAACCACGGTACGAGGTACCCCAAATCTAGGAAAAATGACGTCTTTGATAAGTTTCTTCATTGGTTTGGAATCATAAGTTTTGGTGGGGATGGATTTGACCCATTTTGAAATGTAGTCTACAACCACCAAGATATATTTGTAACTACAAGAAGAAGGGAATGAGCCCATATAATCTACCCCCCAAACATCAAAGATTCCAATCTCTTACCAAGAAGTCATGGGAATTTGATCTCTCTTAGATATGTTTTTGGTCCTTTGACATTCATCTCAAGTGAGAACGAATTTGTAGGAATCTTTGAATAGAGTGGTACGGAAAAAACCAGATTGCATCACTCTCCTTGTGGTTTTTTGAGAGATCATGTGCCCTATAGTGGGGCTAGAATGGCACTACTCAAGAATGTTATGAGCTTCTTCCTCAGTGACACACCTGCGATAGATCCCATCAGAGCACAACCTAAAAAGGTAGGGGTATAGTAGTTTTTCACATCATACAAAAATTTAGCCTTAGAATGTCCCTTATATTCATGGTGCAATACACTTATAGCTAGAAAATTGACATAATCTATGAACCAAGGATGTTGGGATTCCATTTTAAGCAATTTGTTATTAGGAAGAGATTCATTGATGGGGATACCATCATCATCAAAGAAGTCAAGGCAGCTAAGATGGTCAGAAACTACATTCTCACAACCTTTCTTGTCAAGGATTTCTAAGTCAAACTCTTGAAGTAAAATGACCCAACGAAGAAAATGGGGTTTGGCATCCTTCTTGGTCATGAAATATCTGATGGCCGCATGGTCCACATAGACAATCACTTTGGACCCTACCAAGTAAGAGCGGAACTTGTCGAAGGAATAGACAATGGCTAGCGTCTCCTTCTCAATAGTGGTGTAATTCCTCTGGGTATCATCTAGAGTTTTGGATGCATAGTAAATCACATGGTGCTTTTTATCAACACGTTGTCCAAGGATAACATCAACATCAAAGTCACTTGCATCACACATCAACTTGAAGGGCAAGGACCAATCATGGGCCCGAGTGATGGGGGTAGAAGTGAGGGCATCTTTTAAACACAAGAAGCTAGCCATGCAAGATTTTTCAAAAACAAAGGGAGTGTCTTTTTGGAGAAGGTTTGTCAAGGGTTTGGTGATTTTTGAAAAATCACGGATGAATCGTTGGTAGAAACCCATATGCCCAAGGAAGGCACGAATGTCTTTGACAGGATAAGGGGGTGGGAGTTTAGAGATGACCTCGATCTTAGATCTATCAACTTCTATGCCATGGTTACTAACTCTATGTCCTAAAACAATCCCTTCTTTCACCATAAAGTGACACTTTTCCCAGTTTAAAACCAAGTACGTTTCTTCATGGTTTTCCAAAACAAGATATAGATGACTAAGGCATGAGTCAAAGCTTTATCCATAAATGGAGAAATCATCCATGAACACCTCCATCACAGTTTTAGTCAACCCAACAAAGATAGCAGACATGCACTGCTGAAAGGTGGCTGGGGTACTGGACAGCCCAAAAGGCATTCTCCTGAATGCATAAGTGCCAAACGGGAAAATGAAGGTTGTTTTCTCCTGGTCATCAGGATGGATGGGAATCTGATAAAAACCTAAATAGCCATCAAGATAATAGAAATATTTTTGATGGGTAAGGTGATCTAGTACTTGATCTAGAAAGGGAAGATGGAAGTGATCTTTCCTAGTGTCCTTGTTTATTTTTCTATAATCAATACACATCCTACATCATGTAACACTATGGGTGGGAATGACTTCATCTTTATCATTTTTCACAATAGTGGTTTCCCCTTTCTTGGGGAGGACTTGGACATGGCTAACCCAGGGTGAATCAGAGATGGGGTAGATGATTCATGAAGTCAACAGTTTGATAACCTCTAGGTGCACAACCTCTTTCATGTTTGGATTAAATTTCTTTTAAGGGTCTCAAGATGGCTTGTATTCCTCTACCATAGGAATCTTATGCATGAAAATAGCTTGATTGATCCCAGTCAAATCAACCATTTTATATCCTAGGGCAGCGCTCCTCTTCTGAAGCTCAGTCATGAGCTTGGATTCCTATTCATGAGTAAGATCAGAGTTAATGATAACATGATAAATTTGTTGCTCATCAAGGAAAACATATTTGAGTCCTTCTGGGGGGGTTCACTTTGTATTCCTTGGGGGGTTTAGTTTTTTCATCCACAAGAGAGATCATTTTGAAATCCTCAAACTATTCATCATGGATCTCCTCAAAGGTGTCTAGGTGAACTCTATATTGCTCTAATTGCTCATCTTCAAAACCACACTTAATAGGGCCCATGAGGGCATTTTCAAAGGGGATTGTCAACGAGCTCCCATTCTTGTCTTATCTGGTGGAGTTTCTCAACACAATAATGGAGATAAACCTCTTCCTGGAGGCTTGGTCCTCGCATTCTTTTAAACACCCTAAAGTGGAGGGTTTGTTTTCCTAGTTGCAAAAAGATGGTTCCGACCTTGACATGAATAAAGGCTCAGGAAGTGGCCAAAAAGGGATGATCGAAAATGATGGGGGTAGTGTAAATATTCCTTTATGTCCAAGATAACAAAGTCACATGGGACATAAACATCTTTCCCAACCCTTATAGGCATGTCTTCAATGATGCCCATAGGTTTTGTCATGGACGAGTCGACTAACTGGATTGTCATGGCAGTGGGAATCATGTCAAGAAATCCTAATCTTCTGCAAAGACTATAGGGCATGATAGAAATACTAGCACCCAAATATGTGAGGCCTTTCCTGCAAGCATTATCACCTAGGTAACATCCAATTTCAAAAGAACCATGATCTTTCTTCTTTTTAGGCATCTTACTTTGAATGATGTTTGAAGTGGTTCTAGCAAGCATTACCGTCTCATGCTCTTTGGTTGTATACTTCCTAGTCAATAAAGTTTTCATGTACTTGGACCAGGCAGGCATATCAACTAAAGCATCGAGGAAAGGAATATCCACATGCAAAATTTTCATGGAATCCCTAACTTTTATAAAAGAGTATCGAGCCTAGTTCTCTTTAGATGGGCTTGGTATGAAGGGCGTGGTTTGTAAACAAGGATATCTGGATTGTCAATCTCTACTGGTGGAACAAAAGGAGTGGGAACGACATGTTTAGGTGTAGGAGGAGTTTTAATGACCATGATATCATCATCCTCAAAGTCCAATGGTAAAACTACAAGTTTCTCTATAGGAGGGGAAGGGATATGAGTTTTCTTCGAATGAGTGGAGACAACCTTAATTTGTTCAGGGTGTTTTGGGTTGTTCTCAGTCTATCCAACAAAGGTTCCTGTATGAGGTTTTGCTGCGGAATGAGGCAAGCTAACTAAGCATCAATTGACTTCTGATGAGCTTGTTGTGCAAGGATGATTTGTTCAAAGGAAGGCACCCTATCATTAGTTGAGGGTGTGGGGGAATTTGGTTGTTTGAGGTTGAGGTGGTGGCTGATTAAGGTTTTGAAATGTTGTCCATGGTAGGGGCCACGGTTCTGGAATTTTCCCCTCTAATTTCCTTGGTTCCCAAAGTTCCTTTGATTGTTGTATTGGAAGCCTGGTGGTGGACGATTGTTGTTCTGAGGGAATGATGGTCTTTGTTGGGGAGGGAGTTGAGAAGAATTTTCATCTCCCAAAGGATTTCCATATTGAAATTCGGGATGGTTTCTGGCTTGATTAGGATTGTATTAAGCCTGACCCGGGATGCTATGGGTGGAGTTTAGATCCTCCACTTGCTGACTAACTTCCGACTGCATAGGAGCATTATAGAGATATTGACACTGAAGGGTTGCATGATTATACACTTGGAAAATCTCGCAGAGAGATTCTATGGCTCTAAGCTGTTGAGGTTTCCTCTCGTAGGCATTGAAGGAGGACTATAGATGATCATGTTTCAAAGAAATCCACTTAAGGGCTTCAACAATGTTTTGGATATTAGAATCTACCTCAGCCATGGCTACCTTGAGGATCCCACCAGTTCCTCATCTTGCTTATGTTTCAGAGGCACATTTTACAACTTCCCAAACACTACTTTACTTCTGGAACATGAAATTTCCTCCAAATGAGGAATCAAGGAATTTTTTTAGTGTCATCATCAATACCAAAATAGAATATTTCAATGAGATGAGATTGAGAAATGTCATGGTGAGAGCAACATCAAAGAAGTTCCCTGAATCTTTCCCAAGTTTCTCCTAGAGTTTCACCGGGGACCATGGAAAAGAGGGGGATTTGTCCCCTAATTTCATAGGTTAAGGGAGGGGGAAGTATTTGTCTAGAAGCTTGGTCTAAAGTTCCTCCTAGGTGGTGACCCATTCTTCACCCTCCATGGAATTATACCAACTACTCACTTAACTTGAGAGAGAGAGAGTATTTGAACAACCTATGTCTAATGGCATCTTCAAAAATGCTTGGGATCTTATGCAAGGAAAAAAGGTCACTAAATAATTGGATATGATCTCGGCAACTCTCACCTTTATTCCCAAAAAATGGATTGATTTGAAGCATAGTGATCCATTGGGTGTGGATCTCAAATTGGGGGGCTGTTATTTCGGGTGGCACAATCAAATGTTGTGCATATCCAGTTTTGGGTGTTGAAAAATCTTTCAATTGTTTTTGTTTTTCTGCCTCCCTTTGAGAGAATTCTAAGGCCTCTTGTTTGGTCACATAGGCTGCATGCAAAGTAGCTTCTTGAGACACATGCTCAGTCACCATGCGCTCTCCTTGAGAAGCGAGTGCTTGCTCAATCCTACTCTTAAGTTTCTCCTCATCCATCCTAACATAGTTATGTTGGTTCAAATGATGGAAAGTTCTTTCTGGTTCTGGGTCAAAAACTGGCGGCGTGGAATCACATTCCGTGGGCATCACATGCACATTTATACTTGACAGATATATTCTAGTGTAGAAAAAAATACTATTAGAATGTAAACTCAGCACAAAGAGGAGTTAGCACTTCCGGAATGGCACTCAGAAGGTGTAAAAAATAAAAAAAGGTTTTGTTCAAAATTTTTGGGGTTCGAGAAAATGATCTGTTGTCTTGGCAACGACGCCAAAATTTTTATGCGTCGTTTAGCACATCAATTCACTAAGAAAATTATCCCAGAGTTTAACCTTTTTTACTTTCCAATTAAGGCTAGTATAGAAGGGTCGATCCCACAGGACAACTTTTTAAGATTGTTTCTTTAATCCTGATTGATTTTTAACTTTATTTATTTTTGGATTTTTTGAATATTTGAACAAGAAAGTAAATTTCATGATATGGAGGGTGATTACACTAGAACAAGAATGTAAATTGCAAATGAACAAAACATTAAACTGAACACAATTAAATGAAAGGATCTCGTTAAAGAAAGAAAAGAAAGGAGATTGTTAACAAAAAATAAAAGAGATTTTTTTGAGAATAAGAATTAAATTGCAGAATTGAAAGGAAGCAATTGGGAACAGACATTTGAAGGAATGAATTGAATCAGATGAGAAAAGCATCGAGGCTTAGGGGTTTTACCACCATAGCCAAAGTGAAAACAAGATCAAAGAAATACACGACAAGTAAGATAGAAGAATGTATGTAATCATTCGTAAATGAAACACACGAGATGAACTTCATGTGAACCCATTGTTCTTGGAATGAATGAATCCTAGTCCATCATCCTAATAGGGATTTTTCTACGGTCACATCCAAAGCCCCATGTGATAGGTTTATTTGTTCTAAATATCGGTTTCCACGGTTGCATCTACCAAGATTAACTCAAGATAAAAATGATTAATTACTTCATTGTCAGCAATTTCTAAACCAAAAACCTTCTATTTAAAAAATCATATAAAACCTTAGTCTAATCAACACATGGCTAAGGGGCCACTCCCCTTGCCTTGATAGAAAAACTACTCACTAGCCATGGTAAGGGATGGAGAAATGAGGGGAAGAAGGTAGGAAGCCATAGACTAGAAGGACATAATTTCCAAGGAGACCAAGCTAGTGACTATGAAATGGCTTGCCCTCTTATTACCCTGCTCTAAGAGAATGAACAAGAATAGAACAATAAATAAGGAGAAATCTAGATCCAAAGACGAAGAATAGAATTTTATTACAGCATGAAGATTACTCAACTATGAATTGAAAATGACTATGCTTAATTAAAAGATACAAGTACAAAAATCAAGATCCCTTTCTTAGTGGAGTCACCCCTCCTTTTATAGGGGAAGGAGTGGTGTAAACCTTGAAAGGGGGAGAAACAAATGAGAGAGGCGGCTACTGACTTTTGCTGTCTGCAAACCGTAAAATGACCGTCTCGCTAGATGAGACAGTCATCTAGCTAATGACGTGGTGTGGCCTAAAGGGAAGAAAATCAAACCCTAATCCAAGGGTGGCAGTGTAGAGAAATACGACATCAGATAGACAACAGAAACACAAATTTTACTGACATATTTCTCATTAACCAACCGATCACGTCAATAACTATGAAATGGAAAGGATGGTTTCCCAAAGCTATACCTGGTCATGGATCAAGTTCAACGACAATCCTCATTGATGTAGGTGCACACTCTATATTGGACAGTGTCTGTGCAGCTCTTGGTCGCACTTGGACTCATCTGACTACTCCTCTATGAGTTGCAGACTTGAATAAATGTTACAATAGCTCCTCAAATATCGCCACAGACTGCGAGTTGATGTTACCCTCCTAGCTATAGCCAACAGACTCCTACCTCTAGAGTAGTCCACACAGACCAACTCAAACTCCTATCATCCTATATGAATAGATAGGAAGGATTTGTCTCTCCTGTTGGTGTACTAGTCACCAACATGCTCTCCCACAATAATGATCCTCAGTCATTTCTCTCCCGTGACTATCCCTCCCTAGTTGGGTAGGACATACATGGGCTCTCGTGGTTACCACAAACAGAGAGGACAACAATTGTTATAGCAATTGATTCTCAATTTTCTATGTATCAGTTGTGTTTTGGGAAGCCCCCAGTCCCCCTATATATAGGAGGGGTTAAGGTCAGGGTTCCCAATCCCTAGCAAATGCAGGACTAAAGCGAGAGTGGAAAGGATAAGAAGATCTTGATTTTTTGCAACTTTTCTGAAAGTTTCACAACATGCGAGCGATGAACAAGTCATTTCACCCAATGAGATGGTCGTCTCGCATGTGATACGATCATTTTTCTAAGCAAAAAGGTCGTTTTGCAGTTTCCAGATTTTGCACATATGTTGGCAATTCAATTTCAATTACTAGTCAACTTGACGTCAACACCAATCCTTTGTGAAATTGAATTGCACCCCTAAAATAGGCGTTTGGTGCAACTGAGATGGGCATCTCACACCATGCCAGAAAACTATTTTGCACAAGAGAGACAAGCATCTCACAGCCCAAGTTAGGTAGAATTCCAACCAATGTACAATACAATCAGCCTGACACTCCAAACAAGTCTCAACACTTGAACCGATCGTTTGGCAGTCTAGTCAGCTGATCCATTACGTGAATTGAAATAAATAAACACTTTAGTAATCGATTCAATTATCATTCAAGATCAAACTCCTCTTCTAGATGAGTTCCAATGTGTGTGGCCCTATAGGCCCCACATCACGTTGGCAGTGAATGTCCATAATAACTTATGACATCACAAGCAAAGAGTGGTGCCTAGTCGCACATCATTGCTACCCAAGTGAATGAAAAGTTGGGGAGCAACTTCAACCTACAATATGTGTATGGCGTTACATTATTTTTATAATTCCTTTGTCACTGTATCTAAATTAAACTAGAGGCATGGAGAAGTCATCCTCATTATTATTCAATCCTCTTCCTTGAACCAGAGCAGACTGCATGAGATATATGTAAGCTCAATATCACATATTGACTGACATGTATATGGACATGATTTTCTCAGTCTCGCTAATCAAGAGGCCTTGGATATCATATTCCTATCAGAGGGAGAAATCCCATATCTATCACTCACAGTCAGTCCCCATGTGTCAAAGTCACCCAATCATCACCGTTATAACAACCCATGTTTTAGGACTACGTTTGATGATGTCAAAGTGTACCCAATGACATGTGATGAGTGCAGTGATATTAGGTCCAAGAACCACAACCACCACCATCACTGTGAGACCTAACTATGACTTTCATCAAGATGGCTTCCATGTGTCAATCTCACGGTGGGTCTGTCCGATACACTGTTCTTAAACATGTATCTATGTGCTTGGTTTGATATTGCCATATCATGACTAATAAGATTTAGTCATCAACTAACTTACACTCTGATATTATGTGTTATTGTTGTCTATCAACCTTCCAGAATAACAACTGATCAGGGAAAATATGAGAATGTATATATATTATTCACATTCGTATGATCTCATTCTTCCAAGTCACATACTTGAAGACATACATCATTGAGTAATATTATTCTCTAGATATTTATTATGTATTCATTATCTCATAACTGAATATACAAAATAAATTGGAAGCTTACCTTTATTATTATTATTATTATTATTATTATTATCAAATCATGTATCTAATGCCTTATCCCAATCATCATATGATTGGATCTCTGGGCGTACATACCAACATAACCCCACTTGCTCTTAGAGCCAAACACTGACAAATCTTATCCCGAGTGACCTAACATGACCATCATGCTTATGATGCGTAAGTGCTTTTATAGCGGGTTCAACAAAGCTTTAAGTCGGTATTTTGCAATTTTCACATCTCTTCTCCGTACGACTACTTGTATGATATGGAAGTGCCATAGTATGATATCTGAGATTCCCATCCTAACTAGTAGCTCCATTGTTGTCATCAGTATTTCTACTATTTCATCAATGGTTTGAAACCTCACACAAGTTCACCCATATGAACTTCTTGATCCATACAATATTCTCTGCTGTTCTCATAACACAGAGATAGTTTGCTTCTTTTGTAGATTCGAACAACTGTCATTAGTTTAGAACTCTTTCTAGCTTACAATTCTCATTTGTCGTCAAACATAAATTTAGATTGCGATTATTTTTTCAGTTTGGAAGCTTGCATGGGTGTAACTCTTTACATCAAACTCTTCCTTATGACCATAACAAAGGAACCAATACTTTAAGTGCTTCACAAGTACGTAAGGATGTTCATTATGGTATTCTAGTGACTCTCACTAGTATCTGACATATACCCTCTTGTCATGCCCAATACATACGAGATTGCTAGGTAGGTATATATGTGTCTTGTCATCATGTCAATACATATGAGATGACTGGATATCTATTCATCATGTCCAATACATATGAGATTACTAGATATCTTCTCATCATGTCCAATACATACGGGATCATTAGATATTTTCTTGTCATGTCCAATACATACAAGATAATGGGATAAGTACATTACATTGCATTCAAGATCTATCCATGTGTTCCTTTTCTTCATAAGAATTGGGACACTAGGCTCCTAAGAGACTAACTCCATGCAACATGGACAAGTTTTCTCTCATTGAGTCTTTCATGCTGAACCCTTCAACATCGTACAAATGTATGTGCTTTTACTTAGGTCAATAATCTTTCCAGATCTATCTCTATAGACCTCAATCCCTGTCACATAGGATGCTTCACATAAACCCTTCATATAGAAGGTACTTTCCTTGCTAGGTTTTAATATTTTATAGGATTAGGACGTTATTCCCCATCAACATGTGGAATATTAATATGCTCCCACTAAATCTTTTATAATCACATATTCCATCTTCATTCTGGCTCAAGCCAAACCCTTTGACTGTCTTGTCAAATAGAAGATTCGAGCTCTGAGATGCTTGCTTCAATCCACATATTGACCTTTGTAGCTTATAGATTTTATTTGCATTAATGGATTTATAAAACCATTAGGTTGTATCGTGTACACATATTTTTAATTATTCCAATTAAGGAATGCAATTTTAACATCCATATACCAAATCTCATAGTCATGCTAAGCTACAACAACAAGCATGATCTAGATGGATTTAACGACGGTAAATGGTGAAAGACTTCATCATGTTCAACAAATTCAACTTGTTTGAAGCTCTTTGGAACCAATCTACCCTTCCATGTCAACCTTCTTACAAAGACCCAAATGCACCCAATGGGTTTTACCCCTTCAGGTGGATCAAGCTAGGTCATACCTTGTTTGTGTACATGGAGTCCATCATTGATCTTATGGCCTCAAGCCATTTCTCAGATTTCAATCTCTCCATAGTTTCTAGGTAGGTTGTTGACTCATCTCTATGATCAACCTACCACCTTCTTGAGTTATAAGATATCATAATCTTTCAAACTCAAGGCGTTCTACTAAAATTATGAGTTCTGTGTTTACATAAGGAACTTGAGATTCCACAATAATTTGTGATTGTCCTTGTTCCTTGTTTTACCTCTTTAGGTTCAATGTTGTCTTGTTTTTCTTGAACATTTAGAGTTCTACTTTTACTCCCACTGATTCCTTTGGAACTAAGTTCCCTTTAGGAATTCAGCCATCCTAGCAACAAAAAATTTGTTGTCGGGCTGGAATATAATTAGTATTCAACAAGATAACATTCATGTGATTTGTGGATAAAGACTTTTAAGAAACTTTTTTCTTATACAAGATTTCAATCCCAATCACTACAAAAGACTCTATGGGACACGTCCCATTCCATATCTCATATGGTGTCTTTTGAACCATTTTAGACGTACATTGTTTAGTGTTTAAGCATGTGCCCAAAAGAAATTGTAAGATTAGCTAGATTTTATTGATAATCTCACCATGATTTAACATAGTGTGATAGCTTCCTTCTGACACATCAGTATGTTTCAGGTGGAGTTCATTATCATACACTATCATGATCTCCCAGAAGGTCCTCAAACTCTTAGTTTACATATTTCAACATCGATCATATCGAGGTATCTTAATACTTTTACCAATTCAGTTACATACTTCATTTATGATCTCCTTGAACACTTCAAGAGATCCATACTTGTATTTCATTAAATATAAATTTCAATATCTACTGATCACGTTAGTAAATATAATTAGGTACTTGTAACTCCTTTAGCATTCATTCCAAAAGGTCTATGCACATCAGTATGTACTAGTCCTAATGGAGTAGTTGATCTTCCACTACATCTAGTAAAGATGCTCTTGTCATTGCACAATTTACAAGACATGCATGTCTCTATTGGTTCAATAACCAAAAGAGTCTAGATAAACATCGTATGGATTCTAGAAATGGATTTCTCATTTATGCACTCTTGATGACATTGCTATATGTATTTAGGTTATTTGAGGGGGCGAGGGAGTAGCCCAGCGGTGCGACTTAGCAATCCCCAATGAAGGGGCCGAGGTTTGACTCTGGATATAACCCTTGAGGTGCAACAAGGCCTCACGTTACTAAGTGTGCCACGATGCCCCCATGTACGTGGTTGGTTTCGGGGTTTACTCGTGGCCGGGTGGGGTCCATTAGTGGCCGATCCTGGGAGGGGTTCCTCATTATAAAAAAGAAGAAGTTATCAAGTCATTCAATGTATGTGTCATACACATTTGTCTCTACAACTATCAAGTATAGTTTGTGAGATATAGGGCATTGTCATAAAAGATCATATCCTTTAAGATGAAACATAATGTTCTTATCATACAAAACATATAATGTTTTCATTAATGGCAAGTACATAATAGCAATTCACCAATTCTATTATGTGCCAATGAATGACTATTTACAAATACAAAATAGCAATTTACCAATTCTATCATGTGCCAATGAATGACTATTTACAACTGTAGAGGAAACAACCCTTGCTCCTCATAGTTTTGGCATACTTCCTCTCAGGTCCTGAAGTAGATATCGCTATCTCCATATTCTTCCTAAGATCCTCTATAATGAGGATAGTTCTTTCTAATGTCTAGATAGGTGACAATGGTGGCACTTTCTTTTCTTTATCCTTTAAGTGAAAAGGACATATTCCTTTTTACACTTACCCTTCTCTATAACCAGAGTGTAGAAGACTTGGACTTAAGCTCAGCCTTAGAACACTTCTAGGCCTTGCCTTTGCCCTAGGACTCACTTCCGATGATCACCATCACGGATATGTTCTTTTCTTCCTTGCGTTGGCATCAACATGCCAAGCATGTGATAAACTGACAATATGATTCATGCAACACTTGCATAATCATATTCATGGTCAACTCTTGACCTAAGAGAAATTTCACTCTTTCCATATGTCCAATCATATTGAACACATGGGGTTCTACTAGACCTCCCTTTGTCAGTTTGCACTCAAATTAGCACTTTGGATACATTATACCTTCTTTGCTTTACATGATTCTTAAGATGTCTTACCATCTCAAGAATGTCCATGTATTCATGTCGTTCATGCAACTCATAGTTCATATAATAGAGCATTAGGTATTCAAATGTCTATGTCATCATTGGCATGCTTCCAATAAACATCCATTTAGCCTTAGGAGCATTTGGAGCGAGTTCCTCTAGCATTGGTCTATCAAGGACATAGAGCTTTCTCTCATTTATGAGAACATTTCTCAAAGTCCTTAACCAATTGTGGAACTTTATCCCATTTTGTCCTTCTTAAGGACTGCTCGCAATTTGAATGTGTTTCTATTTGACATTTGATTCTACAAAGACATTTTGCAACCTTTTTCAAAACATTTTTGATTTTGTTTGATTTGATAAATTTGATGATATTAATTAGGTCTTTAATCAACTATCACTCCCACTATTTTATTCAAAATTATAGCCCTCAAATATTAATTAGGAATATTGTAGCATACAATATCCTAATCGGCCAAGATCCATAATTCATCAAGTCATGAGTCAGCCTTTTACGAATGCCTACAACCTGACTAAGGTAGGCCATCATGCCAATTACATCATATGCAATTCTTGGATAGATGATATGCACAATTCCTTATCAAAATCATCTGCATGCCTTTGGGCTTGGGCTCTCCAAGTCACTAGTTAAGCCTGATCAAATTGATAATATGATATACATGCACCATGCTTTGTGTAAATCTACATATCTACCATCACACTTCCATGAGATAGACAACACACCTTGCTTTGTGAAAATCTACGCTGGGTTGATCAAGATTTTCATGTGTATTTCTAATGGAAGGCATCTAAGACTTAATATTTCAATTGAGGGAGTTTGTATTTATAAGTATATACACATACTTTATCCAATCACCACATATATAGCACATGTCATATACATGCTATAATAACAAATGAGAACATGTAATAAATAAAACACACAAGTGATGGTTATGGCCATACTAATGTAATTCCTTGGAGACATAAGAAATTACTATCACCTATGGTCCACATCATATGCAACATGTTGTTGGTGAAGATATGTGCTCGAACCAATCTAGGTTGATCAGTTCATCTCATGAACCGGTCGGCTCGCCTCCTGGTCGCTCAGTTGGGCTCTTTTGAAACATTTGTCTGGTTCTCAGGTCCAAGCAACGTCTGGACACCTCCAGCTGATCGGTTGGGCCACCAGTTGATCGGTTTGTCCTCATGTCATCCTACCTCCTCAGTCCTCCAGTCGATCGAATCATCTCACAAGCCAATCAAATCATAATCTCACATTGAAACATAAGTTAAACTATCCTATTTCTTATTATATTGTATATGGGGAAAACCTTGAGTTACATTTGAGGGGAAATAGGAAGAAGAGTATCAATTTACATTTGGAAAGGAGAGAGAGGCTTCGTACACAGACCGACTAACAACATGAATAATAACTACAACCATGCACACACAAATCTGGGATTTTGGCCATAACCATGCTTTTCATCCACCATCAAAACCAATTTTATGGCGACACATGTAAATTGCATATTATATCATATATATAAATGTTTGGGTTCTTTATGTGGTGATAAGACAGACATGCACATTAACTAGTTTAAATGTTTGCATCACATGCAATAAATGAACATGGTAAAACCAAAATCTGATCATATCAATTATCCTAAAACATAATTAATTACGTGTCTATGATACCACTATAGAAAAATATGACATCATATAGGTAATGGAAACAAAAATTTTATTGACATATTTCCCATTATCCAATAGATCAAGTCAATAACTATGCAATGGGAAGGATGGCTTCATGAAGATATACCTGGTCCTGGAGCAAGTCCAATGACAGTCCTCATCGATGTAGATGCACACTCTGTCTTGGACGATGTCTGTGCAGCTCCTAGTCACACTCAAACTCGTCTGACTGCTCCTCCATGGACAACAAACTCGAACAACTGCTACAATAACTTCTCAGATCTGGCCACATACTGTGAGTTGACGTTGCCCTTATAGCAGCAGCCAACAGACTCCTACCTCTAGAGTAGTCCACACAGACCAACTAGAACTCCTATCGTCATACAAGAATGGACAAGAAGGATTTGTCCCTCCCATTGGTGTACTAGTCACCAACATGCTCTCCTACAACAATGATCCTTAGTTGTTTCTCTCCCATGGCTATCCATCCCTAGTCGGGTAGGACTTGCTTGGGCTCTCATGGTTACCACAACCAGAGGGGACAACAACTGTCATAGCATCTGATTCTCAAATGTTTGTGTATTAGTTGTGTTCTAGGAAGACCCTAGTACCCCTCTATATATAGGAGGGGTTAGAGGCAGAGTTACCAGACCCCAGCCAATGCGGCACAACCTGTGTGTGACGAAATGGTCGTTTTTCCTAGTGAGACAGTCGTCTCACACGCGATACGGTTGTTTCACTAAGCAAAATGGTCATTTTGTAGTTTCCATATTTTGCACATATGTTCGCTATTCAAGTCCAATTAGTACTCAACTTGACGTCAGATCAATCCTTTTTGCAATTGAATTTCACCCCTGAAACAGGCATTTGGTGCAACTGAGATGGGCGTCTCACATCAGGACAAATGAATGTTTTGCACAAGTGAGATGGGCATCTCACAACCCAGGTTAGGCACAATTCCAACCAATGTACAATACAATCAGCCTGACACTCCAAACAACAGTCTCAACACTTGAACTGATTGTTTGGCAGTCTAGTCAGCTGATTCGTTGCATGAATTCAAATACCTAAACACTTTAGTAATCAATTCAATTATCATTCAAGATTAAACTCCTCTTCTAGATGAGCTTATATGTGTGTGACCCTATAGGTCCCATATCATGTTGGCAGTGAATGCCCATAACAACTTCTGACATCACAAGAAAAGAGTGGTGCCTAGTTGCACATCATTACTACCCAAGTGAATGGAAAGTTGGGGAGCAACTTCAACCTACAATCTGTGTATGGTGTTACAATGTTTGTATAGTTCCTTTATCACTGATATCCAGATTGAATTATAGGCATGGAGTAGTGATCCTCATTATTATTTAATCTTGTTCCTTGAACCAGACCAGACTACATGAGATATATATAAGCTCAATATCACATATTGACTCACATGCGTGTGGCCATACTTTTCTCAGTCTCACTACTCAAGAGGCCTTGTATATCATACTCCTTTCAGAGGAAAAAATCCCATATCTATCACTCACAGTAAGTCCCCATGTGTCAAAGTCACCCAATCATTAACGTTATAACAACCCATGTTTCAGGACTGCATTTGATGATGTCAAAGTGTACCCAACAATATGTGATGAGTGTAGTGATTTTAGGTCTAAGAATCACAAAACCACCATCACTGTAAGACCTGACTATGACTTCCATGAATATGGCTTCCATGTGTCAATCTCACGGCGGGTCTGTCTGATACATGTTTTCTAACATGTATTTGTGTGCTTGGTTTGATATTGCCATATCATGATTAATGAGATTTAGTCATCAACCAACTCAAACTCTAATCTTATGTGTTATTGTTGTCTATCAACCTTCCACAATAACAACTGATCAAGGTCAATATGAGAATGTATATACTCTTAACATCTGTATGATCTCATTCTTCAAAGTAACGTACTTGAAAACATACATCATTGAGTAATATCATTCTCTAGACATTTATTATGTATTCATTATATCATAACTGAATATACAAAATAAATTGGAAGCTTACCTTTATTATTATCAAATATTGTATCTAATACCTTATCCCAATCATCATATGATTGGCTCTCTGGGCATACATACCAACATGCAACACCTTTTGATTTGATTTCTCGGTCTCGAAGAATTGTATGAACCGATCATCTGAATGTGGGACACCCGTCTCACACTGTTTCTTGTGTTGGTCAAGGGTTGAAAACCCTAATGTGGTTGGCGGAATCCTCTTTGTCTGACTTGGTCTTTAGGTCAGCTCCACATGGTCGTCTGGGCTCCATGAACCAAGTTTCTGGTTCTGTGAGACACTCGACTGGTAAGTGGAGTGCTTCAGTTGATTTATTAGGGTGAAGATTGAGCTGAGGACCCAACACAACTATCTGGCTCTAGGGTTGGAACTTATTGGAGACGAATTGTCTGTCTGGTGCTGTGAGACGGTCGTCTCATGTTCTCATAAGGTCAAAATCTTACTTTGAAGGAAAAACCTACCAAAAAGTGGCAAAAAAGATAAATATTTTCATAATTAATCAAAAAGTGAGAAAATTGCAAATTGTCCTAGAAATTAGTAAAAAGAAATAAATTCTAATAAAAAAGACTAGGAAAATTATGCAAAAAGATAGATGAATATACATTCATCAATGATGTTCCATGATGAAGATGTCTCATAGATCTTTCAAGGTAATATGAAGATTCTTCCTACATGTTTGGTGTCATCTATGACAACAGAGAGGTTGATGAGATAGGGGTGTGAAGCTTTTCTGGCCTATGTTGTGGATACTAAGGTGAGAGGTCCTAGTATTTAGGAGGTTCCAGTGGTGCAAGAGTTTGAGGATGTTCTTCCTTAGGAATTTCCTATTGTTCCCCCTTCTAGAGAGATGGATTTTGAGATCAATCTTATTCCTGGAACCCAACCTATAGCATAGTCACCGTACATGTTGGCACCAAAAAAGACGTAGGAGTTAAAGAAATAGTTGCAAGAACTATTAGAGAAGGACTTTATCAGACCAATCACTTCCTCGTGGGGTGATCCTATGTTGTTTGTTAAGAATAAAGATGGTTCCATGAGGTTATGTATAGATTACTGACAATGGAACAAGGTGACGATAAATAATGAGTATTTGTTGCCGAGAATTGATGACCTTTTTGACCAGTTGATAGGTTCCACTGTGTTTTGAAAGATAGATCTAAGAGCAGGTTATCACCAGTTGAGGATTAAGGTGGATGACATACCCAAGTTAGCTTATACGACTAGGTATGGTCACTTTGAATTTGTGGTTATGTCGTTTGGGCTAACCAATGCACTGGCAACATTTATGGATTTGATGGACAAGGTGTTTAGATAATATCTAGATCAGTGTGTGGTTTGTGTTCATAGATGATATCTTGATGCACTCTAAGGATAGCTAGTATCCTGAGCAGCACCTTTGATAGGCATTAACTTTATTAAGGCAGTAGTTATATGCTAAGTTAAGCAAATGTGAGTTCTGGTTGTCTGAGGTGTCTTTTATGGGACATATTATTTTAGCTAAGGGTGTTTGTGTAGACCCTAAGAAAGTGGAGTCTGTATTAGAATGGGAACAACCCAAGACACTGATAGAGATTCATAGTTTCCTAGGTTTGGTAGGTTACTACTGGAGTTTCATCAGGGATTTCAGTTCTGAAGCATTACCCCTAACTAGGTTAACTAGGAAGGATGTTCCTTTTGCTTGGGATGACAAGTGTTAGTGTTCTTTCCAGCAGTTGAAAGAGAAGTTGACCAGTGCACCGATGTTAGTGTTACCAGAACAAGGAAAAGGCTACATTGTCTTTTGTGATGCTTCTAAGAACGGGTTGGGATGCGTGCTGATGCAAGACAAAAGCGTAATTTCTTTGATTCGTGACAGCTTAAGAAATACGAGCAAAACTACCCAGCACACAATCTGGAGCTAGAAATAGTGATTAACGCCTCAAAGATATGGAGGCATTACCTTTATGGATAAAAGTATCAGATCTTCACCGACCATAAGAATCTGTAGTATATCATTTCAAAGTAGGAGTTGAATATGAGATAGAGGAGATGGATGGAGTTGATTAAAGACTCTGATTGCATAATAGACTACCATCCAGGAAAGGTAAATGTAGTATTTGATTCTTTGAGTAGGAAGTCATATTTGTCATCATCATCGTGTAATGCACAGTTATATTCCTTGGTGTGCCATAAGTGAGAAATGTTGGTGTCTTTTCACCAGATGAATGTACAACAGGAGGTTTCCTTGTTGGCAGGGTTGTTGGCATAGTTATAGGTTAAGACTACATTAAGACAAAGATCTGTGATGCACAATAGAATGATACTTTGATACAAAATACTGATCATATTTGGGTAGTAAGGAGCATGATGGCTTCAATGAGGCAGATGAGGGTACAATTTGCTTTCACAATAGGATAATGGTTCCTAATAGTGATGGGTTGAGAATGATGGTACTTGAGGATGCTCACTCCTCAATGTATGTAATGCAAGCTACTAGTACTAAGATGTACCATAATTTGAAGGACATGTATTGGTGGCCAGGTCTAAAGTGTGATGTGGCAGAGTTCATTGCCAGATGTCCAGTTTGTAAGTAGGTTAAAGTTGAGCATTAGAAACCTACAGGGACACTACTACCTTTACCAATACCACAGTGGAAGTGGGATCATATTACTATGGACTTTGTGGTTGGTCTTCGTAGGATAGCTAAAGGTCGTAATAGTGGACAAATTGACTAAGTCAGCTTACTTCCTTCTAGTTAAGATGATGTTTATAGAATAAAAGTTGGCACATGTATATGTTAATGAGATAATTCGTTTGCATGGCATACTAGTAACTATAGTTTCTGACAAGGTCCACAATTTACAAGTCAGTTTTGGGAACGTCTGCATACTTTATTGGGAACACAACTGAGGTATAGTACAACTTTTCATCCGCAAATAGATGGACTATTTATACTTTAGAAGATCTATAAGGGCATGTGTGTTGCAATTTCTTGGAAGTTGGGATTTACACCTGAGTTTGATAGAGTTTTCTTATAACAACAATTGTAAGAGAAGTATATATATGTCACCTTATGAGGCTCTGCATGGGAGACATTGTCGGTCTCCACTCTTTTGGTATGAGACAGGTGAATATCAACTTTTGGGTCCTGAGTTAGTACATCAGAATATAGAGAAGATTAAAGTGATACATAAAAATTTAAAAACAACCCAGGATAGACAAGTGTTATGCAGATAACCGTCACAAACCTCTTGAGTTCTAAGTGGGAGACAAGTTTATCTCAAGGTTTCTCCCTAGAAAGGTGTGCTGAGTTTTGGTAAGAAGGGTAAGTTGGCTCCTAGGTTTATGGGACCATACCCTATCTTGGCTTATGTTGGAAAAGTGGCATACAAGTTAGAGTTACCTTCAAAGCTACAAGGTTGCACAATGTCTTTCATATCTCCATGCTAAGGAAATTTCATCCAGATACATAGCAGACAATCCATCTAGTGGAGGTTGAATTAGATGAGGATTTTTCCTACGTTGAGGGTCTTATGTTAATCCTGATAGAAGGGTGAAGAAGCTGAAAAAGAAGGATATAGTGTTAGTAAAGGTTTTGTGGCATCATCGTGGTGTAGAGGAAGCCACATGGAAATTAGAGGATGAGATGTGTAGGAATTTCCCATCTCTCTTTGCGTAGCATTTCAGGGGTAAAATCTTTGTTAGGGGTTTATGGTTGTAAGACCCCCGACCTTGCTTAAAGTGTTAAATATGCTTAATTATCATAATTGAGTGATTTAAATGATAATATAACCTTGTGACATGTTTTGATATCATTGACAATCTTAAGTTTCACGTTTGGACCATTTGGACACTGTTTGTGCAAGTTATTCAATTTTGTGCACATTTTGGACTTTTCTACAATTTTCCCACATATGAGGTTTTCTTTGCAATTTTTAACATGCATTATATTCCTCAGATGTTTTCTTATTATGATTGAGGTTGTTGGGCCATGGGGCACCTAGTTGTACCTTTGTTTGGAGGTGTTTCTCTTCAAGGGTGAGTTAAGGTTTACCCCTTCATGGATGAGCTACCTTTAGAGGCTATGAACCGATGGTCCCTGATTCGGCCCTATTTTAGGGCTTCATCTTGTGTAATATTGCATTTCAATAAAATCTATACCTATTAGATTACATCTTATTTCCCTCAATATGAATATTTCTATCAAATGCACTTATGGACATTATTTGTATGTTTTTCAGGCATTTGGACCATGCTTGATGGGAGAGAAAGAGAAGAAGTGATCCTAAGGTTTCTCTACCCTTGGAGAGGCCTAAAGTAAAGTTTGATACTCCCTCAATCTACTACTAGTGGCCAAAGATCTATTGAAGCAAAGATGTCCAAGAAAATCCAAAGAAATAAGTCCAAATGCTGATCTAGAGGCCAACATAGACGTGGTACCACAGAACAGCCGTGCTAGCATACTTGCAAATCAACAAAGTCACCTTAGAGAAAAGCTAGAATTACCATGACCGTGCCACTCAGAATGGCCGTGGTGAACTGAACAAGAACAACCGTGCCACCTTGCACAGCCGTGTGACAGTTGAGACTGAACGGTCGTGGAGCTAAGAACGAGCCATGTTTTCCAAGCCACCACGGTCGTGGTGACCACCATGGCCGTGCTACCTTAGCCCCACAATGGCTGTGGTGACCACAACAGCCATGCTACTTCATTTACAAAATCAACCATGTTACTGTTGCTTTTCTCCATTTTTCACCTTGGTCGTTCCACTCCACCACGACCATGCTCACCCCTCCCCACCACGACCATGGTGACCACCACGACCAACTCACAAAAGCCTAGCTATTTTTGCACTACTTTACCCATATTGCCCCTACTTGACCTAGTGATTCCCCCACACCTATATATACCTAGGTGGAGGCTCTAGCATGAGGTTAGCTACCTTCTACGACCCCTTAGCTCCCCATTTCACCCCTTACCCATTCCATTCCATTTCCACCTCCTTTCTACTCCATTTATCCATTTCCACCACCAAAAACCATGTTTCCAAGCCTTCCATCCACTTACCACCATCATCCCATGCCATTTCACCTTGGAGGAGAGAAGAGGACTCCCTACAACATCTTAAGTGGATGATTTCTTCATCTACATCGAGCTCCATGGCTTCTTCTGCCTCTTTCTCCCTTCTTTTTGTATTTTGCATTACTATGAGTAGCTAGGCCCCTAAGGTGGGCTGTTTGGGGTGAAAAATGTTACTTTGATACCATGTTGGGGGAAATGATTTGTAAAATTTGTAATTTCATATGCTAATGATTTTTTTTGTATTTATATCTCACTCTTTATGAATTGCTTGTTGGTTTGTGCTTGAAATCACCTAGGAATTAAGGGAAATTGCCTATATGTGTGAATTTTGGGATTTGCTCCTAGATCCAATTCTTGGATCCCTAGGTAGCTACCCATCTTCCTACATTCTGATCAATCATCATAACCCTAGTTGAGAGATCTAAGTAGATAGTTTAGATGAATTTGATGTGTTTAACATGGAGCTTTTTCAATGCTAGAATGTGGGTGATGGGAGGCCTAAAACCTCACTTCCACCCCATTACTTACCGCAGCCCCTAATCATCCTAAGATAATCTTACCTAGAAACCTAGACTTGTTTAGATTCTAATTGAATTACACCTAAACCCTAACCGAATTGAGCCTCACAAGGGTAGTAGGGAGTGTTAGGGACTAGTTCCCCTATATACAACCTAGCATATCCATGACCAACTAGTAGTTTAGGATAATTCATTAGAATTTAGCTTGTTGTTTGGTTTGATAATCTAAATGAAATTATCATGTTCATATGTCACCCCCAACTTAATTGATAAGTTCATCTCCTAAACATCCCAAATTTCCCTTAATTGATTTAAAACACTAGTTTGCATCTTTCTTAGCTAGTGTTAGCTTAGTTAGCTCTTTTCCCACTTAGTTGGCTTCTTCCCTTGTTCTTGCTTTGTTCTTTCTAGGTTACATCTTTACTTGCTCTTTTTCCTTGTTTGCTAGTCTAGTATGGTTTATTTTTGTTCTTGCACGCCTTAGCATATATTTCTCTTTTCCATACATACCTTGTCTTTTCGTGTTCAGTAGAAATAACTATCTAGGGTTAACTTAGGTTTTGTTCTTGTTTACTTTCCTTTATTTGCTTTCTTGCTCAATTTAGTTTAAACAACAAATCAACCTTTAAACCCTCCAACCCTAGACTCCGCAGTAGGAACCTAGCCCAAAAACTAACATGTAACATACCAAATCTTGAACCCTACCCTAGAACTTTGACCTTTTGGGTTTGACCAAACAAGTTTGAGGTTATAATGATCCTAATAATATAATGCATGAATAATGTAATCTAATATGTCACATAATTCATTTGGTGATAATAAGATGATAAAGAACTGAATTGGATAAGTAATTATGTTATTAGGCCATTAGTGGGCCAAGTGACATAACATGTATAATAAAGTCTCAAAAGTGATAATAGACTCCAAATTCATAATCTACACATCAAAATAAGCTTACATGTCAATTTTCATCTAATTTGGACAACCTTGATATAATGTGATAAGTTTATGGAAGAGAAAGTTGATAAAAGGCAATAATGTTCAATAATGTGTGTAATAACTCCAAAAGATGGGAATAATGCCAAATTTGTATTCAACACACTTAACTTGACTTGTGAATGAAGTTTCACCTAATTTGGATAATCCTAATGTCATTAATGCATGAAGAAAGAGAAACTAAGTTTTAGATAACAAATGCATTAAAAGTTCTCAAAAGTAAAATCTAATTTCATAATCAGAATCTACATGTTCTAATTAGTCTAGGTGCAAAGTTTCACCCCAATTGAATGATGTTTGCTATCTCAAATTGTCTAAAAAGGAAAATACCTAAAAATCAATCCTAATGTATTTTGGACTTTGGTTTTTCCTTGATTTAAATGTCACAGATGATTTTTGGTCTGTCACACTATGGTTAACCGATTCCCAAACTCTACTTATGTCGGATTTTATCTCAGCCCTTGGATGAGGATCTGACAGAGGGGAGATCATCTCCTACCTCCAGTCAGACTATCTTTTTCTGGCTACAGTAAACTGATTTCTCCCTCACAATCATCTCACCTATCTTTCCTTTTTGTTTGAATACAAGTTTCTTTTCATCATCGTTGCATCTTTTTAGATCTGTAGGACCCTAGATATGCTAGGTTTCCTTCATCGTATCTCCTGGTCGACGAAGGATTCTCTCCGCTTCCCCTATTTCTAAACTCCACGAGTTTCCTGATCTGTATGGGACAACTAACCTATAAGTATGGGGTCCCGAACCCACACCAGACATCCATCATTCATTTCCTTCCATCCATTTTGTCTTGGATGCTTTGGAGATAGTTCCCCGAACTCCACCTGGTGTAATGTCTATCTCGAGAAAACAAGATTAACTAATGCGGAAACGTTCACTAAGCAGCAGATTACCAAAAATCACTAAAAATTTAAACTTTATGTGAAGAGATCTTTAAATGGTAAAGCTTTTTCATAAAGAAACATGATAAGTTATTTACAAACTGATCCATCAGTACATCTCTATAAGGTCGTATCTCGAGATTACAATCATCAACTACCATGTTAACTATATATGGCAAGATACAGAAATCTTGAGGTACTGGACCAAAAACTCGAAAGCACTGACTATTACTCTGAGGACCTGAGAGTACAGATACGACACATAGGACTCTAACTACATCTATACGTGGCATAACAGCCAGTGTCTCCACCTGAAACTTCACTGCTGTCCCTGGTACTATTGATGTTTCCCTTCACCTATTGAAGGATTTCTGCCTCCTCGCCCACGTCCACCTAAAAATATGTTTCCCACGGGGTGAGACAATTATAAAATTGTCCCAGCGAGAGATATAACTCTTCGCCAGAAACATAATTATTGCATCTTAAGAGAGTAAATGTACACAAATAAGTTATATATGTCTGAGAGTAGTGAAAACAATGTTTAACAGATTAAACCATTCTTCCAATTAAAGCAATACAACTATAATTTGATAAACCCATATGTCATTTATCTTTTAAGAAATAGAAGAACATGTATGGCATTTATTTACTATAAAACCATTATTACAACATTAACTCTCTTCAGACTTAGATCATATATCTAATGTCTAACATTATTATTGGGGGGTCATGGCCTGTAGCCATACATTTTCTCACAAAGTGTTAGGATCTCAATTCCTCAACTTATCAAGTACCTTTCTAAATTTATCATCATGATTATAGAATCTAGGTACTTGAACTCATAATTTACCATTCACTAGGTATCATATCATATCATTATACTTGAAGCATGTAAAGTAATTTCAATACATAAGATATCATAATCCTTACCTGGATATGATCACCTCTTTATGAAAACCTGCATGATCAATATTTACTAATGACATGCATATTGTATCATAACCGCACAATACATGTTCTTCTCAAATTATATATGTGATACCACGGCCGTGCTACCTTGCACGATCATGCAACAAAGGACTCACCACGATCATGTCATAATACCACGGCTGGTTTCTAGGTTTAGGATTCTCATTTAATCCAAAAAGAGTTATTCCACCTCTTAACTAGATTAGGAATAGTGATTCCTATCTCATTTCTCAATCATGGAGTTTCATGTTTAAAAGCATAACTCAGAATTAGGGTTACTTGTTCATATCATCACATCTCCCTAGATTAGGGTTTACTATTCACATAGCATCACATTTCCCTAGATTAGGGTTTACTATTCACATAGCATCACATTATCCTAGATTAGGGTTTACTATTCACATAGCATCACATTACCCTAGATTAGGGTTTACTATGCACATAGCATCGCATTACCCTAGATTAGGGATTACTATTCACATAGTAGTGAATTGAGATCATACCATCATTATGTATGAAGATTACTTCCATTCATGTCTTCACTTAGGTTAAGATTCATAGATCATCATAATTAGGGTTTCCATGATCCCATTGTAAAGGATCATACCCTAATTATGTGTATTCATACATGTTGGAAGTATATTACTTGATTCTCATTCATATTAGGAGTCTTCTCTCCCCTCTTTTTATTAGATGATGTTTACATCTCTTATGATTAGGTTAGGTCAATTCAACCTTGATAACATAAGTCACATTATTACTACAATGTTCATTAGGGTTTGCTTGATCAAGAGGTGTTGACTACTTAAACCCATCAAGGGTACTTTAGTAATGTTCACCATTGATCATAACATGCTTCAATCAACTAATTACTTGTTCCGTTAATGTCTTTAGATATCATTAGGATTTAGATTAATCAACCATTAAACCATCTAAGCCTTTAAAGCATTAAGCAATCTTGACCTTAAAAGACCCCAAACGGTTTTCCACTTTCAACCTCCAAACGGTTTGAAACCGCATGACCACCAAATGGTCTTGAGATCGTTTGGTCCCAAATGGTCTTGAGACCATTTGGTCTCAAACGGTCTTGAGACCGTTTGGACTCAAACGGTCTTGAGACCGTTTGGTCCAAACACCCTCAAAACCGCATGGACCAAAAAGTGTATTAACACTTCCAATTGAGTTAGGGTTTTCAATGTTGAACCCCTCAATCGTTCATGCCATGGTTAACCATTTATCAATTGAGCCAATTAAGTTAATACTAAACTGATCTGACCCTCAATTAATCCTCAATTGATCACCAATGAGGGTTTGGATGGATTGGATTAGGGTTGGAATCGATCATCCTTCAATACTAATCAATGTAAGACTAGTTACTTTGAAACCATAGAACCATCATCCAAATTGGGTATGACCTGACCCCAAACAGTCTTGAGGTCGTTTGTATGACCTCCAAACGGTCTTGAGACCGTTTTCCCAT
The DNA here is from genome assembly GCA_963693085.1 of Alisma plantago-aquatica. Classification (NCBI taxonomy): domain Eukaryota; kingdom Viridiplantae; phylum Streptophyta; class Magnoliopsida; order Alismatales; family Alismataceae; genus Alisma; species Alisma plantago-aquatica. The sequence goes on from OY856412.1 coordinate 116,981,962, forward strand.
CATATCATCAAAATCCAAGTCAATCAATTAAGGTTTGGATCATTGGATTGATCACCAAATCAGCAATTGATTACACTTTAACTTAGTAACATTGGATCATCAATTGCTTAACCATACTCACCCCTATACCTCCAAACGGTCTTGGGTGACCTCCAAACGGTCTTGAGACCGTTTGGCTCACCCAACCCTTGGATTCTAGTGAAAAATCATTACGGTTTGAGCTATTGAGTTGATCATCAAATCAGCAATTGATTGCTTTGTAATTGTGTACCTTTGGACCTTCAATTGGTCAACTATACTTAACCCCATACCTCCAAACTGTCTTTGGTGATCCCCAAACGGTCTTGAGACCGTTTGGGCCAATCAACCCAAAACAATCAACTCATCACTTGCAAAAATCAGCACTTAGCCGATTAGGGTTCATACCACATCTTTGGATCTTCAAACTCATATCCATACTTGACCCTAGACCTTAAAACAGTCTTGGGTGACCCCCAAACGGTGTTGAGACCGTTTGGGTGATCCCCAAATGGTCTTGAGACCGTTTGGGCAAGAAAACCCAAAAAGTCAAATCAATCAAGTTGAAAGTCAGCACTTAATCCAATTAGGGTTTACCTAATTGATTAGCCTTCAACTCATGATTCCTTTGGAATTAACCTATAAAATTTGGTGAGTTATTAACCAACATAATTATGAACAGGAATCTCAAACGGTCAACGCTTGGTCAACGCCCTCAAATGGTTTTGAAACCGTTTGCCCAAAAAGTTCAATTAATCAACCTGAAAAATCAGCACTTAATCCATTTAGGTTTATCTAATTGATTAGCCTTCAACTCTAGATTCCTTGGGATTTAACCCATAAAATTTGGTGGGTTTTTAAATAACATAATTATAGACAGGAATCTCAAACGGTCAACGCTTGGTAAACTCAAACAAATGGTCTTGGAGACCGTTTTCTCCAACCGACCTTGTGAAACTGTTTGCCCTTCAAACAGTTTTGCAAACCGTTTGCCCCAAACTGTTTGGCCAAAAGGGGGGGGGGCAAGACCGTTTGATAAAGTAACATTGGTAATCACGCCCATCTTCTTCTACCTCCAGATCAAGGTCTGTTCTTTGTGGTTTTTGTTGCAAGAAAGCAAGGAAGGATGGGGGAAAGAAGAACAAACTACTTTTGCAAGAAAGAAAGATGTATAACAAAGTTTAAGGGTTTAGAGTTATAAAACCCACCTTATAATCTGATATAGAGCTCCAAGCTCCGTAGCTTTAATGGTGTCTTGATCTCCAGGGGTCGTCCAAGGTCCTTTCTTCAAGAATTGGATGGAGAAGATGGCTAGAAGCAAGAGTTGTGTAAGGAATACTAGCAAACCAACCTTGTAATGGAATTTCCTCCATGAATCCGAGCTAGAAGATGACCAAACTTACCTAGATCAACTTGGTCGTCCTCCTCTGCTCCTAACCTACTCCTTAGTCGGCCCAAAGAAAAAGGATGAGAAGAGGAAATGAAGGGAACGATCCCTTGATTGTGGAAAGAGCTTGCTTATATATTTTTGGGCATATTTCCAAGGCAATGATAAATACTTCTTCTCTTTTACATCTATATCCTCCACGCCCCTCTCCTACTTCTTTGCCACGTTCCTCCCTTCTTATAACATGCAAAATTATCTCTCAACTTTGGTTTAGAGGAAAAGAAGCCAAACACTTTATTAAGTCACATATATAAGGGTCATTTTGCATACATCTTGATTATTCAATTACAATGATTATCCTTCTTATATGGTTACTTAAATGAGGTGCCCCCCTCATTTTATTTACTCCACTTGATGCTAAAAAGCATGAGAGGTACTCTAGAGGGTATATTTTACATGTTTCACCCTATGTTTTGGGTAAATTGTACTTTACACCAAAACTAGGTTTTAAAGTACAAGGATTGCTCTACAAGCTATATTTTGGTGCCCAAGCTTGGGGAATCCATATCACCACATCATATTCATTCTTACGATGTCTCATCATCAGAGGAACATCTTAACATGTGCAATTTGCAAGTTAACCCCTCTAATTGGGTAATTTGCACATGGGTCCCTATTAAACAAAACAATCTTACAACATTGTTCAAAAAGGGCAGAAATGAAAATATAGATTCTTCTAAAGCTTTAATGACATATAAAGGGTTAACCACAAGCCTCTAATCATAATTTTAAGCAAAACACCTAGGGTTAATTCATAACCTAGGTCAGGGGTGTTACACCTGGTGTCTTCAGTCGCCAACTAGTTGGCCCTATGTCTGGAGCCTTCGTGATCACAGGAAATAGTTGGGTTTTTCTTTTGGTGACCCCACAATGCTTCTTACCCATTCAATTGTTCATTGATGTGAGTATCTTGGGTTTCCCTCTTTTTCCTTCTTCTCTGCCAGTTGGGTCCTCTGAGGTGATTCTTCATGTGTCGGCCTCCCTTCGCCCTGGATTGCTTGCTGTCGCCTTCGCCGAGGTGTTCATAGTGGGATGTAGTAGAAAAGTCATGAGTTGGTTTTGTTTTTTCTAGCCTCTTCGCTTCTTATTTTGGAGCTCTAGCAGCTTTGTGCTGTGAGTAATTGAAGAAGATGTTTGCCTGTATATTTCCTTCCCTGCCCTCTTTTCTCCTTCGCTTTTCATTTTCTCTTCAGGGGGAAAATGGTCAATTCACATCGATTTGTTTCTCGTTAGTACTGAGGCTTGCACTGAGTTGAGCACTGAATTGGCCGGATGTGATTGGGCCAACTCAGACGTGCGACCCATATCTCTCTCTCTCGTGCAAGCTTTTCCTAATTTGTTGGCTTTTTGAAATTTTGTAATTGGCTGAAGTTTAAAAATTAATAAATAATTAAGTACTGATTAGAAAAATACAAATAAATACTCGTTGGATTAAAAAAATGCAAGATTTCTAATGGTATTAGTTTTGTCACTTGAATCTCATGTTTCAAAGAGGTGATTTCAATGGATATAATTAAATTATATAATAACTTTTCATAAATAAATATTTATAAATCAAAAAATATAATAAAATATGTTTTGGACTCCTAATAACATAAACTAAAATAGACATGGTTTTGGTAACCTAATTCACTAATATTAAAAAGGCAATTTTTAGGGTTTTGAATAATTAATGGAAACCTAACCCTAAATCTACCTATATGCTTAATAGGTTCTTTGGATGCCTAGGCTTGGACCTAGACTTGGCTTTGGACTTTGAAATTTGAAGTTGAGGTATGTTGTATCCCCTATTCTTCTATGATGAGCAATTCACCTATCTTACAATTCTTTTAACTTTAGCCTACACATATGTATATTCTCTTGATATCATGGTTTGTGTGAACTATCTTACTTGTTATGGACTTGAATATTTTCATGATATCTTATCTAGTGCCATGGTGCATGTTGGTCTCTTATATTGATATGTGCCCACTTTGAAGTGGATGTTTATATGTTTGTGTTGTCCATTCTGTGATGGAAACCTTGAATAATTCTGACAAAACTATTTACTTGCCTCTATATTTTACATGCTATGTGAATCATTAGCACTAGAGTAGTGTAAATTACATTGGTTTTTGGGTGTGTGCCCTACTATTTTTGGGATGGAGGTGGTGATGCCCCATACCCGAGTTTCAAGGATGTGAAGCCTTGGCTCAACTTTATATATTGGGAGTTTGACAGTGAGTCATTCTCTATCAGGTTATCAAGGATGTGAAGCCTTGGCCGCCTTTGTGTTTATATTGTTCTAGGGCTATGCTTATCTCACATGCATACAGGTTGATGATGTTTATGATGGGTTATGTGTCCAAAAATCTTGATGGGTTATGTGCCCAAATCATGATATGTGCTTATATGACACTACTTTATTGTTTTGATTATGGAAAGTATCTTCTTTTATGCTGATAATGATTTTATATTTTATGCCCTCTTTGGGTAGTCCTTATATCTTGCATGGGAAGCCTTTTATATTTGATGTCCCTTTATTTCATAATATTGCTCGATTTGCTTTTTTGCATGCACATACCAGCCTTTACTGATGTCTTTTGTTTTCTCTTCTTGTTGGGGTATGCTTCCAACCCTAGGTAGAGGACTTGGATGACAAGGCATGTTGACTTGGACTTAGATTTAGAAGCTAAAGCTTGGAGATAGTCATGAGGTGGTTTATATTCCTCTTCATGGATCCTTACGATGTAAGTTTAAGATGTACCCTTGTTTTATAATTGAATATAGTCATGTTTTTATTCCGCTGCTACACTTTGGTTGTTTTGTATACCATTAATAAGAATTTGAAAATTTTACACCCACTCTAATATACCGTAAAGGTGTGTTTGGACTGGAGGTTCTATTATTCAATTTTTTAGTAGAGAGGTGGTTTCACTTCTTTACAACATGGTATCAGAGCCCATGGTAGTCAGAATCTGACTATTTCAATTTTGTCTCCCTATAGAACCCTTGACTTTGCTAAGTTACCCCTAAGTGAGATGTTGACCCTAGATTTGATCAATGACGATCTTATTATGCAATAAGGTTTGATTTGAGGATGAGATTAGGTTATGAGGAAGACTTCATATGGAAATATTGTGACTTGGTTTTCATATTGATTTTTTAGTGCACATGTTGGTTTTACCTAGCAAAGAATTTTATCAACAAAGATTATTTTCATTATACTATGATATGTATAAAAATTTTCTCTAGTTTTTTGATGTTTTCTTGAACTAAGTCACAATGAAGAGAAACCCTAGAATTAGTTGATTAGAATCTTACCCTAGTTTTTGAGACTAGGAATGATATAAAGGTGTAGTTGACCTGCCCTATGACTTGTTGATGCTCATGTAGGGTTGATAGGTTAGAGACACAAGGACCTATAAATCAACCCTATATGGTGACTTCTAGTTGGATACATGAGAAACATAAATCTCTAAAACTTTCATAACTAAAAGATATGTGGGTAACCCTAAATGTTGATTAGTTTGACTTGTTAGGTTGACCCTTTTTAAGGGGTGGAGAGTAGTTAGTTGTTGATGTTTGGATCTATAGACTTCGAGGACAAAATCCTTTTAAGGGGTGGAGTGCTGTAACATACCGAATCTTGAAACCTACCCTAGAACTTTGACCTTTTGGGTTTGACCAAACAAGGTTGAGGTTAGAATGATCCTAATAATATAATGCATGAATAATGTAATCTAATATGTCACATAATTCATTTGGTGATAATGAGATGATAAAGAATTTAATTTGATAAGTAATTATGCTATTGGGCCATTAGTGGGCCAAGTAACATAACATGTATAATAAAGTCTCAAAAGTGATAATAGACTCCAAATTCGTAATATACACATCAAAATAAGCTTACATGTCAATTTTCATCTAATTTGGACCACCTTAATATAATGTGGTAAGTTTATGGAAGAGAAAGTTGATAAAAGGCATTAATGTTCAATAATATGAGTAATAACTCCAATGGAAGAGAAAGTTGATAAAGTCATTAATGTTCAATAATGTGCGTAATAACTCCAAAAGATGGGGATAATGCCAAATTCGTATTCGACACACTTAACTTGACTTGTGAATGAAGTTTCACCTAATTTGGATAATCCTAATGTCATTAATGCATGAAGAAAGAGAAACAAAGTTTTGGATAATAAATGCATTACAAGTTCTTAAAAGGAAAATCAAATTTCATAATCGGAATCTACGTGTCCTAATTAGTCTAGGTGCAAAGTTTCACCCCAATTGAATAATGTTTGCTATCTCAATTTATCTAAAATAGAAAATACCTAAAAATCAATCCTTATGTATTTTAGACTTTGGTGTTTCCTTGATTTAAATGTCACAGATGATTTTTGGTTTGTCACGCTATTGTTAACTGATTCTCAAACTCTTCTTATGTTAACTTTCGTCTCAGCCCTTGGATGAGGATCAGAAGGATGGGAAATCATCTCCTACTTCCAGTCGGACTATCTTTTTCCGACTACAGTAAGCTGATTTCTCACTCACAATCATCTCGCCTATCTTTCCTTTTTGTATGAATACAAGTTGCTTTTCATCATCGCCACATCTTTCTGGATTTGTAGGACCCTAGATTTGCTAGGTTTCATTCATCGTATCTCCTTGTCGGTGAAGGATTCTCTCCACTTCCCCTATTTCTGAGCTCTACAAGTTTCCTGATCTGTATGGGACTACTAACATATAAGTATGGGGTTGTTAACCCTTGCTAGACAACCAACGTTCATTTCCTTCCATCTGTTTTGTCTTGGCCACTCTAGAGATAGCTCCCTAAACTCCACCTGGTGTCTTCAATCGCCAGCTAGTCGGCCCTATGTCTGGAGCCTTCACAATCACGAGAAACGGTTGGGTTTTGCTTCTGGTGACCCCACAGTGCTTCTTACCCATTCAATTGTTTGTTGAGGTGAGTATCTTAGGTTTCCCTCTTTTTGCCTTCTTCTCCGCCGGTCAGGTCCTTTGATGTGATTCTTTGTGTGTCATCCTCCCTTCACCCTGGTTTTCCTACTGTCGCCTTCGTCGAGGTGTACACAGTTAGATGTAGTAGAAAAGTCACGAGTTCACTTTGGTTTTGCTAGCCTCTTCGCTTCTTGTTTTGGAACTCTAGCAGCTCTGTGCTTTGCATAATCGAAGAAGATGTTCACTTGTATATTTCCTCCCCTGCCCTATTTCTCCTTCACTTTTCATTTTCTCTTAAGGGGGCAAAAGGTCAATTCACATCGATTTGTTTCTCATCCATGTCGAGGCTTGTGCTAAGTTGATCATTGAGTTGATTGGGTGTGATTGGGCCAACTCAGATGCACAACCCATCTCTATCTCTCTCTCGTGCAAGCTTTTCTCACTTTGTTGGCTTTTTGAAGTTTTGTGATTGGCTAAAGTTAAAAAAATCAATAACTAATTAATTAATGATCAGAAAAATACAAATAAATACTCGTTGGATTCAGAAAAATGCAAGATTTATAATGGTATTAGTTTTGTCGCTTAAATTTTATGTTTTAAATAGGTTATTTTAATGGATCTAATTAAATTAGATAATAACTTGTATAATTCATAACTAAATATTTATAAGTCAGAAAAATATAATAAACTATTGTTTGGACTCCTAAAAACATAAACTAAAATATGAAATAGATTTAGTAACCTAATTCACTAATATTAAAAAGGAAAATTTTAGGGTTTTGAATAATTAATGGAAACCTAACCCTAAATCTACCTATATGCTTAATAGGTTCTTTGGATGCCTAGTCTTGGACCTAGACTTGGCTTTGGACTTTGAAATCTGAAGTTGAGGTATGTTGTATCCCTTATTCTTCTATGATGAGCAATTCACCTATCTTATCATTCTTTTGACTTTAGCCTACACATATGTTTATTCTCTCGATATCATGGTTTGTGTGAACTATCTTACTTGTTATGGACTTGAATATTTTCATGATATATTATCTAGTGTCATGGTGCATGTTGGTCTCTTATATTGATATGTGCCCACTTTGAATTGGAGGCTTATATGTTTGTGTTGTCCATTGTGTGATGGCAACCTTGAATAATTCTGACAAAACTGTTTACTTGCCTCTATATTTTACATGCTATGTGAATCAGTAGAACTAGAGTAGTGTAAATTACATTGGATTTTGGGTGTGTGCCCTACTATTTTTGGGATGGAGTTGGTGGTTCCCCTTACCTGAGTTTCAAGGATGTGAATTCTTGGCTCAACTTTATATATTGGGAGTTTGACAGTGAGTCATTCTCTATCAGGTTATCAAGGATGCGAAGCCTTGGCCACCTTTATGTTTTTATTGTTCTAGGGATATGCTTATCTCACATGCATGCAGGTTGATGATGTTTATGATGGGTTATGTGCCCAAAAATCTTGATGGGTTATGTGCCCAAATCATGATATGTGCTTATGTGGTACTACTTTATTGTTATAATTATGACAAGTATCTTCTTTTATGATGATGATGATTTTATCTTTTATGCCCTCTTTGGGTAGTCCTTATCTCTTGCATGGGAAGCCTTTTATATTTGATGTCCCTTTATTTCATAATATTGCTCAATTTGCTTTTTTGTATGCACATACCAACCTTTGCTGATGTCTTTCATTTTCTCTTCTTGCTGGGGTATGCTTCCAACCCTAGGTGGAGGACTTGGATGAAAATGCATGTTGACTTGGACTTAGATTGAGAAGTTAAAGCTTGGAGATAATCTTGAGGTGGTTTAAATTTCCTCTACATGGATCCTTATGATGTAAGTTTAAGATGTACCCTTGTTTTATAATTGAATATACTCATGTTTTTATTCCGCTGCTACTCTTTGGTTGTTTTGTATACCATTAATAAAGATTTGAAAATTTTACACCCACCCCAAGATACCATAAAGGTGTGTTTGGACTGGAGGTTCTATTGTTCAAATTTTTAGTCGAGAGGTGGTTTCACTTCTTTACAACATGGTATCAGAGCCCATGGTAGTCAAAATCTAACTATTTCAATTTTGTCTCCCTATAGAACCCTTGACTTTGCTAAGTTACCTCTAAGTGAGAAGTTGACCCTAGATTTGACATGATGATCTTCTTATGCAATAAGGTTTAATTTGAGGATGAGATTAGGTTGAGGAAGTCTTCATATGGAAATATTGTTACATGGTTTTCGTATTGATTTTTCAGCACACATGTTGGTTTTACCTCGCAAATAATTTTATCAAGAAAAATTATTTTCATTATACTATGATATGTATAAAAATTTTCTCTAGTTTGTCGATGTTTTCTTGAACTAAGTCACAATGAAGAGAAACCCTAGAATTAGTTGATTAGAATCTAACCGCAGTTTTTGAGACTAGGAATGATATAAAGGTGTAGTTGACTTGCCCTATGACTTGTGGATGCTCATGTAGGGTTTATAGGTTAGAGACACAAGGACCTATAACTCAACCCTAGATGGTGACTTCTAGTTGGATACATGAGAAACATAAATCTCTAAAACTTTCATAACTAAAAGATATGTGGGTAACCCTAAATGTTGATTAGTTTGACTTGTTAGGTTGAACCTTTTTAAGGGGTGGAGAGTAGTTAGTTGTTGATGTTTGGATCAACAGATTTTGAGGATGAAATCCTTTTAAGGGGTGGAGTGCTGTAACATACCAAATCTTGAACCCTACCCTAGAACTTTGACCTTTTCAGTTTGACCAAACAAGGTTGAGGTTACAATGATCCTAATAATACAATGCATGAATAATGTAATCTAATATGTCACATAATTCATTTGGTGATAATAAGATGATAGAGAACTTAATTGGGTAAGTAATTATGTTATTGGGCCATTAGTGGGCCAAGTGACATAACATGTATAATAAAGTCTCAAAAGTGATAATAGACTCCAAATTCGTAATCTACACATCAAAATAAGCTTACATGTCAATTTTCATCTAATTTGGACCACCTTGATATAATGTGGTAAGTTTATGGAAGAGAAAGTTGATAAAAGGCATTAATGTTCAATAATGTGTGTAATAACTCCAAAAATGGGGGTAATGTCAAATTCGTATTCAACACACTTAACTTGATTTGTGACTGAAGTTTCACCTAATTTGGATAATCCTAATGTCATTAATGCATGAAGAAAGAGAAACTAAGTTTTGGATAATAAATGCATTAAAAGTTCTCAAAAGGAAAATCTAGTTTCATAATCAGAATCTACATGTCCTAATTAGTCTAGGCAAAAAGTTTCGCCCCAATTGAATACTGTTTGCTATCTCAATTTATCTAAAAAGGAAAATACCTAAAAATCAATCCTAATGTATTTCGGACTTTGGTTTTTCCTTGATTTAAATGTCACGGATGATTTTTGGTCTTTCACATTATGGTTAACCGATTCCCAAACTCTATTTATGTCAGATTTCATCTCATCCCTTGGATGAGGATCTGATGGAGGGGAGATCATCTCCTACCTCCAGTCAGACTATCTTTTTCCGGCTAAAGTAAACATATTTCTCGCTCACAATCATCCAACCTATCTTTCCTTTTTGTCTGAATACAAGTTCTTTTCATCATCGCAACATCTTTTTGGATCTGTAGGACCCTAGATTTTCTAGGTTTCCTTCATCGTATCTCCTGGTCGGCGAATGATTCTCTCTATTTCCCCTATTTACAAACTCCACGAGTATCCTGATATGTATGGGACTGCTAACCTATAAGTATGGGGTTCCTAACCCTCGCCAGACATCCAACATTAATTTCCTTCCATCCATTTTGTCCTGGCTGCTCTAGAGATAGCTCCCCGAACTCCACCTGGTGTCTTCAATCGTCGGCTAGTCGACCCTATGTGTAGATCCTTCGCGATCATGGGAAACAGTTGGGTTTTGCTTCTCGTGACCCCATAGTGCTTCTTACCCATTCAATTGTTCGTTGAGGTGAGTATCTTGGGTTTCCCACTTTTTACATTCTTCTCCGCCGGTCAGGTCCTCTGAGGTGATTCTTTGTGTGTCGGCCTCCCTTCACCCTGGCTTGCCTGTTGTCGCCTTCGTCGAGGTGTTCACGGTGGGATGTAGTAGAAAAGTCACGAGTTGGTTTTGATTTTGCTAGCCTCTTCACTTCTCATTTTGGAGCTCTAGCAGCTCTGTGCTTCACGTAATCAAAGAAGATGTTTGCCTGTATATTTCCTTCCCTGCCTTCTTTTCTCCTTCGCTTTTCATTTTCTCTCCTGGGGGCAAAAGGTCAATTCACATCGATTTGTTTCTCATCCGTGCCGAGGCTTGTACTGAGTTGAGTGCTGAGTTGGTCGGGTGTGATTGGGCCAACTTAGACGCACGGCCCATCTCTCTCTCTCTCGCAAGCATTTCTCGCTTTGCTGGCTTTTTGAAATTTTGTGATTGGCTGAAGTTTAAAAATTTATAACTAATTAATTATTGATATAAAAAATACAAATAAATACTCGTTGGATTTAGAAAAATGCAAGCTTTCTAATGATATTGGTTTTGTCTCTTGAATCTCATGTTTTAAAGAGGTGATTTTAATGGATCTAATTAAATTAGATAATAACTTGTATAATTCATAAATAAATATTTATAAGTCAAAAAAATATAATAAAATATGTTTTGGACTCGTAATAACATAAACTACAATATGGCATGGTTTTGGTAACCTAATTCACTAATATTAAAAAGGAAAATTTTAGGGTTTTGAATAATTAACGGAAACCTAACCATAAATCTAGATATATGCTTGGTAGGTTCTTTGGATGCCTAGGCTTGGACCTAGACTTGGCTTTGGACTTTGAATATGAAGTTGAGGTATGTTGTATCCCCTATTCTTCTATGATGAGAAATTCACCTATCTTATCATTCTTTTGACTTTAGCCTACACATATGTCTATTCTCTTGATATCATGGTTTGTGTGAACTATCTTACTTGTTATGGACTTGAATATTTTCATGATATCTTATCTAGTGCCATGGTGTATGTTGGTCTCTTATATTGATATGTGCCCACTTTGAATTGGATGCTTATATGTTTGTGCTGTCCATTGTGTGAAGGCAACCTTGAATAATTCTGACTAGAGTACTATTTTTTGGATGGAGGTGGTGGTGCCCCATACCCGAGTTTCAAGGATGTGAAGCCTTGGCTCAACTTTATATATTGGGCGTTTTGACAATAATTCATTCTCTATCAGGTTATCAAGGATGTGAAGCCTTGGCCGCCTTTGTGTTTATATTGTTCTAGGGATATGCTTATCACACATTCATGTAGGTTGATGATGTTTATGATGGGTTATGTGCCCAAAAATCTTGTTGGGTTATGTGCCCAAATCATAATATGCGCTTATGTGGCACTACTTTATTATTTTGATTATGGCAAGTATCTTCTTTTATGATGATGATGATTTTATCTTTTATGCCCTCTTTGAGTAGTTCTTATCTCTTGCATGGGAAGCGTTTTATATTTTATGTCCCTTTATTTCATAATATCACTCAATTTGCTTTTTTGTATGCACATACCAACCTTTACTGGTGTCTTTCATTTTCTCTTCTTACTGGGGTATGCTTCCAACCCTAGGTGGAGGAATTGGATGACAAGGCATGTTGACTTGGACTTATATTGAGAAGTTAAAGCTTGGAGATAATCTTGAGGTGGTTTATATTTCCTCTACATGGATCCTTATGATGTAAGTTTAAGATGTACCCTTGTGTTATAATTGAATATAGTCATGTTTTTATTCTGCTGCTACTCTTTGGTTGTTTTGTATACCATTAATAAAGATTTGCAAATTTTACATCCACTCCAAGATACCATAAAGGTGTGTTTGAACTAGAGGTTCTATTATTCAATTTTTTATTAGAGAGGTGGTTTCACTTCTTTACATAACCTAGCTCTAGTTCCCCCTTTTTCTCCCTGTGGATCGACCCTATACTTGCCACCCTCCTATACTATGACACAACCCCGTGCGCTTTCTGGTGTAGTGTCTTAGTTTGTGCGAGTGTGTTGAGTTTATGTCCATTATAGATTTTGAAAGTGAATCCACCATGTGTGTCTATCCGCGAGGTTGCATCTATTCAAATCTCATTTGAGTAGTGTGTAATGCCATTAGCAGAAACACACCAAGCTTTCTGGTGCCATTGTCGGGGAGTAGGGGCACTCATCCTAGCTATCTAGTTTTGCCTTGACTTTTCCTACTGCCCTCATCATTGCTGTTGTTTATTCTTTATTCTTTATATTCTTTGTGCATACTGGCTTGCTAACTTGCTTTATTTTGTTTGGTTGTGCCTTGTGAATGTGACAAGACACTTGGGGAAGACAAGATGGAAGGCCAAAGTGCACCTCACAAGCCACTTCAAGATTACTTCATGCCTAGCAACTACAAATCGCCAATTGCTTGAAGAGTTGATCAAATGCCAGGGGAGAAATTCTCCATCCCTCCATGTCTTCTTGGGCTCTTTCCCACCTTCTATGACTAGGAGAGTGAGAACCCCTACAAGCACTTGGACTCATTTCTTGAAGTATGCTCCTCCTTCAGGATGCTGATGGCCAATGATGACATAATCCGGTTGACCTTGTTCTCTTTCTTCCTCAAAGACAAAGCCAAAGATTGGTATGACTCAAGAAGTGACATCTTGAGTTGGGAAACAATGAATAATGCCTTCTTATGGAAATTCTAGTCTATATCAAGGTTAACAAAAATGTGGCGTGCCGTAACAAGTTTCCGTCAATTGGGCAATGAATAGTTTCATAATGCTTGGGAGAGATTTCAGAAGATGTTGAGAGAGTGCCCTCACCATAAGATCCCTTTGTGGCAGCTAGTTTAGTCCTTTTACTCCAATCTATTTCCAAAGAGACAAACCTCAATAGATTCCACTTGTAGAGGAGTTTTCATGGTTAGGCCACCTGAGGAGATATGGCCCTTGTTTGAGTAGCTGGAAGAAGGTTCAAGAATCCAAGCTTCTAGCATGATGAATGACGGTGTCCATGCCTTTGATATGACATCTCTGACTCATAATGACTCAAGCCCACAAGTGATGAAGATTCTTGGTGACATGGTGAGCTTCATGAAAAACTGAGTGACAAATGCTCCTTGCCATGGGGTCAATGCTATTGATTTCTATGGTTAAGAAAGGAAGACACCTCACTCGTATGGCTACCAGGAACCAAAAAGTCCAAGATATATCTCAAGGTTTAAGGAAGAGGTTCGCTCTAGGTTTAAGAGATTTATGACATACAAATGAATGTGACAAGGCTTGAGGAGAGGATAGAGAAACTGTCTTCCATAATTTCTCTCCAAGAAGAAATTTTTTCTTCAAAATCCATCTTGAGCTTCAATGAAGTAAGTGGACTAATGCCCTCTTCACAAGTTTTCTATAGTCCACCTCCCATGAAAGTGCACCCCATATACCATTTCCAAGGCAATCCCAAGCCTTATACTCCTCCTCCCCCTCCATCACCACCAATTTCTCAAGAATTCACCTTCAAACCTCAATTCTCCCCTCCACCTCAATTTCAACACCAAGTACCACCTCCACCTCCTCCACAGCCACAACTAGATCCCCCTCTCTACCATGAGCAAGGAAGTGCTGTGACAGTTCTAAGGAGTGGGAAATCTCTTGAGAAGCCCACTAGTCAAAGAAAGGTTGATAAAGCAAAGAAAAGGTAGCCAAGTGGTGATATTGTGATTGAGATTGCTGAAGATGATTCTGTGATCTAATTTTGGGATGCCATGTGCTCCACCTCACACTCCATTTAGAAGTCCCGCCATCCCTAGTGTTACACCTCATGTTGATGCAAGCAAGGCCAAAGAAAGTGAGCCACCATTCATTGAAGAATTAGATGAGCCACCAAAAATAAGGAGGAGACAAAAGCACAATGTTGACATTCTTGAGGTGTTTCGCCAAGTGAAGGTCAAATATTCCATTGTTGGATGCTATCAAGAAAATCCCATCATATGCCAAGTTTCTTAAGAACTTATGCACTGTGAAGAGAAGGTCAAGGGGATAATACCAAAGAAAGTGAAGTGGACTAAACAAGTGAGCTCTATCATCCAACACTCACTTCCCGTGAAGAGGAAAGACTTAGGATCCCCACTCATACCTAGTTACATAGGGGGACACCACATAGACAAATCCCTACTTGATTTGGAGTCTAGTATGGATTTGATTCCATACAATGTCTTTGTAGAGCTGGGACTAGGCACATTGAAGCCGGCACATTGCACTCTCCAATTGGATGACCGTTCCATAAAAGGGCCTAGAGGAAGAGTGGATGATGTTTTGGTGACGATAGACAAAGAAAAGGGCATAGTGTTCCCGGAGGATTTCATTATTCTTGATATCAACCTAGATGATAGGAAGATTCCTATTATCTTGGGAAGGCCATTCTTTTCTATAGCTGACATTGATATACATGTTTGCAGTGGCACAATGATAGTTTCATTCATGGACATGAAGATCAAGATCAACATGTATAAGACCCAACTCGATGAGCCCGAGATGAGGATATTGGACAAGGATACTTTAAGAGTTCGACTGGTCATTTGAGAGAAGAAGGTCAAGATGGAAGAATTAATGATGATTTTTGTGATCAAAAGGATGAGGAACATACGTTAAGTGTAAATGAGAGTTGCATTTATTGCAAGAACGGGCACATGAGGATACCAAATGGATGAATGACTGAAGAATTTCCAAGAAGCCCAGCTGAAGGCATGAAACTCAATGCTTGTAGGAGGCAACCCACCTAGGTCTGGGAATTTTTTCACCCAACCTTCCATTTTTGATACTTTTGCTTTGTTTCTACACTTTTGAAGAAAACACATACACACACACACTTGTTTTTAATAGTTTTTGTTTGGATTTAAGATGTGTAGATGAAAATAGGGTGAAATGAAGAAAGTTAGATGAAATTTTGACAAGTAATCCATGAATAACCATTTTGGATCAAAGATTTGATGTTTTAATGGGATTCGAGTTGAAATGAACTTCCAAAGTACTCACCACAGTCGTGGTGACATGGAATGGCCGTGGTGGTGTTTTCAAAATCAACATAGGAATCGAGAAAAAAATCAAAGAATTCGAGAACTAAAGAATAGACCCAACACAACCGTGTAGCTACCCAATCAAAACGGCCATATGGGGTGCCACGACCATGCAACAAGCGAGCCACCACATCCATCCTATGTAGCACGACCATGCTGCAACCCAAATCTAGCACTTAAGTCAGCAATTTGCAAAAATACCAAATCAGTTCTATTCTCAACTTTGTGAATACCACAACCATTCTCCACAAACGACAGCCGTGCAGTACCTTCCCACCACCCTATCACCCTCGAATCACCATCAAATCACCCTCAATCCATCTCTAATCAATCCCCCATCATTTTGACTACCTTAATCTCCAGATTCCACCCATTTTCATCCATAAAACCCCCATTTCTCTCCAATCTTCTCCAACAACCCAATTCTTCTGAGAAAACCTAAAATCCCATTTTCTCCACCAATTTTGATCCAAAATGAAGCAAATGGCTAAGAAGGCCGTGTCTAAGACCAAGGAGGTCATTTCCTATGGGCTCCAGCCCAAGAATGCGTCTTCTTTGACTCTGTCGGCTCTCCTAGCCCTTCCACCACCATTGGCAGCCTCAGTTAACAAGCAGAATCACCCCATACGGTGGCAATGGTGGATCCCATGATGGAGGAATCCTTTAGACTACCCAGTGGAGGTAGGGCAACAACTCTACCATCTATTTCAAAGACCCACCCATTAGTTTTGGTAGCTCAACCATCATTTTAAGTTGTACAATCTTTGCATCCATGCCACCGTAGCCACAACCACAACCATAGCCACAACTGAGAGCATGAAGACGACTACTGGTAGATGATGTAGATGAGACAATTCTGGATGCACAACAAGAGAATGTACCTGTATCGCATCATGAGGCAACACCTGAGAGTCATAGCACAAAAGTGAAGAAGCCAAAGCACCCAGAGTGCTTGACACGTCGAGTGATTGCCACTCACTACGTGTCCTAAGAGACAATGGAAACTTTGGGTATATTTGATTTTTTTTTAGGATATCTTGGAGCCTGTTGGGATAGTTGACGTGTTGAACACAGTTCAAGAGACCTATGTGGAGCTTACACAATAGTTCTTTACAACTCTAGATAAGGTCTCACAGGATGCCATCAATGCCACTTTGGGGAATAGCACCTACCTCATCAGTGTATCTTTTCATAATGGTATTTTTACTCCAACCCTCGAGGAAATAACATCACTTGATTAAGGAAACGTAGATAGAGAAACCAATGCAAACTATACTGTAATGTAGAAGAGACTTATAGGGAAAAGTAGTTTTATGGCAGGAAAATCAAAGACAAGTCTGATTCACAATCCCATCTTAAGATTATTCAAAAGCTATTGGAAAACACCATCTTCACCGGATATGAAAATCAAGATAGTTTTACCAAGAAAGACCTCTTTATGTTGGGATGGATGGTGCAGGGAAAGCATGTAAATCTGGGGTCACGTATTATTGATCACATGAAGACAATTCCGTCCAAGAGCAAGAATCCTTTTATTATGGGAGGGATTGTAACTTCCATTGTTTTGGCCTTGGGGCATGATGTATCTGGCTACAAAAAGGCAGAAGGAGAAAATCTCATTGACATGCACTACTTGACTCGCTCATCTATGATTTTAGTGGTTGATCAGAAGATTTTCTACCAGGTCAACCCTCCTTATGTCGGGATTTTACTAGACCTCCCTTACCATGACACACCTCTCCTAGAGGGATGTGGTCTATCTCTAAACTTTCTGGACATCTTGAGGAGGTGGGAAGAGGAGCACCCTAGAGATGCATGGTAGAAACAACCCAGAGATCTACCTGAAGGGCTTGGAGAGTCACAGGAAGCTGCTAAGAGGAGGACAGTTCAGGAGTGAGAGACATGCAGAGTGAGGTGATGTTAGGAATAGACATCATAGCAGCTGCAGTAGCCCACAATGAATGCATATGACATGTCTACCATACATGCACAACTGGAGGGCATCTAGAACACACATGACCGCATATTGAGCACCTAGGAGGGGGTTTTTAGGGTACATGAGGGTTTCCAGCGCACCCAAGATTCCATGTGGTTAGACCATCAACAGATGCATTATCAGAACAACCACTTGTATCAGTTCCAACATGCTTGATCCCAGAGGAACCCCTAGTGGGGGGGGGGAGATTGGTAGAGTTCACTATCAAAATTTCAAGATAACTACCTGCTTCCATAATTAAACTACTGGGGTTCCTATTACCAACATCCTCCACCACAGGGAGGAGCACCACCACCGCAGTGATCATCTACCCTATCATTCCTAGACTTCAGTGTCATGCTGAGGACAACATGATTCAAAAGTTTGGCATGGTAGGGTGGTATGCCATTATCTCATTTTCACTCTCATTTTGCATTTCACCTACCTTTTACTTTTGTTTTGTTTACTTTTGTTTATTTTAGTGTAGAATTTACCCTTTTTGCATACCTACATGCCATGTAGTTACTTCCTTGCAATTTTCACGTAATTTTCAAAAAAATTTCTCTTTTTGTCATGCATTGCATATCATGCAGATTTTTGGTAGTTTTTGCATGTTTTAGCTAGGATTTGCTTGTTTACTGCTTTTTGTTAAATAATGTAGGCTTAGATGTGATTGAATGCAACTTGGCATTTTTTGGCCAATTTTTCTCAAACTTGAGATTTCTTGCCTAAAAGTGTGTTTTGACCCAATCTCTACTCTTTGGATTAAAATGTTGACCTTTGACAAATGCAAGTGAATTATCATTGTTTATTGCTAAATGGTATCAATTCTTGACTTTTACATGTGCATCACCTCTCTAGTGTTTGTGAATGTTTTGGTTGAATTGTGACTTGAGCAAGCTATGAGCGCTTAGTGCCTATGAAATCACTTGATAGAAGTATCAATTTCATATTGTTTATTCATGTGGTGTGAAATTTTTGGATGAAGTGTTGGATTAATTTTCATGCAGGAGATCTTATGTCGAGAACCACGCTAGTGACCCCTCTTTGACCCGACTTTTCATTCACCATCTTCTTACCCCTCTGCCTCATGAAAGGATGCCAAAGTGCACATATTAGCCATGGCCACCTCCAAAAGTTTGGGGTGGCCACATCTACATATCCCCATTTCACTCTCATCACCATAGGCCCTAGCTACTCCAAGGGCAAAGAAAAAGAAAAAGAAAAAGAAATACAAAAAGAAAATAAAAGATGCTCTTATTTAAGAGCATCTAAATAAAGAAAAGATGAGTGTGTCATAACACTCCAAAAATAATCTTACCTTAATTTTTTCTTCCATTTTCACACCTATTGAGCTAGGAAACATCAAACCTAGCTCACTTCACCCTTTTTCTACAGCCACATGGGTCACTTGGTATGGTTTGAAGCATAAGATTGAATGCATGAAGGTGAAACAACACTCCTAGTCATCCTTGATTAATGCCATCATGAGACGGTCTACTCTGAATTACATGAAAGAAATATGAATAGCTTATGTGTTCTATGCACTATATTTAAACTTCATATGCTTTGTACTCTTTTCATGATTGTTTTGTGAAAGTAGGAAAGGAGGGAGGTGGAATGCATGCACTTAGTCAACATTGGTCCCATTCAGCAATAATCATCTTTTGCATTACATTTTCCATTTCTTGATTGGGGAAAATTGTAGAGAGATTGAGTAGGAGCATACTTGAGGACAAGTATGTTTCAAGTTTAGGGTGGTGATTCAGCCCTATTTTAAGGCTTCATCTTGTGTCATATTACATTTCAATCACATCTATACCTATTAGATTACATGTTATTTCCCTCAATATGAATATTTCTATCAAATGCATTTATGGACATTATTTGCATGTTTTTCAGGCATTTGGATCACGCTTGATGGGAGAGAGAGAGAGAAGGAGTGATCCTAGGGTTTCTCTACCCTTGGAGAGCTAAATAAGGGTCAAAATAAGAAAGTCTATACTTTCCTCTGATTCATAGTGGGTTTGGCTATTAGTCACTTTTCTCACTCCTCAAGAAAGTGAAGTCCGTTGCTCCCTCATCCTACCCCTAGTGGCCAAAGATCCATTGAAGTAAAGATGTCCAAGAAAATCCAAAGAAACAAGTACAAATGCTGATCCAGAGGCCAGCACATCTGTGGTACCACAGAACATCCATGCTAGCATACTTCTAAATCAACAGAGTCCCCTTGGAGCAAAGCTAGAATCACCACAGTCGTTCCACTTAGGATGGCCATGCTGAACTGACCTAGAATGGCTGTTCCACCTTGCATGGCCGTGTGATAGCTAAGACGGAACACCCATGGATCCAAGAATGGGCAATTTTTTCCAAGCCACCACGGCTGTGGTGACCACCAAGGCCGTGCTACCTTAGCCCCACCATGGCCGTGCTACTTCATATACAAAATCAACCATGTTACTGTTGCTTTTCTCCATTTTTCACCTCGATCGTTCCACTTCACCACGGCCATGTTGATCCCTCCCCACCATGTCCATGGTGACCACCACGACCGTACTACTCACAAAAATCTAACTATTTTTGCACTACTTTACCCATATTGCCCCTACTTGACCTAGTGCTTCCCCCACACCTATATATACCTAGGTGGCGGCTCTAGCACGAGGTTAGCTACCTTCTACCACCCCTTAGCTCCCCATTTTGTCCCTTACCCATTCCACTCCATTTATCCATTTCCACCACCAAAACCATCATTCCAAGCCTTCCATCCAGTTTCCACCATCATCCCATGCCATTGCACCTTGGAGGAGAGAGGAGGATGCCCTGTAGTAGTTGAAGAGGAGGATTTCTTCATCTACACCGATCCATTGCTTCTTCTACCTCTTTCTCCCTTCTTTTTGTATTTTGCATTGCTATGAGTAGCTAGGCCCCTTGGGTGGGCTGTTTGGGGTGAAAAATGTTACTTTGATACCATGTTAGGAGAAAATGATATGTAAACATTGTAATTTCATTTGCTAGTGATTATGTTCTATTTATAGTTCACTCTCCATGAATTGCTTATTGTCTTGTGCTTGAAATCACCTAGGAATTTAGGGAAATTTCTTATATGTGTGAATTTTGGGATTTTCTCCTAGATCCAACTCTTAGATCCCTAGCTAGCTACCCATCTTCCTACATTCTGATCAATTATCATAACCCTAGTTGAGAGATCAAAGTAGCTAGTTTAGATGAATTTGGTGTGCCTAGAATGGAGCTTTCTCAAGGCTAGAATGTGGGTGATGGGAGGCCTAAAACCTCACTTCCACCCCATCACTAACCTCAGTGCCTAATCATCCTAAGATCATCTAACCTAGAAACCTAGACTTGTTTAGACTCTAATTGAATTACACCTAGGCCCTAACCCAATTGAGCCTCACAAGGGTAGTAGGAAGTATTAAGGACTAGTTCCCCTATACACAACCTAGCTTATCCATGGCCAGTTAGTAGTTTATGATAATTCATTAGACTCTAGCTTGTTGTTTGGTTTGATAATCTAAATGAAATTATCATGTTCATATGTCACCCCTAACTTAATTGATAAGTGCATCCCCTAAACAACCCACATTTCCCTTAATTGCTTTAAACCCTAGTTTCCATCTTGCTTAGCTAGTGTTATCTTAGTTATCTCTTTTCCTTCTTAGTTAACTTCTTGCCTTGTTCTTGCTTTGTTCTTTCTAGTTTAGGTCTTTACTTGCTCTTTTGCCCTATTTTCTAGTATAGTGTGGTTCAATTCTCTTCTTGCACGCCTTAGCATAGATTGCTCTTTTCCATACTTGCCTTGTATTTTCTTGTTCAGTAGAATTAACTGTCTATGGTTAACTTAGGTTTTGTTCTTATTTGCTTTCCTTTAGTTTCTTTCTTGATCAACTTAGTTTAATCAACAAATCAACCTTTAAACCCTTCAACCCTAGACTCTACAGTAGGAACCTAGCCCAAAAACTAACCTACCTCTAGTGCCCCCTTTTCTCCCTGGTGGATCAACCCTATACTTTCCGCCCACCTATACTATGACAAGAACCCGTGCACTTGTGGGTGTAGTGTTTTAGTTTGTGCGAGTGTGTTGTGTTTAGGTCCATTATAATTTTTGAAAGTGAATCCACCATGTGTGTCTATCCGTGGAGTTGCATCTATTCAAATATCAATTGAGTAGTGTGCAACGCCATTGGTATAAATGCACCAAGCCAACTATTTGGTGGACAACCAATGGTCACCACTAGGTGGTGATAACATGTGGTCCTCTGTAGAGGTAGTGGTTTGGTGGTTTTCTTGTTAGGTTCACTTTAAGGAGGTGACCAAACAATGGTTCATCACTTAAGTGACTAGGGTTCCAAAGAACCGATGGTTACCATGCTTGGAGACTGACAGTTTGTCTAGAGGGCTAGAAATTGATGTCTAAGTAGGTCTCCGTGATCGATGGAGCTTCTATTTGCAAGGCTATAGAAGCTCCTAGAAATGGACACATGGAAAAGCTATCAGGACACCTCAAATATCTCTTCTCTCTTATCCTTAAGCTTTATATACCTATCCTTTAGCTCACGAAGGAATGTTTTTGTTCCTTATCTCTTCTTCCCTATCTAGAGATTTGTCTTTGTCACATCCCAGGATTTGAGGCCTCATATAAAATGATCTTAAAAGGAATAATTGGACTACCCATATCACCAAGGAGCACACCCTTTTTAGAGAGCCCATCACTAAATAACTCTATGGTTAAGCGTGCTCAGCCTAGAGTAGTACTAGGATTGGTGACCAGTCAGGAAGTTTATCCTGGGTTGCACGTGAGTGAGGACATTACTCACAGTTAAGGCTAGTGGTGGTCTGTGGGGCTAGTCGTCATTCTTGATTCTCTTCTAGAGTCGTGGGCAATGGGCCCATACATTACAAATGGTATCAAAGCCACTTCCCCTCCAGTAGGTGGGCCCCACATGTGGATGTGACATGATAGTTTATGAGATGTGCATTCCAAGCATGTTGGAAAGGGCTATTCGTGGTGATGGATCCACCCATGCGCTGGTAGCGTGATTGTGAGCTGGGTGTACATGGCCATGTTGGGTATGCACTAAAATTGGGAAATATTATGGGGCCATATAGTTGGGCCGACGTGAAGTGTCTAAGTGGGGAAGATTGTAACATCCTAAGATTTGAGGCCTCAGATAAAATGATCTTAAAAGGAATGATTGGCCTACTCATATCACCAAGGAGCACCTCCTTTTTAGGGAGCCCATCACTAAAGAACTCTTTGTTTAAGCATGCTCAACCCAGAGTATTACTAGGATGGGTGACTAGTTAGGAAGTTTATCCTGGCTTGTGTGTGAGTGAGGACAAAGCGTGCAGTTAAGGCTAGTAGTGGTCTGTGGGTCCAGTCATCATTCTTGAAACTCTGCTATATCCTTGGGAAGTGGGCCTAAGAGTTACAATCTTCCCCTATTTGGTGGTAGAGAGAGTGCCCAAGGTGGAAAAAGATAGCTGACATTCTTGCTGGAGAATCTAGGGTTTAGATCTATCCTCATCCAGGCTTTGTGAAGCTTCCTTTGGGTGATCTTAACCTAAACTAGTAAGTTTCTCCTTCTCTCCTTCAGTTCTCTTATTGTTTTTCTTCCTCCTACCTTGTTCTAGGATGGAACCATGGTTTTACATCATAAAGTTTGCTCTAGAACTTAAAGAACTCATATTTCTTGCTCCTTATGCCTATGGTTTGTTTCCCTTGTAGAAAAAGCTACTTGGCCGAGTTCAAAGCTTATACTAGGATTCTCCACCTTCTTTGCTGGAGTTTTCTTGCTACTTGGATCCTAATATTCTTAATAGAGGAGATTTTTATAACCCTCTTCATGTTTATTGCTTACTACAAGCTTGATTACTCAAGCCCATGCTCTAAAACAAAGATCTAAACATATCGAAGATATCTTTGCCTAGGGTTTTGGTTTTAATGTTGTTCCTTGATTAGTTTCTAACTCTAGATGGACCTAGAACTATGTGCATGACCTTCCTAAGGTAGAGGATGACTTGCTTCTTTCTTACATGTCAATTAATGGTTCTTAGTACCTCTAAATCGATGGCTTTTACTTAGGTTTTTAGGCTATTTTCTTCCTTGTGCCACAAACAATGGATGTCCTTATACTAGAACCGATGGAGTCGACTGCATGACAATCAATGGTGGCAATCAATGGTGATCAATGATGGTGTCAACTGATGGTGTCAACCAATGGTCACACCTTAGGTCAGGTTTGGACTCTTTTAGAAGTTTAATATTTAGTGGCTTAGTGCCCTAAAGATGGCATCAATCGATGGTATAAGTAGCTTAACACCCGATGTGTAAAGAGTGAAACCAATCACCCCTTTACTAAATACAATGTTAAACAAAATCCAATTTAGATAGCAGTGAAATTTTAAACTTTGACTATATTCAATTATATAAAGAGTGCGTTACAATTTTCCCAAAAGGGTGTACAACTTTATACAAACAAAGGATCTAGGTAGATGAATAATAAAACTACATCAACATGTCTCCATTAAAACAACCATATATATCCATTCTAGATGGTTGAATTCCTTTCTCATAGCCTTAGGTTGGTTCACCAAGCTTCTGTTGCACATTCTGATCCTATACCTGGGTGGTTGGGATCACCCAACAGGAGAAGATAAAAGTATGTGTCAAGAAAAAGAAACAAGGACAATTATAAACTACAACATTCCATAATAAAAGATTCACTATACTAAGAGAGTCAAAAGTATGAGGCAAGTAATCAAATAAGAAATAAGAATTCTGCATTAGTTCAACAATAACAATAATCATCATAGCATGAATGATATTATGACACAAAATAAACAAATGCAGGGTCAGGCACCTACCGGACCTCAACCAATAGGCGAGGGAGAATTTACACATTCTCAAGCACCCAAAAATATTTATAAAGTGGGGAGAATTATCACATTTCCCAGGGTGAATTTACACATGCCCTCTATGGGTGATTTGTACTCATGTACACTACATTGTTATTTGGCCAATAATACATCATGATTAATAAATCACTTGGAAGTAGTGAAAATATAAATAATATTGCATCATAGAAAACGGGGTTTCACAACCCAAGAAGTAATCCAAATAAATGAGCCAACAATGGAAATAGAGATTTAAATAAAATAAAGAGCCAAAGAAAGATAATAGAAAGATTCTAGGTCTATCACATGCCTCATTAGGACTATAGGGTTGGATAAAACCGCAACTGAAGGATAGGTTAATTGCAAATTCTTACATAAGCTTTCACATTCATCATTCATTCATAAATAGACTTCACATACCTTGATGTAGATTCATAAACATTACTTTCACCAACTAGATTGTATCCAAATCCATTTTATCCTAGTTACAAATATTTCACATGCATTAGTATTTATAAGGTAATAAAGTATAAAGTAACCTAATTTTAACCTATTTTCAAACCAATGATTTAGGACTCAAAACATAGACCAAATGATTACTTGGCCTTCACTAATTAGGAAAACATGTTTTATTTCTTCATTTGGAGTTAAAATAAATTAATTACATATTTTAGAACATTTCACATGATTAAAATGGTGTTCAAGATAAACATTACAATAGTAACAAGAATGGACTCAAAAACCACAAATTCGGATTCTATGTGAAAATCCTTTCCAACGAATATTTATTTATATTTTTCTGATAAAGCCTTGATTTGTTATGAATTAATCAAATCCGGCCAATCAGAAATTGAGAAAATGCCACATGGGCATATTAGCTAGCGAGGGCCACAGAGGTCAAACAATTGACCAAACTACCCTTGCTCGGTTAATCCACTCAATAAAAAATGTGAGGACATTAATTTCATACAAATATAGCAAGGAACTCGCGTTTGCAAAACACCATTACAGGTGAAAACCCTAGATTACCCTTGCGAATAAAATCATTCAAATGATATTGTAAGGATGCTGAGGTCATTTGATGACCTAGGATGTTCTCCTCACAATCCATGGCGAGAGCTCCCGACAACAGCACAGACAGGCGATTCGAAATGTGAAGTCTCGATTCTTTGGACAAGGACTCAAACTGTTGGAGGGTCCTTTGCTCGTCGTCGGTGCCAAGGGTGCATAGTTTAGGGCCAGAGGCACCACAAATGTTGGGATACACACTCCAGGTGCTGAGAAATAGGGGGAGTAAAATCGCAATCAAGATCATCAAAAACAAAGAGAAAAGTCTTGGCTAAGGTCACCGATACATTCATGGAGTCTAGTTGGGTCAAATGTAGGCGTCGGCAAGGGCAGAGGTGCACCAAAATGCAAAAACCACATGACGCCGACGAGGTGCTTACAGTGGTCCATAAGACCCATCACTTGGGGCTTTTGTGGGGAAAACAGAGAGTGGGAAGACAAATAAGGGTGGTCAAAGATGCTTACCACCACGGTGATTGGACTGAGGTGGTCGGGAGCGCGAGCGGTCGGCTGCCGTCACCAGAGAAGAAGGTGGGATAGGTCAGGGAGCTCTGGGGCAATTGAGGATAAATTGGTGGAGGAGGAAGATTGTGTGTGGCTTAGGGGTGCTTTCCCTGACCTTAAATAGGCGAGAGGGGGACTGAGGATTTCTCTGTAACACCCCAGCAAAGACGAACAGATGGCTCGAGAGAGGCATTTCACACCCACAATAAGAGGGGATGTGAGATAAGGCTCATTCAGATGGTCGGAGCGAGACAAACTCAATGGAAGAAAAATATCTCAAATTGTCAAAGAGGAGAGAGAGAACATGTCAAGGAAGCAAAATGCCAAGACATCCCAAACGACCAAAGGAGAAAGATGATGCCGTGGTTGTCGGATCAAAATCCTATTAGACTAGGGCCGTTAGATGCAAGTCCACTATGGACCGGGCTGCGTGATAGGGAAATCAAACCAAACTTTAGCGTTACACAAGAAATAAATGAAATCGATTCAACTACTATAGTCATACTTTAATCAAACTTGTAAAATTGATTTGAATGATCAAACCAAGTCCAAATGACACCAAATTTGAACCATAATCTCACATTCAAATTCTAGAACCATGCTATATAATTAGTTTCCCATTTCATACATGATTTGGCCCTTAAATAACATATTGGCTACTAATGTTTACATTAATACATTAAAAGGGTTAAATAATATGAAAAGGCTCTTTAATTGAAATCTTGAGTGATTATTTGAGATTGATACCTCATATTAATATTAAGAGTCATATCTCACCATGATATTATATCTTCATTAATTTTGCCACTTTGGAGGAGAGAGAAAGAAAAGAGATTAATTACTCTCATTCATTAACTCAAATACGTATTATTGCTCCTATCTTATCCAAAAAGCCATAAAACCTTTAAATTAACATAATATACTCATTATCTCTCATTAATGGTCATTTTGCATTATTAGACTCCAATTATCACATTAGTTGTTATATTTGTGCAAAAACCCATTCATTGTCATGAATGTAGGTAAATATAGATTACACCATCAAAAAATGCTCGAATTCAACTTTGAGGCCAAAAAGGATACCAAAGATAGAGAAATTTAGGAAAAGGTCCAAAAGGACATTAAAGCAAATAAAAGCTTGAAAATGGGTAAATCACAAAAAGAACCCTGAGATTCAGTTTGTTACAACACTCCACCCCTTGAAGAGAATTTCATCATCGAACTCTCAACAAGAGGGAAGGGTGAGGGTGTAACATCCCAACCTTAAGAAACTAGGTGGGTACTTTACAACCTCTACTCATAAGTCAAGTATTACTAACGTTTCCACATACATGTTACCTTTCATATAACATAATTGACACTTTTGGCTTATTAGAATTACCTCCATTATGTAATTGCATCATCTATAAAATTCCATTAATAGTGTCATGCTAAACTCACGTTGTTGTAACAAGGATTGCATCTCGACATTATGCACAAAACATATATATTACCCTTATTTATCCCATTAATGGTTTTAAGCAGAATTAGGGTTTACTGAGTACTCCTAATATTCGTTAATGTATTAGGTCACAAACCTTAATAACTTGAATTCATTCTTCATTATCCCCATAGTATCATCATGCCGAATTATCACAGATTATTTTTTAAGAGTTAGATAATATTATCCAACAAGTTATTAAATCTACAATAATTCCATATAATCTCAAATTAATTATTTATCTCTACTTCACACATTGCCACATCATCTCTATTAATCTCATCTTTAATCATTTCCTCCTATTACACTACATAGTATACATTTAATCATCACATTAGGCATATATGCATATTCATGTGAATCCAATTACTCATTACCATACTTGAGTCATTATATGTGTTTTAATGATTAAGATGGAACACATGAAACATTCATGAATTGATTCACATACCAAGTTATGCAAAGGTGGTTAATCAGGTGTGTATTAGAAAACAAGGTGATATGCCTTACATATATTGATAACTTGATCACAATTGTGATCATAATCCATTTATATGTGTCAAGGTATATTATGTGATGATGGAACCTAATGTCACTAATGTATCATGAAGGCATTTAAGGATATATTTATGTATGTATTGCTAAATCTAGATGATTACATATTAGGGTTTAGGTCAACATGACCGTTACATGTTATGCATAACTTAGCATGCATTATATCTAATAACCATATCATTTAGGTGACCTGGTCAACATTATGTATATTCACAATTATTGATGAGTAACCATTATTATGTGTATAAATAATATGTTGGGTTTCAAGCATATGAACTATTCCTTAGATGACGTTATGTATTCATTAGTATATAAACAAAAGAGTTAAAATATAATTAAAATTTATTTGTTTAACACCAAATACATATAAGCTCACTAATCTCTTGTCTAAGGAGTTAGGGTTTCCAAAGTAGCTAGATTTTTCTATGTATAGGATTCCATCCCCCTAAAAAGGGATTTTGTCCTTGAAATCAGCAATGCAAAATCTAATAAGGTAGTACTACTCCACTACTCCATCCCTTAAAAGGGTTGACTAATTCAAACTAATCTCGAGGTAAAAGAGTATGTCTAATGATGTATAAGGTCCAACACTTAATTGCTTTACTCATTATTATTAAAATTCAAGTCTAGTATAGGGTACACTAACCCTAAACATGGAAATCTAAGTCTCATATGAGGAACTTAAGGATTACAAGATGATTTCATTTGGGTAGTCAAATAATCTTATTAGGTTTTCTAAGGATACTCAACATTGAGGTTATATGCCTAAAGGTAAGCTATTTCGAGCATTCTGTATCAGATCAAGCTAGGGCAGTGTCATATGAATTCGGGAGTCCCCGTAAACCAAGCTAGTGGCACAGAGGAAAATATTGCCAGCACCCAAGTTCCGACCCTTTCTAGACACCATCAATTTCAACTTTGTGCCCTAGTAGATACCTAATAGGCTAATCACCTAAAAGTTGATTAAATATGTATCTAATATGAAACTATTATGGTACTAAAACAACCTTTCACCATAGGTCAATTCTAATGTGAACTAAAGGGATACTTTATGAGGTAATGTTTTTCCAACTAAGGAGACAATTCACATAGTCAAGGCTCTAACTACCATTGGCTCTGATACCATGTTGTACATAGTGAAACCAATCACCCCATTACTTAATACAATGGTAAACAATATCCAATTTGGATAGCAGTGGAATTTTAAACTTTGACTATATTCAATTGTATAAAGAGTACGTTACAATTTTCCCAAAAGGGTGTACAAATTTATACAAACAAAGGATCTAGGTAGAGGAAGACTAAAACTACATCAACATGCCTCCATTTAAAAAACTATATATATCCATGCTAGATGGTTGAATTCCTTTCTCATAGCCTTAGGTTGGTTCACTGAGCTTCTGATGCGGATTCTGATCCTATACCTGGGTGGTTGGGATCACCCATCAAGAGAAGATAAAAGTATGTGTCAAGAAAGAGAAATAAGGACAATTATAAACTACAACATTGCATAATAAAATATTCACTATACTAAGAGAGTCAAAAGTATGAGGCAAGTAATCAAATAAGAAATAAGAATTCTGCCATAGTTCAACAATAATAATAACCAGCATAGCATGAATGATATTATGACACAAAATAAACAAACGCAGGGTGAGGCACGTACCAGACCTCAAACAATAGGTGAGGGATAATTTAAACATTCCCAAGCTCCCAAAAATATTTATAACGTGGGGAGAATTATTACATTCCCCAGGGCTAATTTACACATGCCCTCTATGGGTGGCTTGTACTCATGCACACTACATTGTTATCTGGCTAATAATACATCATGCTTAATAAATCACTTGGCTATAGTGAAAATATATATAATATTGCATAATAGCAAATGGGGTTTCACAACCCAAGAAGTAACCCAAATACATGAGCCAACAATGGAAATAGAGATTCAAATCAAATAAAGAGCCAAAAAGACAATAGAAAGATTCCGGGACTAGCACATGCCTAATTAGGAATTTAGGGTTGAATAAAAGCCCAACTGAAGGATAGGTTTGTTACACATTCTTACATAAGCTTTCACATTCATCATTCATATATAAATAGGCTTCACACACCTTGATGTAGATTCATAAACATTACTTTCACCAACTAGATTGTATCCAAATCCATTTTATCCTAGTTACAAATATTTTACATGCATTAGTAT
The DNA here is from genome assembly GCA_963693085.1 of Alisma plantago-aquatica. Lineage (NCBI taxonomy): Eukaryota > Viridiplantae > Streptophyta > Magnoliopsida > Alismatales > Alismataceae > Alisma > Alisma plantago-aquatica. The sequence goes on from OY856412.1 coordinate 117,012,181, forward strand.
TTATAAGGCAATAAAGTATAAAGAAACCTAATTTTAACCTTATTTGCAAACCTACAATTTAGGACTCAAAACATAGACCAAACGATTACCTGGACTTCACTAATTAGGAAAACATGTTTTATTTCTTCATTTGGAGTTAAAATAAATTAGTTACATATTTTATAACATTTTACAAGATTAAAATGGTGTGTAAGATAAACATCAAAATTGGAACAAGAATTAGGACTAAAAAACCACAAATTTGGATTCTATGTGAAAAATCCTTTCCAACGAGTATTTATTTATATTTTTTGATAAAGATTCAATTTTTTATGAATTAATCAAATCCGACCAATCAGAAATTGAGAAAATGCCACATGGGCATATTAGCTAGCGAGGGTGCGGGCCAAAGAGGCCAAAAAAGTGACCAAACTGCCCTTGCTAAGTTAATCAACTCAATTAAAAATGCGAGGACATTAATTTCATACATATATAGCAAGGAACTTGCGTTTGCAAAACAACATTACAGGTGAAAACCCTAGATTACCCTTGTGAATAAAATTGTTCAATTGATATTGTGAGGATGCTGAGGTCATTTGATGACCTGGGATGTTCTCCTCACAATCCATTGCAAGAGCTCCCGACAGCAGCACAGACAGGCAATTCAAAATGCGAAGACTCAATTCTTTGGACAAGGACTCGAACTGTTGGAGGGCCATTTGCTTGTCGTCGGTGTCAAGGGTGCACGGTTCAGGGCCAGAGGCACCCCGAACGTCGGGATACACGTTCCAGGTGCCGAGAAATAAGGGGGGTAAAACCACAATCAAGAGCATAAAAACAAAGAGAAAAGTCTCAGCTAAGGTCACTAATACATTCGTAGAGTTGATAACCTCTCACTTTGTGATGTTATCTTATTGGTTTTCCCTTGTTTTCCATACTCTTACTTAAATAAATTAGATAGAATCATTAACTCTTGACCTTATTGCTGACACTTCAATAGATTAACTTTTCTCTTCTTTATCCTTGTAGAAAAACACACAAAAAAAATTACAAAAGCTCCAAACGGTCCCAAGACCGTTTAAGGCTAAACGGTCTCAAGACCGCATGAACTCTAAACGGTCCCGATACCGCATAAGGCCAAACGACCCTGAAGACCGCATGGAGGCGAGCACCCAAACGGGTTCAGTGCCCAAATGGGTTCAGCGCCCAAACGGGTTTAGCGCCCAAATGGGTTCAGCACCCAAACGGGTTCAGCGCCCAAACGGGTTCAGCGCCCAAACACGTTCAGCACCCAAACGGGTTCAGTGCCCAAACGAGTTCAGCACCCAAACGGGTTCAGCGCCCAAACGGGTTCAGCGCCCAAATGGGTTCAGCACCCAAACGGGTTCAGCGCCCAAATGAGTTCAGTGCCCAAACAGGTTCAAGACCGTTTGGGCTCCACTTAAGCCTATAAATAAGACCCAAAGGGGTCCTAAAAAAGGGGGATCTCTGAGACGCCCAAAGGCTGCCTCTCCAGTTCCAGAGAATTTCCATACTCCATCCATCGCCCCAAGGCTGCCGGTCTGAGATCTACATTCCATCATCAAGCTAACTTCTCTCTTCAACAGCAAAGAAGGCGGGAAGAGAAGATCCATCATCAAAGCAGCCACGAAGTGCGAAGATCGTTGCTCTCTTCACCAAGGGTTCAACCTTCCTTCCTCCATGGAGATGACGTTCTTTCTCTCTCTTATCTCCTCCTTCTTTACCCTTGATATGAGTGAGTAGTCCCATTCGCTAGGGTGCGGGGAGTAGCCCCGCTACCCATGTTTTCATTTCATGCAATGTAATTCAAACTGTTTGCAATAGAGATACTCTCCTTTTCGGTTCAACATCAATCGTTTAATGAATGCTTGTTGCTTGATCATCAACTTGTATTACTTATTTTCTTTCGGTATGAATTATCTACGTTTGTACCCTTAGATCTGAATATCGATTGAATGTTGGTTCTGGATGTATGTAGTCATCGCATGTCTGTTTCGGTATCTAGGAGTGCTTTCATGAGTGGAGTAAACTCACTCCCATCGTTGCACTTTCATACTATGAAATGGAATCAGTTGACGTATGAAAGTGCAACCTTGGTAAGGTCGAGGAACACACTTCATGAAGGAGTAATGCAAAGCAAGTGACCATTCGTTATGGGATGGCTGGCATTGCAATACTCCACGCTTCTCGTAGTTAGTTATCCGAAAGGAAACGAAGTCTACAAGATACTAACTGATTAGACTCTCTTTGCAGGTTGTTTTACTATGTCGCATGTTCTGATCCATGTGTAGTGGTGTGAAACCCGATAACATCCTAGTGGCTTTTAATCATTGTTTACAACCCTAATTTCTTTTCTCTTGCTTTCCTCGCATCTAGTTTAAACAACCAAATCAAACTTTCGATCTAAATATCAACTGTTAAGTAGTTAAGTACGACTAAAACATTTTCCATCTTGTTAAACTCTAAACAAGACCGTTGTCCCGTGGATCCGACCCTTAAACTATACTACGATAAGACTTCTACGTGTCTTAGCGCACGTGGGTGGAGATCTTACCATATTACAAGCAAGGCTAAACTTAGAGATTCATCATCTCTAGGATTTTTAGTGGCGTTGCAAAACTCCATCAAAAAATTGGCGCCGTTGCCGGGGACAACGGAACGTTTTAGTTTTTTTTCTTAACAACTTCTTGGTTGATTAGGATTTTACACTTTTGATATCTACTCCAAATCTTCTTGTTTTCTTCATTTCCTTCCATCATCTAAACGTGTGAATTTCTTTCTACTCAGGTAGAAAACGTGTATGCAAACCCCGCATCACATCAGATTCTCCCCTGAACCAGAGTTCGACTCTGAGGTAGAAAGAAGTTTCCACTGAAGGATTAGACTTAACCGCAAAAGAGCCAGACAGATGGCTGAAGAGCAATGCCTCGTTGCAGAAAGAGTTAACGCCGCCATAGCTGCACAACGAGCACAACTCATCACTGAAACTCGTGCTCAAGTGCAAGCCGAGATCCGAGCTGAGGAACAAGCTCGCATCCAAGCTGAGAATGCTGCTTCTCAATTAGCATTAAGAAACAAGCAACTTCGGGACTACGCGGTCCCAAAGAATTATGAAGATGATCACCCAGTCCGACCACCAATTATTAACATACCAAACTTTGAAATCCGGACGCAATGGATCCAGATCATGCAAGGTATCTCTTTCTCGGGAGGACCTGGAGACGATTGCATGGATCATCTTAAGAGATTCAAGTCACTCTGTCGACTTGTACCTCAAGCAGGAGTTGCCTTTGAAGAAATAATGTTACACCTCTTCCACTTCACCTTATCTGGAAGAGCGCTAAGCTGGTACAATGCTTTAGATAGGCATCCTATCATCACTACTTGGACTCCCTTAGAAGAAAAGTTTCTTGAGAAATTCTTTCCACCTTCACTAACCTATGAGATTAGGGGTCAGATTAACCACTTTGCCCAACTACCCGGAGAAACACTTGCGGAAGCTTGGGAAAGATTCAAGGAACTCCTGAGGAAGTGCCCTCACCATGGCATATCCCAAAATCAACTGATAGAAACATTCTATAGAGGAGTGAGTGATGATATCAAGCAATTTTTAGATTCCTCATTTGGAGGAAACTTTATGAGAAAGAACTATGAAGATGCTTGGAATATAGTTACGTTAGGGGCCGAGAACTAATCCAATTGGGGGAGGTCATCTAACCAATACAAGGGAGTTCTTAAAGTCTACAAGGCTGAAGAATCTATGGAACTCAAGGCCATTGCAGAAGCCCTGAAGACTATTGCTAACAAGCAACAAGCTCTCGAAACTTCTTTTGGAGAATACGACAAGAAGAAAAGTTCTCAGGTTCAACAAGTAAAAGCAGCTACTGGAACTTGTGAAGCTTGTCATGCATCTGATCATCCCACATTATCATGTGGTCTGTTATACAATGTTATGATGGATCTACAACCACCAGTTCCGCAATATGAACCCATTATTGAACATCCCGAGGACCAAATGCCAGAGCAAGTCAACTCCATTCACTCAATACCTGGCCAGGTGTATTACAATCCAGACAAACCAAGAAACCACCCTGGTTTTCAATATGGAAATCCTGCCGAAACTGCCAATCCTCAACAATAGACACAAGGTGAATCTTTCAATAGACAACCACCAGGATTTCATAATAACTTCAACCAAAATCAGGGGAATTATAGAAATGGGTTCCAACGATCCAATTATCCTAGGAATCCCTCTTACCAATATACCCATCCAGGATTGCACCCACAACTGCAACAAGATCAGTTGCAGCAGCCACAACAACTGCAGTTAACATCACCCCTACAGCAACCACAAGGGCAGCAAGTCACTCAATATCAACAGAGGAGTGCTCCTCCCCAACCATCTGATGAAATATCTTTGATTAGACAGATGCTACAATCTCAGCAAACCATGCTTGTGAACCAACAGGCTCAACAAAAGGCTGTAGAGGCTCAATTAGCACAGATTGCTGCTCAGTTGAAACCACCAGTAGGTACCTTTGCTAGGCAACCAGAGGCAAACCCAAGGCATGACCAAAATAGACCTGAGCAACTGAATGCCGTCACCATAAGGTCTGGTCGTGTCCTTCGTGATACCACTAGAATCATCCATGATGATGATGAAGTAGCTATTCTTTCCCCAACAGAAAGGTCAACCCATGAAAAGGAAAAATATACTAAAACTACTGAAAGAGAAAGAGAAAAGGAGCCAATGCCAGAAATTCCACCCAGAATTCCTTACCCGGACAGGCTGAAAGGAACCAAAATGGACACTAGGTTCCAGAAATTCAAAGAAGCTATGAAGAAACTATACATTGATATCCCATTCCTCGATGCTCTTTCTGAAGTGCCCGCTTGGGCCAAATACCTGAAAACCCTGTTGTCGAGAAAATATATGACAGAAGAGCATGAAACAGTGAAACTAGCTCAAACCACTTCAGACATTCTGCTTAACAAAATGCCAAAGAAAAAGAAAGACCCAGGTTCCTTCGGTATTCAGTGTTCAATTGGAAATGGCTCCAGCAAGAAGGGATTAGCAGATTTAGGAGCAAGTATATCCATTATGCCCTATTCTATGTGTAAAAGATTAGGCTTCACTGATTTGTTACCTATGACAATGACAATTCAGTTAGCCGACTCTACCATAACTGCTCCCCTTGGAATTATTGAAGATATACCTATCAGGATAGGAATGAATTCTTATGTTCCGTGCGATTTCGTTATTATGGACATACAAGAAGACCTAAGATACCCGATAATCTTCGGCAGACCTTTCCTAGCTACTGCCCGAGCACTTATCGATGTAGAAGCAGGAACTATTATCTTGAGACTTGGGAAGGAAGATTTTCAGTTCAGAGTCCTTAATAGCACGAAAGGTCCAAGCATTCAAGAGGAAGTTTTTCTCCTGGACACTATATATCAAATGTCCCAATTAGAAATATCTGAACCCTCTGATGAATTGGAAAATACCTTGACAAATCCGGAAGTAGAATTCTCGGCAAATGAACTAGTGCAACAATGCCTTCAATACTTAGAAAAAGTTGAAGAAGCCCCAACGGCCACCTTTGAAGAACTCAAGGCTGTCACCATTATAGAAGCAACCGAGCCACCTCAGGCTCCTGAAATGAAAGCCCTACCCGAGGGACTAAAACATGTCTTTCTCGACAATGAGAAGCTTTGTCCAGTGATTATCAGCTCCACTCTGGAGGTGGACCAAGAAAACAGACTTCTTGATGAACTAAAGAGACACAAGAAAGCTATCGGATATAAGATGACTGACTTGACGGGTATAAATCCAGCTTTATGCATGCACATATTGCCTATGGTGGAAGATTTCAAACCATCAAGGGAACATCAAAGAAAGTTGAACCCTAATCTCAAGGAGGTAGTTCGCCTTGAGGTTCTCAAACTTCTGAAAGCGGGTATCATCTACCCAATCTCGGATTCTCAATGGGTAAGTCCCGTGCAGGTGGTCCCTAAAAAGGGGGGACCACTGTTGTTCTTAATGACAAAAATGAACTGGTACCTACTAGAACAGTAACTGGGTGGAGAATGTGCATCGATTACAGAAAACTTAACAAAGCGACAAGGAAAGATCACTTCCCCTTGCCTTTCTTGGATGAAGTTCTCGAACGACTCGCTCACCAAAAATTTTTCTGTTACCTTGATGGATATTCAGGATTTTACCAAATTTCAATCCATCCTGAAGATCAAGAAAAAACAACCTTCACTTGTCCCTTTGGAACATATGCCTTCAGAAGAATGCCTCTCGGGTTATGTAATGCACCCGCAACCTTCCAAAGATGTATGACCGCTATCTTCGCCGAATTAACAGAATCTATCATGGAAGTCTTCATGGATGATTTTTCTGTATACAGAGATTCTTTCGATAACTGTTTACTCAACCTAGGAAAAGTCTTACAAAGATGTGAGGACACCAACCTGATCTTGAATTGGGAAAAATGTCACTTTATGGTGACTGAAGGTGTAGTCCTAGGACATCGAGTAAGTGATAAAGGGATTGAAGTGGATAAAGCAAAGGTTGATGTCATCTCAAAGCTAAATCCACCTAAAGACATCAGAGGAGTCAGGGCATTCCTTGGTCATGCAGGATTCTACAGAAGATTTATAAAAGATTTTCCAAAGATAGCAAAGCCAATGACTCACCTGCTGACCAAAGAAGCAGATTTTATATTTGACCAAGAATGCATTAATAGATTCACAACTCTGAAGAATGCCCTTATCTCTGCCCTATTTTAAGAGCACCTGACTGGTCACAACCATTTGAAATCATGTGTGACGCTAGCGATTATGCTGTAGGGGCAGTTCTTGGACAAAGGATCAACAAAAAGCCTTATGTCATATATTACGCCTCCAAAACGCTTGATGAGGCACAAAAGAACTATACTACCACCGAAAAAGAGTTCCTGGCAGTTATCTATGCTTTTGAAAAATTTCGGTCTTACCTAATAGGGTCAAAAGTCATAGTATATACTGACCATTCTGCTATACGATACTTGATCCAAAAACAAGATGCTAAACCCCGACTTATCAGATGGGTGTTAATGCTTCAGGAGTTCGATTTAGAGATTAAAGACAAAAGTGGGGTTGAAAATGTCGTCGCGGATCACCTCAGTCGTATTGAAGTTAAAGACACCAATGAATTACCCATTCAAGACTCTTTACCGGATGATCAACTAATGAAGATTACTACTGGATTTCCTTGGTATGCCGATATTGTGAATTATTTGGCAACGGGAATCATCCATCCGTCTGCATCATACCATGATAAGAAGAAATTCCTTCATGACCCTAAGCAGTATTTCTGGGACGAGCCCTACCTATTTCGCTTATGCGCTGATGGACTTTTTCGTCGATGCATTCCAGAAACGGAAATCATCCCAGTTTTAGAGCACTGTCACTCAGGCCCTACTGGGGGGCACATGAGCTCTAAGAAAACCGCTCTTAAAATTCTTCAATCTGGTTTTTACTGGCCAACCATCGCAAAGGATGCACATGATTATGTGCGATCATGTGACAAATGCCAACTCTCTGGAGGAATAACCAAACGAAATGAAATGCCATTGAATATGTGGCAAGAAGTCGAATTCTTTGATGTTTGGGGAGTAGATTACATGGGTCCTTTTCCCCCATCTTACGGATTCACGTACATTCTAGTTGCTATGGATTACGTTTTGAAATGGGTAGAAGCTCTACCAACCACTTCTTGTGATTCCAAACCAGTCATCAAAATGTTTAAAGAAATAATATTCCCCAGATTTGGCGTTCCAAGAACAATAATATCCGATGGCGGATCTCATTTTCTTGAGCGGAGTTTCGAAGCTCTATTAAGAAAATATGGAGTCAACCATAAAGTTACCACACCTTATCACCCACAAACTTGTGGACAGGTTTAAGTCTCCAACAGGCAACTCAAAGCCATTTTGGAATAAACTGTTAATAGGCACCGCACAGACTGGTCTACCAAACTTCCTGATGCCCTATGGGCCTATCGCACAACTTTCAAAACACCAATTGGAACAACACCGTTTCGATTGGTGTATGGGAAGTCGTGTCATCTACCAGTCGAATTAGAGCATAAAGCTTGGTGAGCTATCAAGCAATTGAACTTTGACCTCAAAAGAGCCGGTGAATCTAGACAACTTCAATTACAAGAATTGGAAGAGCTGCGAATGACAACATACCAAAATGCCAGAATTTACAAAGAACAAACCAAAATGTGGCATGATGGCCACATAAAAAGAAAGGATATAATCGTTGGAGATAAGGTTCTCCTATTTAATTCTAGACTCAAATTATTTCCTGGAAAACTACGCACAAAATGGTCGGGGCCTTTCACAATCAAACATATTTACCTGACAGGAGCAGTCATTATCCTTGATGATAACGGGGGAGAAAGAACTGTCAACGGTCATAGATTAAAGAAATACTACACTCCAGCAGACAAATCGCCAAGACAAACCATAGAGATCCAAGATCCTATAATATCAGCATAGCCAGAGTATAATTTTGTCGAGCCAGCGACATTAAAACCAGGCGCTACTTGGGAGGCAGCCCAAGATCTGAGTATCATCATTCTTCATTTTCCCCTAATATATATATATATATATATATATATATATATAATCCACATAACTAAAATAAACATAAAAATAAAAAATCTCACACCCGTTTGGAGTTCAAACGGTCTTGCACCCATTTGGAGTTCAAACGGTCTTGCACCCGTTTGAAGTTCAAACGGTCTCGCACCCGTTTGGAATTCAAACGGTCTCACACCCATTTGGAGTTCAAACGGTCTCACACCCATTTGGAGTTCAAACGGTCTCGCACCCATTTAGAGTTCAAACGGTCTCACACCTATTTGGAATTCAAACGGTCTCACACCCGTTTGGAGTTCAAACGGTCTCACACCCGTTTGGAGTTCAAACGGTCTCGCACCCGTTTGGAGTTCAAACGGTATCAAAACCGTTTGACCTCGAGAATTTGTAAGGACGCCCCTCCCAAATCCTTTATATAACTCCCCGTACCCTCCTTTCTCTCTTCTAGAATCTCATCCTCTCGCTTTCGCTGTTTCACTCCAGTTCCCACGAGCACCTTCGCTTTTTCGAGCAAACTGTAATCACCTCCGTCTCCCACCACCGTTCTCGTCCCCGACTAACACTTCGCCGTCGTCTGCACACGGCTCCGTTCCTCTGCTCGCTCATCGTCACTTCCCTCCAGACCTTCTTCTTCCGCTGTCGTTGCCCTCACCATCGTCCGCTAACAGGTAAAGCGTGCCTCACGCGGTTCTCGCTGCCGCCGTCGCCATCACCACCGCCGATGAATGTACCTCAGCCTCCCTCCCACCGTCCCTCACCGCCAAACGACCCGGCTCTTCGTCTTCCTGACGGTCAGCTCCAAACGGGTTTGCACCCATTTGGACGAAGGACCGTTTGGCCCCAAACGGTCTCCAAACCATTTGGTGCCAAACGATTTTGCACCCATTTGGACGAAGGACCGTTTGGCCCCAAACGGTCTCCAAATCGTTTGGTGCCAAACAATCTCAAAACCGTTTAATATATATATATATATATATATATATATATATATATATATATATATATATATATATAAATAAAATAGATTTATATCTATGACCCATTTGGAACCAAACGATCTTTGACCCATTTGGAACCAAACGGTCTTCGACCCATTTGGAACCAAACGATCTTCAACCCGTTTGGAACCAAACGATCTTCAACCCGTTTGGAACCAAACGATCTTCGACCCATTTGGAACCAAACAGTTTTCAACCCTTTTGGGTTCAACCAAACCTCAATAATACTATTCCATTCTAATAAACTTGTTTAAATACAAATTTCAGAACCCTAACTCTTATTTTTCTTGACAAAAATTTCATAATGGCCTCACCTGCAAAGCAACCAACAGGAACAGCCGACAATCCCTTTTGGACAAAAGAGGAATTAATAGCTGAACGGGCACAACTTCAACAAATAGTTGACCACTATAAAAAGTCAGGACAGGTCCCAGCAAAGGTGGACCTGATCGATGTCATGCATGATATAAAACACATCAACCACTGCTTAGATGAAGAACCTTCTGAAGAGGAGGTCGAAAAAATCTCATCCGACGAATCCTCAGAATATGAGCCTTCACCAGAGGCAGAATCCCCTACCAAATAGTCCATGGGGAAAAGGAAGGCCCAAGCAACCACTTCAGCACCACAACCGAAGAAGAGGGCAAGGAAGCAGGTTCGCCCTGCCACTACAAGGGAACAGACCCTGGCAAGTTTCATCCCACCATCCTCCATCCAACCAACCACCACCATCACCACCACCCCTGCCACCATTACCGTTCCTATTCCCCCCCCATTACCACCACAGCACCACCACCAGAAAAGCTTCACATCCATACCCTCCCATCCATTAAACAAACTCTAAAACCAACGAAGTACGTTTGCCCAAGCGTACTTATGAAGATGGGGATCTACAATAGAATCCTCACTTTGCTTGACAATTCCAATCTCTCTCGACTTTGCTTTGTCACTGAATTTTCATACGTCGAGCCTAAAATGGAATTCTTCACCTATTTCACTAAAGAAGAAGTGGATACCTTGGATAAAGCACAGGACGGTGGTGACCGTAGAATATCCACTAGAATCTTCAACAACAAAGTGGTCATAACTGAAAATATGCTGAATGAAATCTTTATAGATAACCAAGAGCAACTGAAGAAAGCTAAGGCTGTTGGCACAGACAACCCCAAGTTCAACAAACACAACTTCTGGAAATCTTTAACGGGGAGACCTGTTTATGAGGCAAAAACATGCAAAGCCTCAAACATTCAATCAGGTCTAATGCGCACACTTCACAAAATCCTTGCTGGCGCACTCTTCCCCAGGTCAGAAGGAGGAAATGTAATCTTATCAGACCTCTTTGTTATCTGGTCCATCCTAAATAGGTTACCGGTCAACATTGGACGTATTATAATTCAAAAACTTTCAACTTACGCCCTAGGGAAAGAAATATGCATGGGTGGTCTTATCACATCAATTATCAAATACCTTAAGATGGATAGACTTCTACCCAGACGCAAACAAATAAAGGGCGACATCCTTACAAACGAGCAAACGTTAAAGAACTCCTTCATCATAAAAGAAAAGGATGGCAAGCTACACTACGTCTTCTGCCCTACAAAAAAATCCTTCAAAATGCTGCTCCCACTACCAGATCTTGCTGATTATGACAAAGACAAGCTCCTATTCTCCGATGACGAGATCGCAAAACTCATGTCTTCGGTCACAATCGCCGAAAAGAAAGCAACAGTGGGGCAGACGTAGCTTAGCATAACAGCCCTGACAGCAAAACCAACTAAAATCCCTGCAAAACGACCTTCTAGAAGGCTTTTGAAGGAACAGGAGCTGTCAGGGACACCAACATCTAAACCCTGCCCCGAACCAGAAACCACCCTCCCAGAGGAACAAATAACAACATCATCACTAGATTCTTTCATAATGAGTCTAAATGTTGAACTCGATACCACCACTCCACCATCCACTATCCCAACATCCTCTACCCCACCATCTTCCACCACACCATCCACCACCCCACCATCCTCCATTTTTCCACAATCAACCACTCTTCCACCCTTTTCCACATCACCCTTCTTCCCTTCGGGCATCCCATTTTCCGTTACAACACCCGAATTCACTTCTTCCACCTCAACTGACTTTCCATCAACATTACCACACTCACTTTTCTCTCCGGGTATATCACCACCCTTCTCATCCGCCGCCGCCCCAACACCGCTAGTGACCCCTTCCACAGTCACCACGCAGTTCGCGGGACCATCAACAATGTCTTTTCCGCACGACACTAGCACCACCATTCCACCCCGACCCCAGCCGCCCCACCCTTCTCTTACTGGGGTCCCTTTCACTAACATCGGTGAGGAATTCGGATGACAATTTGACACCATCCAAAACCTCCTCACCGACCCTTCTAACATATTAAATTCTATTTTTTCTTGTGTACAGGGTTTAACAAAACTGGTCACCAAGATCGATGAGCAACACCGCGCCATGCCAAGCATCCTCCAAGAAATATAGCAATGACAAGATATAGTGGCTAAGCAAGTTGATCACGTCGACAACCACTACAAAACCTTGCCCGAGCTAGTCCTTGGAGTCCAAAGCCAGCATAAGGCGATGGCAAAGCAAGTCGAGAGGATCTCAACGCAGACTCTACCTCTGCCTGAGACCCTCCGCGAGCTCAAGCAACAACAACAAGCTTTCAGCATGCACCTGGATGACATCAACATCACCCTCACACAGCTACACAATCGCCAAGAGGAGTCCTCAAACAATGAGCTTAATCAACTAAGAGCTCAAGTAACTGACCTCACCGCACGACTCCTTTCGACTAAAGCACGTTTTTCTGATTTAAAAGAAACCCACGACGCACTGCTCGAAACACACGAGCACGTGCAAGTGGCATACGACGAGCTTCAATCCATCCATCATCTGTGCAAGAAGAAAGCACATAAGAAAACAACTGATAAATCAGCGGCAGATGAAGACGGTGAAGATGAAGATTCTGATTCTTCAGCTGACTCCAATCACAGAAACTCCTCAAGTGATGATTCTTTTAAACCAGATGATGCGGGGGAGGGTCCCAGCCAAGGAACAGAACCGAAACAACAGCAGGATCACCATGACGGTGATAAAGATCCCAAATCCCCTGCTCACAATGAGCACGTTACAATATCTTATGGGGACCCGTTCCTAAACTATTCTGCCTTGGGATCTTTGGGGGAGGCTGCGAAAGAAGCAGCTTTTGCCGAGTTTGAACATTGCATTCTGGGAGCCAGCACCAACCCACCTGTCTCCGCATCTCAACATCTCTCTACCCTTGAACCCTCGGTGCCCTTTCCCCCTGATCATGAAGAACCAGAACGAGTATGTCTAGACACTGACGAAGAGCTAGATACCCCTTCCGATTCTGACAACGATGAAGACCTGCAACATTACACGAACGATCCTGCATAGATTTCTGCCCCCAACCCGCAAATGTTACCTCCGCCGCCACCTCTACCTCACAAAATGCATGATTTAGACATGGCAGCCATCTCTACCTTAGACGCACAAGATATCTTCATCCTAAACACTATAGTAGATGATGCCAAAGAAGGGGGGATGTTATATACCAGATAATGAAGGCTAAGTGCAACTTGACACGTGAAGATTTCTGTTCCATCCTTCGATTCCAGTCAACAGTGAAGATGGCGATCTTCCGTACTCTCCTTGCCAACTCTATTGAGATCTACAGGAGCTCCAAGCGACAGCAACCAGTTCTCAACGCCTCACCCACTCTGAGTTTGTGCTTACTGTATAAAGAACTACAACACAAATCCATTAAGAGGTTGCACAGGGGGATCGCAAGAAAAGCTAGATATATAACCGTGCCTTTCCAAGTTTCTAGTCACTGGTTGCTTATGATTGTGGACACTGTCACCCGCAACGCCAAGGTGTACAATTTCTGCGCCAGTGATCTAAGAGACGGTATAATTAACTTTGTTGGAATTGAAGCCGGGGAGACAAGATGCATCCCTTTCCGGCTTCTTAAACTCATCTGGGCCGCATGCCCATCTCTCCTCCAGGGTTGGAGCCAACCCTGGTTCCGGATAATCAACCCACAGGTCCAAGCTGCTGAAGGCTCTAGGGACAGTGCTTTTTACGTCATTCGACACATACTAGTGCTAAATCAACAAGTCCCTTTCACAGACCTCATCAACGAAGATTTTCACTCTCTGCGAGGGCGTTATGCCATGGAACTCATCTGCGATAGACAGTTCTTTAACGATCCTACAATGGCACCAGATGACATCCCTCGCTACCTTTTTTCGGCAATCCAACGTCCGCAGAGGAAACCTTACAGACAAACTTTAGCAGAGTTGGAGAAAGAAAAACAACCAGCCATGGTCCCCGAGAACAGTCAATGGGACCCTTACAACTTTGACCTGGCTCCAGACAAGGGTGACATAGAGTTATTAACTGGGGCACCCATCAAGAGATCCCCATCACAAATGGTGCCCCTATCTGCCATTGTACCAAATTTTCCAAAATTTGATCTTGAGGCTTGCAAGACTCTCTCCGACAATGAGCTTCGGCTTATCATGTCACGACTACATGCCGAAAGAGAGGATCTTGTCTTTCTATATGGAGACATTTTAGTTATGGCAGATAACCTCCGAGAAACAGTACAAATCAAAGGTTCTATGTCTGTAAGTGTGATGACTGCTTATCAATACTTACTCGGACGATTCATGAAGGACGATCTCTTAGGACTGAAGAATTTCGAAACGCCGGCGGCACTCATATCCTACCTCCAACACACAACTCCGAAATTCATCATGCTTCCTTTCCTTCATCAAGAGCACTGGATGCTATTGACAACCAACCTGCACGACGGAACAACAACAATTTATAACAGTTCTGACAGTCAGTATGATCCAGACCAGAAAGAGTATACTACGACACCAAGGACGCCAACAGAGGAAGTGGCAAAGGAGTGTGCTGACAAACTACATGATCTCTTAAGCCAGCACACACGGGCTTATGGTAAAGAACACTTCAAACCCCCATCCTTCAGCCACAAGTGCCCCCAGCAAATTCACGAATCCAATGACTGCGGCTTCCACACCCTCTTCTGGATGTACACCATCGTGACCCTTCAAAAACCAGTAGAGGATATGATAGCCGTGGATTACCACGCTCTCTATGGAAAGTTCGCAGCCAATCTACTCAGAAATCATGGGGCAAATAAAGGACTCACAGATGCCTAAATGCCCCTGTCAATACACTTCTCAACCTATCACTCTGACACTCTGAGGACAGAGTGAAGGATAAGTTAGGGGGGAGTGCATTTGACAAGGGCGAGGTATAATTTTCCCTCTACTCTCTCTTTCTTTCATACTTTTTCCCCCCTGAACAAAACTCGCTTTTCTTTTCCTTTTGTCTTTACATTTAGCCTTTCTTATTAGTATTTTCCTAGTTAAAATAAATCTTGTGCATAATAAATAACACTCCTTTTTGAAAGGACATCCTCAGCTAACTTAGAATCCAATTTGTCTTCAAAAAGCAATAATAAGATTAGCATATAGGCATGTAATGGCGAATTAATAAATCACCTTCACTTTTGGTTTTTATGCTTTTGTTTCACTTCTATATCTGACTCTCCACAGGTCAATATCAAGGCAGAAATAAGCCGAGCTCTCAAGGACGAGAGGGGTATCAGGCAACTTCCGAATTAAGAAGTCTTGCAAGCGGACCACACAATAATTGCATGTTGAAAAACTCTAAGAACAGCTTTTCTCTCTTCAAATAAAAGAGGCTTGGCCGCCCAAAATAAATTCCAAAATAATCCCCAAATCCCAAGCCTATGAGTTTTTCGAATAAAAGCCAGAGTGTTGAATAAAAACATGAGAGTTGTGCCATGCATAAGGACTTATAAGAAGAGCCAATAAAGGTCTCACCCGGCCGGTACATTCAGCTGCCCTCATGAAGGCATATGTGTCGTGCCCGGTAGTGGGATCCTAAGGTCTCCAAATATAAGACAAGGCTAATAAAGAGCTCACTCGGCCGGTACATTCAGCTGCCCTCATGAAGGCAGATGTGTCGTGCCCGGTAGTGAGTCTCTAAAAGCATAGATAAGCCCTTTCCCACAAAAAGGGAGAGTTACACTTTAAGCCTTTAACCAACCCTCATACCCACTCTAGTTACCGATAGGTTCTTCAGAGAGGTATAAAGCTGATTAGAGTCAACAACATGTACAAAACAAAAGTGGTCCCAATGCAAGCTACGAGATACAGAAGGAACTTGAGACCCATGCATCTCTTAAAAACGTGAAAGAGTCAAGGCAAGCAATAAGACCCGATATGATGTGAAGAGAACTCAGGTTGAGAATTGAAACAAGAGTATGGAAACCCTAACTAAATGAAATTGCCTCGCCACTGCATGCCTTAGCTCTATCTAACTTGAGGACAAGCTAGACTCTAAGTTAGGGGGGGTGATAACCTCTCACTTTGTGATGTTATCTTATTGGTTTTCCCTTGTTTTCCATACTCTTACTTAAATAAATTAGATAGAATCATTAACTCTTGACCTTATTGTTGACACTTCAATAGATTAACTTTTCTCTTCTTTATCCTTGCAGAAAAACACACAAAAAAAATTACAAAAGCTCCAAATGGTCCCAAGACCATTTAAGGCTAAACGGTCTCAAGACCGCATGAACTCTAAACGGTCCCGAGACCACATAAGGCCAAACGACCCTGAAGACCGCATGGAGGCGAGCACCCAAACGGGTTCAGCACCCAAACAAGTTCAGCGCCCAAACGGGTTCAGCGCCCAAATGGGTTCAGCGCCCAAACGGGTTCAACACCCAAATGGGTTCAGCTTCCAAACGAGTTCAGCGCCCAAACGGGTTCAACACCCAAATGGGTTCAGCACCCAAATGGGTTCAGCGCCCAAACGAGTTCAGTGCCCAAACGGGTTCAGTGCCCAAACGGGTTCAACGCCCAAACGGGTTCAGCACCCAAACGGGTTCAACGCCCAAACGAGTTCAGCGCCCAAATGAGTTCAAGACCGTTTGGGGTCCACTTAAGCCTATAAATAAGACCCAAAGGGGTCCTCAAAAAGGGGGATCTCTGAGACGCCCAAAGGCTGCCTCTCCAGTTCCAGAGCATTTCCATACTCCATCCATCGCCCCAAGGCTGCCGGTCTGAGATCTACATTCCATCATCAAGCTACCTTCTCTCTTTAACAGCAAAGAAGGCAGGAAGAGAAGATCCATCATCAAAGCAGACACGAAGTGCGAAGATCGTTGCTCTCTTCACCAAGGGTTCAACCTTCCTTCCTCCGTGGAGATGACATTCTTTCTCTCTCTTCTCTCCTCCTTCTTTACCCTTGATATGAGCGAGTAGTCCCATTCGCTAGGGTGCGGGGAGTAGCCCCGCTACCCATGTTTTCATTTCATGCAATGTAATTCAAACTGTTTGCAATAGAGGTACTCTCCTTTTCAATTCAACATCAATCGTTTAATGAATGCTTGTTGCTTGATCATCAACTTGTATTACTTATTGTCTTTCGGTATGAATTGTCTACGTTTGTACCCTTAGATATGAATATCGATTGAATGTTGGTTCTGGATGTGTGTAGTCATCGTATGTCTGTTTCGGTATCTAGGAGTGCTTTCATGAGTGGAGTAAACTCACTCCCATCGTTGCACTTTCATACTATGAAATGGAATCAGTTGACGTATGAAAGTGCAACCTTGGTAAGGTCGAGGAACACACTTCATGAAGGAGTAATGCAAAGCAAGTGACCATTCGTTATGGGATGGCTGGCGTTGCAATACACCACGCTTCTCGTAGTTAGTTATCCAAAAGGAAACTAAGTCTACAAGATACTAACTGATTAGACTCTCTTTGCAGGTTGTTTTACTATGTAGCATGTTCTGATCCATGTGTAGTGGTGTGAAACCCGATAACATCCTAGTGGCTTTTAATCATTGTTTACAACCCTAATTTCTTTTCTCTTGCTTTCCTCGCATCTAGTTTAAACAACCAAATCAAACTTTCGATCTAAATATCAACTGTTAAGTAGTTAAGTACGACTAAAACGTTTTCCATCTTGTTAAACTCTAAACAAGACCGTTGTCCCGTGGATCCGACCCTTAAACTATACTACGATAAGACTTCTGCGTGTCTTAGCGCACGTGGGTGGAGATCTTACCATAGTACAAGCAAGGCTAAACTTAGAGATTCACCATCTCTAGGATTTTTAGTGGCGTTGCAAAACTCCATCAAGAGTCGAGTCGGGTTAAACACATGCGTCGATGAGGGTGGAGGTGCACTGAAATGTGAAAACCACATGGCGTTAGCGAGGTGCTTACAGTGGTCCATAGGACCCAACACTTTGGGCTTTTGGGGGGAAAACAGAGAGTGGGCAGATGAAAAAGGGTGGTCGAAGATGCTTACCACCACGGTGATTGGACTGAGGTGGTCAGGAGCGTGAGTGGTCGACCTCCGTCACTGGGGAAGAAGGTGGGATAGGTCGGGGAACTTCGGGGCAACTGAGGAGAAATTGGTGGAGGAGGAAGATTGGGTGTGGCTTAGGGGTGCTTTCCCCGGCCTTAAATCGGCTAGAGGGGGACTAAGGATGTCTCTGTAACACCCCGACAGAGACGAATAGATGGCTCGAGAGAGGTGTTTTGCACCCACAGTGAGAGGGTAGGTGAGGTAAGACTGATTTTGATGGTCGGAGCAAGACAAACTCAATGGAAGAAAAATCTCCTGAATTGTCGAAGTGGAGAGAGAGAATGGGTCGAGGAACCAAAATGTCAAGACAGCCCGAACGGCCAAAGGAGGAAGATGATGCCGTCACCGTTGGATCAAAACCCAATTAGACTAGGGCCATTAGATGTGATTCCAGTGTGGACTGGGCCGCATGACAGGGAAATCAAACCAAACTTTAGCATTACGCAAAAAGTAAATGAAATCGATTCAACTAATATATTCACACTTTAAGCAAACTTGTAAAATCGATTTGAAGGGTCAAACCAAGTCCAAATGACACCAAATTTGAACCATAGGCTCACATTAATGTCTAGAACCATGCTATAAAATTAGTTTCCCGTTTCATACATGATTTTACCCTTAAATTACATATTGTCTATTAATGGGACATTAATACATTAAAAGGGTTAAATAATATGAAAAGGCTCATTAATTGAAATCTTGAATGATTATTTGAGATTTATACCTAATATTAATATTAAGAGTCATATCTCACCATGCTATTATATTTTTATATATTTTTTCCACTTTGGAGGAGAGAGGAAGAAAAGAGATTAATTACTCTCATTCATGAACTCAAATACATATTATTGCTCCTATCTTATCCAAAAAGCCATAAACCTTTAAATTAACATAATATACTCACTATCTCTCATTAATGGTCATTTTGCATTATTAAAATCCAATTATCACATTAGTTGTTATATTTGTCCAAAAACCCATTCATTGACATGAATGTGGGTAAATATAGATTACACCATAAAAAAAATCTCAAATTCAACTTTGAGGCCAAAAGGATACCAAAGATAGAGAAATTTAGGAAAAGTTTTAAAATGACATTAAAGCAAATAAAATCTTGAAAATGGGTAAATTACAAAAAGGACCCTGAGATTCAGTCTGTTACAACACTCCACCCCTTAAAACAGGATTTCGTTCCCAAAATCTCAACAAGAGGGAAGGGTGAGGGCGTAACATCCCAACCTTAAGCAACTATGTGGGTACTTCACAAGCTCTACTCATAAGTCAAGTATTACTATGGTTTCCACATACATGTTACCTTTCATATAACATAATTAACACTTTTGGCTTATTAGCGTTACCTCCATTATGAAATTGCATCATCTATAAAATTCCATCAATTGTGTCATGCTAAACTCACATTGTTGTAACAAGGATTACATCTCCACATTATGTGCAAAACATATATATTACCATTATTTATTGAGGTGGTCATATGCCACATTTTCTGCACCAATTGGGTTGCTATATTGGAAACCATGATGATTTATGGTTTTATTCTGATTGTAATAGGCTTTGTCGAGAATGCAATGGATGTAGTCTGAGATCCTCTATATGTTGTCCATCATTAGGCTGCATGGGAGTGTTATATGGTAGATAATGCTTCTCTGTGAAGTGATGATAGACTTCGAAAATTCCATAAAAAGTTCTATAGACTTTACTTGTTGTTGCATATATTGAGGTTGTTGTGGTTGTCCTCTTCTTTCATATGCGTTGAAAGAGGACTATAGTCAATCTTGCTTCAAGGTGGTCATCTTGAAGATTTTAGCAATAGACTTGAGCTTGGATCTATCCTCAGACTTAGCTACTTTGAGAACTCCCCTTTGCCCTCAACTGAGTTGGGCTTTGGTCTTAACACTTCTTTTGACAACTTCCCCATCATTGTCAATGTTTTGAAACATAAATTTACCTCCACATAAGGTATTAAGGAAGGTATTGGTATCTTTGTCAATGCCTGATAGAATGTCTTAGCACAATAGTGAAGGAGTTCCTTAAACCACTCCCAATCTTTGCCCAAGGTTTCTCCTAAAACCATGGCGAATTGAGTAATTTGTCCAAAGATTTGATAGGTGAGGGATGGGTGGTAGTACTTTTCAAGAAATTTTAACCAGAGAGGCTCCCATGTGGACATGTGATCTCCCTCAATTTCATTGTACCAAGTGCTATATAGATCTATTAGAGAATATTCAAATAGACACAATTTTATGCCATCACCCAAGAAGCTTGACGCCTTGGATAAGGCACACAAATCACTGAAGCATTGAAGGTGCTCCTGACATTTTTTATATATCCTCCCAACAAATGCACTTCCTTGAAGCATGGTGATCCACTATGTCTGTATCTCAAACTGAGGAACATTGATAGCAGGAGGCACAAAATGGTGTAGTTCATGAGTGCATATTCATCCTAGTTTTAGTTTCATTTTTCATTTAGTTTTGCATTCACTTCCATCATTTTACTCTAGCATTAGCTTGCATTTAGGTTTTATTTATTTTATGATAATTTATAAGGTTTTGATCCAAATTAATTGTTTTCATAGAAGGCCTGATCTTCATAGCATGGTGGGAGTGTAGGAGGCAGTGGTATCACTAATTGACTAGGGGGCCCAAGAAACTTTTGAAGATCTGGACCATATTTTTGATGATTTGTTCCTTCATCGATCGATCTAAGCCATCAGTTTGTAGCACTTCTACCATGCCATTGGTTTCCATTTATCTACCCTTCTATCAGTTTCCATTCCTCCAGTTGATGCTCCATCAACACAAGCCATCGACCTCACAACAATAGCCCCCTCCCTCCATAAGGTGGGTTTGCTTCAGTCTACCCAACTATCGGTCTGGCTACTCTCTCCACCCATGGGTTTGACATCCGATGGTTGTCCATATTTTACTTCTAATGGTTGATAAGACTATGCCTTACAATGGTCTTGTTCCAAAGTTTTTTCCTGCCTTTCACCTTCTAATGGTTCTCTTGATTTGCCTTCTGATGGTCAGCCTGACATCCTCTTCTGATGGCTAGCCTGACACCTCCAACTGATTGATCTCCAACACACCTTCCTTCCAATGGAAGTCATGTAGACCTCTTTTGTTGGTTTACCTATATTGCCTTTCGATGGTTTACCTGCACCCCCACACCCAACTCAAATTTTGCAATGTCTTCCTATGACCAGGCAGGATTTGCCTTCTGATGGTTGTTCTGGTTAATCAACTCAATTAAAAATGTGAGGACATTAATATCATATAGATATAATAAGGAACTCGCATTTGCAAAACAACATTACAGGTGAAAACACTAGATTACCCTTGTGAATAAAATTGTTCAATTGATACTGTGAGGATGCTGAGGTCATTTGATGACCTGGGATGTTCTCCTCACAATCCATGGAGAGAGCTCCTGACAGCAGCACAGACAGGCGATTCGAAACACAAAGACTCGATTCTTTGGACACATACTCAAACTGTTGGAGGGTCCTTTGCTCATTGTCGATTCCAAGGGTGCACGGTTCAGGACCAGAGGCACCGCAAAAGTTGGGATACATGCTCCAGGTGCCAAGAAACAAGGGGAGTAAAACCGTGATCAAGAGCTCGAAAACAAAGAGAAAGTCTCGGCTAAGGTCGCTGATACATTTGTGGAGTCGAGTCGGGTCGAACGCAGGCGTCAGCGAGGGCGAAGGTGCACCAAAATGTGAAAACCACATGACACCAATGAGGTTCTTATAGTGGTCCATAGGTGTAACGACCCCGCCTTCCAGTAACCCACAATTAAGGGAGACCGAGAGGACAGTGCCGTTATCTGATTTCTAGATCAAGGTTCAGCAATTAATTGATAACAATTAATAAATTCTACTAAACTATATGGAAAAGCTGAAATAAATAAAATTTTTACATACCTTTGAAATTTTTGGATATCTAACTTCTATCCAGAACTAGGACTAACTAAATATTCCTCCTCGGACTTTAATTTGTGTATTTCACAATATGATGAATTACTATTTGTCCTTTTTCCTTTCTTTTCCTTTTTCTTTCAATTGGGCTTAATGGCCAATAAGGCCCATCAAGAAAGCATGCAAGGCCATTATATACGAAATTCATTCAAATCAAACAATGAAATCAAACATTGATCTTATTTATCTTTTAAAGGAGATTCACAAATCTCATTACATGTTTTGGAAAATGAGGTTATAACATCCTCCCCTCCTTATAGGAATTTTGCCCTCAAAATTCGACAATCAAGAAAACAAATTAGGATATGATTTTTCCATGTTCGTCTTTAGCTCCCATGTGGCTTCATCCTCTTCATGGTGCTTCCAAAGAACCTTTACCATCTCAATATTCTTATTTCTGAGCTCTTTTACCTTGGTATCTAGAATCCACAAAGGCAACTCAGGATAAGATAGCTTTCCTTGAAGCTCAATAGGTTCAATGCTCAACACATGACTTGGATCTTGCACATATCGCTTCAGATTGGACACGTGAAACACATCATGCATCATACTATATTGAGGAGGTAATGCCAAATGATATGCGGCCTCACCAATCCATCCTAACACTTCAAACAGACCCACGTATCAGGGGCTCAACTTTCCTCTATTTTTAGCTATAGCTCGGAGCGGTCGGATTTTCAGAAAAACATGTTCTCCCACAGCAAAATGCATATCAGTCCGCTTCGCATCAGCATACAACTTCTGTCGGTCCTGGGCTCTCTTTAGCCTTTGCCTGATCAAAGCGACTTTATCAGCATACACTTGGAGTTCATCTGACCTCATTAAGGTCCTTTCACCAACATCATCCCAGTGAAGTGGTGATCGACATGGTCTCCCATATAGAGCTTCATATGGAGGCATCTCGATACTGGATTGGTAACTGTAGTTGTAAGAAAACTCAGCTAAAGGTAAGTACTTCTCCCATGATCCACCCCAATCGAGCACACAAGCTCGCAGCAGATCCTCTAAGGTCTGAATCGTCCTTTCCGACTGTCCATCTGTCTGGGGGTGATAAGCGGTACTGAACTTCAACCTTGTTCCTAGTTCCTCTTGCACCTGCTTCCACAACTTGGAAGTAAACTTTGGGTCTCTATCCGAGATGATGGAACCGGGTACGCCATGCAAGCGTACTATCTCTCTAATATATAGCTCAGCTAAGTCTGACACCTTGGCAGTGGTTTTTAGGGCAAGGAAGTGTGCTGACTTGGTAAGGCGATCTACCACAACCCATATTGCATCATGACCTCTCTTGGTCTGAGGTAGACCTACCAAGAAATCTATGGTGATCTGCTCCCATTTCCACTCTGGAATCTCTATAGACTGTAAAAGTCCGCCAGGTCGTTGGTGTTCCGCCTTCACCATTTGGCACGTAAGACAACTGGCTACATAAGTTGTAATGTCTCTCTTCATTCCTGGCCACCAGAAAAACCTCTGCATGTCCTTAAACATCTTAGTAGTTCCTGGGTGTACCGTGTACTAAGAACCATGAGCCTCTTGTAGGATACGTTCCTTCAATGATGAATATTCAGGAACCCATATGCGATTCTCAAATTAGATTCCTCTGTCTATTCCCAATGAAAGGCGGGTCTGAGGCTTCTGCATCAAGCCTTTCATCTTGTCAAGTCCTCCACTGGCCAACTGTGCTGCAACAATCTCACTCAATAACTCAGACCGTGTCTAGATATTGGCCAATCAAACTCGATCATCTAATGGTTGAGGTGACCATTCCACCAGATCTTCTAAGCTCTTCCACTGTCAGGACAACACAACTGCACACCTCAGCTGTTTCTAACTCAAAGCATCAGCTAATACATTCACCTTCCCTGGATGATAGGCAATGGTGAAGTCGTAATCCTTCATGTACTCCATCCATCGTCGTTGTCGTAGGTTCAAGTCTTTCTGCGTCAGAAGATACTTCAAGCTCTTATGGTCGGTGAAGATTTCAAAAGTGGCACCATACAAGTAATGCCGCCAAATCTTCAAGGCATGGATGATAGCGGCTAAATCCAGGTTGTGGGTTGGGTAATTCACCTCGTTGGGCTTGAGTTGTCGGGAGGCATATGCAACCACATGCCGATTCTGTTCCAACACATAGCCAAGTCCCATCTTTGATGCATCAGTGAAAATCATGAAACCCTCATTGCCTGATGGTAGAGTCAAAACTGGTGCAGTGGTCAGCTTCTCTTTCAGCTCCTGAAAATGAGCCTCACAAACATCAGACCACACAAACTTCACATCCTTCCTGGTCAACATAGTCAAAGGCAAGGCAGTCTTTGAGAAATCCACAATGAAACGTCGATAGTATCCTGCTAACCCCAAGAAGCTTTGTAACTCAGAGGGGTTCTTCGGTGCTGGCGAATCTCGAACCATCGACACTTTAGCTGGATCTACGGTGATCGTTCCTCCTGAGATGATGTGTCCAAGGAACATGACTCGGTCTATCCAAAACTCGCATTTAGAGAACTTCCCATAGAACTTCTGCTTTCTCAAGATATCAAGGACGTTGCTTAGGTGGTCTCGGTGTTGATCTACGTCATCCAAATAAACCAATATGTCATCTATGAACACTATGACAAACGAGTCAAGGAAGGGTTGAAACACACTGTTCATAAGGTTCATGAACACACTAGGTGCATTGGACAACCCAAAAGGCATAACCACGAACTCATAGTGGCCATACTGGGTGCTAAAAGCTGTTTTCGGGATGTCCTCACTCTTGACCCTCAACTGGTGATAACCCGATCTCAAGTCAATCTTGGAAAAGACTCGAGCCGACTTCAACTGGTCAAACAAGTCATCTATCCGGGGTAAAGGGTATTTGTTCTTAATGGTAGCCTGGTTGATCATCCGGTAGTCTATGCACATTCGGAGCGAACCATCCTTTTTCTTTACAAAAAGAACCGACGCTCCCCATGGTGATGTGCTAGGGCGGATAAAACCCTTATCCAACAATTCCTGTAATTACTTTTTTAGCTCAAGCAATTCAGCAGGGGCCATCCTATAGGGTGCTCGGGAAATAGGGTTTGTACCAGGGGCTAGCTCTATGGAGAAATCTAACTCTCTTTCGAGAGGAATTCCAGGTAGATCATCTGGGAAAACATCTGCATAGCCCCTAACTATCTCTATTTCTTCTAAGGGTTGCACTTTGGGTTCTGGCTCGGTGACTACTTCTAGGAAAGCTCGACACCCTTTACTCACCATCCGCTCTGCTTTAACGGCTGAAACATATGGGCTAGTGGTGGCATCCTTCCTACCCCTAATGACAAAAGATGGTTGACCTGGTCTCTTTATGATCACTTTCTTCTCTCTATAGTCGATATTGGCCATATACGTATAAAGCCAATCGATGCCAATGATTACGTCAAAATTATTCATGTCAAGAAGGATAAAGTCTGTAGGAAAATCATGATCTCGATATTTCACAAATACCACTGGGGTTTTCAAAAGGGAAGTAAAGATTCGACCACTCGGGGTTGTAACATCTAAGACATACCCTAAATCCTTGATATCCAAACATAGCACAGTTGCAAGATTTCTCGAAATGAAAGTATTAGTAGATCCAGAGTCAAACAAAGCTTTCACATTATGTCCCATAACTTCAAGCATGCCTACATTGTTGTTCACCATGCATTAGACCATTACATGCTTAACTTTAAGACAGAAAAGAAAACTCTAAGGGTTATTACCCTCAATCAACCGATTGGCATTTGCTTGAGCTTCCTCATTATCAATGATAAACACTCAAGCTTGTCTTCTCTCTCCAGCAGGTGGGGCTACAACTATAGGTGGTGCTGCCACAGGTGGAGCTGCTACTGGTGGGGTTGCTACCTGTCCTGGTCCTCTTGGATTTGGTAGAGGGCAAACAGCTTGAAGGTGCCCTTCTTGGTGGCATCGGTAGCATACCTTCTTCTTGTTGTGGCACTCACCGGCATGCCACCTCCCACAGGTGCGGCATCGAGGTCGGTTGTTCTCCTGATGAGGCTTCCCTTTTCCTCCATGTCTTCCTTTATAATGATGACGTTCTGGACCCTTCTTGTGGTTGTTTCTCGGGCCTTGGGCCCTTTCAGTGAAACCCAAATACCCCTTGGGTGGAACCTGGGCAGGCATCACAGTCCTCTCCATGTCTAAAGCAGTGTTATATGCCTCAACGAAGGTTTTGGGTTTACTTGCCATCACATGGGGCTTGATGGCAGGGTGAAGACATTCCACGAAGTGGTCCACCCTCCTTCTTCGTCCATCATGTGTCCAAAACGTTCCAGGAGGCGGAACCTACGACCAAAGTCTGCAACTGAGGAGCTTCCTTGAGTCATGCTAGTGAACTCTCTTTCTTTCTCCTTCCTTGCTGAAACGCGGAGGAATCTGGTGGTGAAGATGGTTTTGAAGTCCGTCCATGCCATTGGTTCCTCACTTAGGTCTCTTCCTGTGATATGGTTCTCCCACCATATCTTGGCTGCACCTTCCAAAAGGTGAGTAGCAAATAGAACCTTCTTTGTCGGCTGCACCTCGAGCATACGAAACTCGTTCTCGACTGCAAGCAGCCAAGCTTCGGCCTTGTCGACTACTTAAGACTTGTCTTCTCCCCAGAACTTCTCGACATTCAGCTTGACAAAGTCCAGGATGGTGGCTCCCAGTCGAGGTCGAACAAGAAGTGGCTCACCATTCTCATTCCTTGTCATGTCCCTAAGAGTCAGTGCACGGATAACCTTAGTCAGTTGTTTTTGCTGTTCCATCCAAACTGCATCTGTGGTGTGAATCACCATGGCTGGTTCTAGACCACCAGGCTGGTCCTCCTCCATTTGGGCTTCCTCTTCATACACATGGTGTTCTTCATATTCTGGTCCTTCTCCTTGTTCTAGGTTAATGCCGGGCATTGGTTCAGGGTTGGGGGCCTCGCGCACAGCTTCTTTAGGCCTCTTTCTCTTTTTAGAGGTCTCTCCACCATGATTCCGCTTCCTCTTCTCAGAAGACCCATTCTCTTTACGGGGTGGCCCACCTCCGCTAGTGGAGAACGGGATTGCCACAACCTTTGTACGAGCCATCTACATAAGCATAACAAACAGACCTTTAGTTTGTCATTAAACTAATTATACTTATGTCAGTGATATCTCATTACATATCTTTTATTAATTTGATGGAGGATCCCTTAATCCTTATCTTACTTGCCCATACCACATGAGGGTGATGAAGAGAGAGAAAACCCTAACTCTTAAAGTCCTTATATAATTTGTGATGAGAAGGGATGAGTAAGATGAGAAAGTCCTAAAGGTGTCTTATTTCGATTCAAATCCTAGGACATCGGCCAGGCAGTCACACATTTTGGGAGTCCTCATATTCCGACTAGCGGTGCGGAGGAAAATTTTGCCAGCCCCCAGAAGTGATCCTTTTCTAGACACCTCAGTCTTTCGGAAAATCCTCTAATAACTCCTTTGGGTTCTACAGAGTTTGTAAAATTTAACAATTATTAACAATTAAGTGGAGAACCTTGGATCTGATACCAAATGTAATGACCCCGCCTTCCGGTAACCCCCAATTAAGGGAGACCGAGAGGACGGTGCCGTTATCTGATTTCCGGATCAAGGTTAAGCAATTAATTGATAACAATTAATAAATTATACTAAACTATTTGGAAAAGCTGAAATAAATATTTTTTTTGCATACCTTTGAAAATTTTGGATATCTAACTTCTATCCAGAACTAGGACTAACTAACTATTCCTCCTCAGACTTTAATTCATGTATTTCACAATATGACAAATTACTGTTTGTCCTTTTTCCTTTCTTTTCCTTTTTCTTTCAATTGGGATTAATGGCCAATAAGGCCCATCTAGAAAGCATGCAAGGCCATTATATACGAAATTCATTCAAATCAAACCATGAAATCAAACATTGATCTTATTTATCTTTTAAAGGAGATTCACAAATCGCATTACATGTTTTGGAAAATGAGGTTATAACATCCATTTGTAACGCCCGAGCCCACTGCCCAAGGCTCTAGTAGAGTTTTAGGAATGACGACTGGCCCCATAGACCACCACAAGACTTAACTACGCACTTTGTCCACACTGACGCGCAAGCCAGGATCAACTTCCCGACTGGTCACCCATCCTAGTACTACTCCAAGCTGAGCACACTTAACTATGGAGTTCTTTAGTGATGGGCTCTCGGAAAAGGAGGTGCACCTTGGTGATATGGGTAGTCCAATCATTCCTTTTAAGATCATCTTATACAAGGCCTAAAATCCTAGGACGTTACAATAGGATCCAACACTTGGGGCTTTTATGGGGAAAATAGAGAGTGGGAGGACGAATACAGGTGGTCAAAGATGCTTACCACCGTGATGATTGGACTGAGGTGGTCGGGAGTGTGAGCGGTCGGCCGTCATCATCAGAGAACAAGGTGGGACAGGTCAGGGAGCTGTAGGGCAACTGAGGAGAAATAAGAGGAGGAGGAAGATTCAGTGTGGCTTAGGGGTGCTTTCCCCAGCCTTAACTAGGCGAGAGGGGGACTTAGGATGTCTCTGTAACACCCCGAAAGAGACAAACAAATGGCTTGAGACAGGCATTTTGCACCCACGGTGAGAGGGGAGGTGAGCTAAGACTCATTTAGATGATCAGAGAGAGGTGAACTCAATGGAAGAAAAATCTCTCAAATTGGCAAAGAGGAGAGAGAGAATGGGTCGAGGCACCAAAACGTCAGCACCGCCCGAACGGCCAAAGGAGGAAGACGATGTCGTGGCCGTAGGATCAAAACTCGATTAAACTAGGGCCATTAGATGTGAGTCCACTATGGACCGGGCCGCGTGATAGGGAAATCAAACCAAACTTTAGCATTACACTAGAATTAAATGAAATCGATTCAACTACTATAGTCACACTTTAATCAAACTTGTAAAATCGATTTGAAGGGTCAAACCAAGTCTAAATGGTGCCAAATTTGAACCATAGACTCACATTAATGTCTAGAACCATGCTATATAATTAGTTTCCCGTTTCATACATGATTTGACCCTTAAATAACATATTGTCTCTTAATACAATAAAATGGTTAAATAATATGAAAAGGTTCTTTAATTGGAATCTTGAGTGATTATTCGAGATTGATACCTCATAATAATATTAAGAGTCATATCTCACCATCATATTATATTTTCATACATTTTTTCCACTTTGGAGGAGAGAGAAAGAAAAGAGATTAATTACTCTCATTCATTAACTCGAATACATATTATTGCTCCTATCTTATCCAAAAAGCCATAAAACCTTTAAATTAACATAATCTACTCATTATCTCTCATTAATGGTCATTTGGCATCATTAGACTCCAATTATCACATTAGTTGTTATATTTGTACAAAAACCCATTCATTGACATGAATGTGGGTAAATATAGATTACACCATCAAAAAATGCTCAAGTTCAACTTTGAGGCCAAAAAGGATACCAAACGTAGAGAAATTTAGGAAAAAGGTCCAAAAGAGCATTAAAGAAAATAAACACTTGAAAATGGGTAAATTGCAAAAAGGACCTTGAGATCTAGTATGTTACAACACTCCACCCCTTAAAGAGGATTTTGTCCCCAAAATTTCAATAACAGGTTAGGGTGAGGGCATAACATCCCAACCTTAAGAAACTAGGTGGGTACTTCAGAAGCTTTACTCATAAGTCAAGTATTAATAAGGTTTCCACATACATGTTACTTTCATATAACATAATTGACACTTTTGGCTTATTAGCGTTACCTCAATTATGAAATTGCTTCATCTATAAAATTCCATTAATTGTGTCATGCTAAACTCACATTGTTGTAACAAGGATTACATCTCCACATTATGTGCAAAACATATATATTACCCTTATTTATCCCATTAAGGGTTTTAAGCACAATTAGGGTTTACTGAGTAATCCCAATATTCATTAATGTATTAGGTCACAAACCTTAATAACTTGAATTCATTCTCGATTATCCCCATAGTGTCATCATGCGGAATTATCACATATTATTTTGTAAGTATTAGAAAAGATTATCCAACAAGTTATTAAATCTATTATAATTCCATATAATGTCACATTAATTATTTATATCTATATCACACATTGCCACATCATCTCTATTAATATCATCTTTAACTATTTCCTCCTATTACACTACATAGTATACATTTAATCATTAGGCATATATGCATATTCATGTGAATCCATTTACTCATTACCATACTTGAGTCATTATATCTGTTTTAGTGATTAAGATGGAACACATTAAACATTAATGATTTGATTCACATACCAAGTTATGATAAGGTGGTTAATGAGGTGTGTATTAGAGAACAAGGTGATATGCCTTACATATATTGATAACTTGATCACAATTGTGATTATAATCCATATATATGTGTCAAGGTATATTATGTGATGATGGCACCTAATGTCACTAATGTATCATGAAGACATTTAAAGATATATATGTATGTATTGATAAAGCTAGATGATTACATATTAGGGTTTAGGTCAACATGACCATTACATGTTATGCATTTCCTTAGCATACATTATATCTAATAGCCATATCATTTAGGTGACCTGGTCAACATTATGTATACTCACAATTATTGATGAGTAACCCATTATTATGTGTATCAAGAATATTTTAGGGTTCAAGCATATGAACTATTCCTTAGATGACATTATGTATTCATTTGTATATAAACAAACAAGTTAAATTATAATTACAATTTGTTTGTTCAACACCAAATACAAATAAGCCCACTAATCTCTTATCTAAGGAGTTAGGGTTTCCAAAGTAGCTAAATTTTGCTATGTATATGATTCCATCCCCGAAAAAGGGATTTCGTAGCAATGGAAAATCTAACAAGGTACTACTACTCCACTACTCCATCCCTTAAAAGAGTTGATTAAGTCAATCTAATCTAGAGGTAAAAGAGTATGTCTAATCATGTATAAGGTCCAACACTTAATTTCTTTACTCCTTATTATCAAACTTCAAGTCTAGTATGTGTTACACTAACCCTAAACATGGAAATCAAAGTCTCATATGAGTAACTTAAGGATTACAAGATGATTTCGTTTGGGTAGTCAAATCATCTTATTAGGTTTTCTAAGGATACTCAACATTGAGGTTATATGCCTAAAGGTAAGCTATTTCGAGCATTCTGTACCTGATCAGGCTAGGCCATTGTCTTATGAACTCGAGATTCCTCATAAACCAAGCTAGTGGCGTAGAGG
Organism: Alisma plantago-aquatica; assembly: GCA_963693085.1. NCBI lineage: Eukaryota > Viridiplantae > Streptophyta > Magnoliopsida > Alismatales > Alismataceae > Alisma > Alisma plantago-aquatica. The sequence goes on from OY856412.1 coordinate 117,043,614, forward strand.
AAAATATTGCCAGCCCCCAAGGTCTGACCCTTTCTAGAGACCATCATTTTCAACTTTGTGCCCTAGTAGCTACCTAATAGGCTAATCACCTAAAAGTTGATTAAAGATGTATCTAATATGAAACTATTTTGGTCCTAAAACAACCTTTCACCATAGGTCAATTCTAATGTGAACTAAATGCATACTATATGAGGTAAGGTTTTTCCAACTAAGGAGACAATTGACATCGTCAAGACTCTGACTACCATTGGCTCTGATACCATGTTGTAAAGAGTGAAACCAATCACCCCTTTACTAAATACAATGGTAAACAAAATCCAATTTGGATAGTAGTGGAATTTCAAACTTTAACTATATTCAATTGTATAAAGAGTACATTACAATTTTCCCAAAAGGGTGTACTACTTTATACAAACAAAGGATCTAGGTAGATGAAGACTAAAACTACATCAACATGCCTCCATTAAAAACAACTATACATATCCATGCTAGATGGTTGAATTCCTTTCTCATAGCCTTAGGTTGGTTCACCAAGCTTCTGATGCACATTCTGATCCTATACCTGGGTGGTTGGAATCACCCATCAAGAGAAGATAAAAGTATGTGTCAAGAAAGAGAAATAAGGACAATTATAAACTACACCATTGCATAATAAAAGATTCCCTATACTAAGAGAGTCAAAAGTATGAGGCAAGTAATCAAATAAGAAATAAGAATTTTTCTATAGTTCAACAACAATAATAATCATCATAGCATGAATGATATTATGACACTAAATAAACAAATGCAGGGTGAGGCACCTACCAAACCTCACCCAATAGGTGAGGGAGAATTTACACATTCCCAAGCACCCAAAAATATTTATAAAGTGGGGAGAATTGTCACATTCCCCAGGGCAAATTCACACATGCCCTCTATGGGTGGTTTGTACTCATGTACACTACATTGTTATTTGGCCAATAATACATCAAGCTAAATAAATCACTTGGTAGTAGTGAAAATATAAATAATATTGCATCATAGTAATTGGGGTTTCACAACCCAAGAAGTAACCCAAATAAATGAGCCAATAATGGCAATAGAGATTCAAATCAAATAAAGAGCCAAAGAAAGACAATCAAAAGATTCCAGGGCTAGCACATGCCTCATTAGGAATTTAGGGTTGGATGAAAGACCAACTGAAGGATAGATTAATTGCGCATTCTTACATAAGCTTTGACATTCATCATTTATTCATAAACAGGCTTCACATACCTTGATGTAGATTCATAAACATTACTTTCACCAACTAGATTGTATCCAAATCCATTTTATCCTAGTTACAAATATTTCACATGCATTAGTATCTATAAGGCAATAAAGTATAAAGAAACCTAATTTTAACCTTATTTGCAAACCTACGATTGAGGACTCAAAACATAGACCAAACGATTACTCGGCCTTCACTGATTAGGAAAACATGTTTTATTTCTTCATTTGGAGTTAAAATAAATTAGTTACATATTTTAGAACATTTTACATGATTAAAATGGTGTTAAAGATAAACATCAAAATAGGAACAAGAATTAGGACTCAAAAACCACAAATTCGGATTCTACGAGAAAAATCATTTACAATGAGTATTTATGTATATTTTTTTGATAAAGCCTCGATTTGTTATGAATTAATCAAATTTGACCAATCAAAAATTGAGAAAATGCCACATGGGCATATTAGCCAGCGAGGGCGCATGCAACAGAGGTCGAATAATTGACCAAACTACCCTTGCTTAGTTAATCAACTCAATTAAAAATGCAAGGAGATTAATGTCATACAGATATAGAAAGGAACTTACGTTTGCAAAACAACATTACGGGTGAAAACCCTAGATTACCCTTGCGAATAAAATCGTTCAATTGATATTGTGAGGATGCTAAGATCGTTTGATGACCTGGGATGTTCTTTTCACAATCCATGGTGAGAGCTCCCGATAGCAGCATAGATAGGCGATTTGAAACATGAAGACTAAATTCTTTAGACAAGGATTCAAACTGTTGGAGGGTACTTTGCTCGTCGTCGGTGCCAAGGCTGCACGTTTTAGGGCTAGAGGCACAACGAATGTTGGGATACATGCTCTAGGTGTCGAGAAATAAGAGCAATAAAACTGTGATCAAGAGCATCGAAAAAAATAGAAAAGTCTCGGCTAAGGTCACCGATACATTTGTAGAGTCGAGTCGAGTTGAATGCAGGCGTCAGCGAGGGTAGAGGTGCACCAAAACACGAAAACCACACGACATCGACAAGGTGCTTATAGTGGTCCATAGGGCCCAACACTTGGGGCTTTCACAGGGAAAACAGAGAGTGGGAAGACGATTAAGGGTGGTCGAAGATGCTTACCACCACGGTGATTGGACTGAGGTGGTCGGGAGCACGAGCGGTCATCCGCCGTCACTCAAGAAGAAGGTGGGACATGTTGGGGAGCTTCGGGGCAACTAAGGAGAAATTGGTGGAGGAGGAAGATTGGGTGTGGCTTACGAGTGCTTTCCCCGACCTTAAATAGGCGAGAGGGGGACCGAGGATGTCTCTGTAACACCCTGGAGGAGACAAACAAATGGCTCGAGAGATGCGTTTCACACCTACAGTGAGAGGGGAGGTGAGCTAAGGCTCATTCAGACGGACGGATTGAGATGAACTCAATGGAAGAAAAATATCTCAAATTGGCGAAGAGGAGAGAGAAAACGGGTTGAGGAACCAAAACGCCGGGACAACCCGAATGACCAAAGGAGGAAGACGATGCCGTGGCCGTCGGATCAAAACCCAATTATACTAGGGCTGTTAGATGTGGGTCCACTATGGACTGGGCCGTGTGATAGGGAAATCAAACCAAACTTTAGCATTACTCAAGAAATAAATGAAATCGATTCAACTACTATAGTCACACTTTAATCAAACTTGTAAGATCCATTTGAAGGGTCAAACCAAGTCCAAATGACACCAAATTTGAACCATAGGACCACATTAATGTCTAGAACCGTACTATATAATTATTTTCCTATTTCATACATGATTCGTCCATTAAATAACAAATTGTCTATTAATGTGTACATTAATACATTAAAAGGGTTAAATAATATGACAAGGCTCTTTAATTGAAATCTTGAGTGATTATTTGAGATTGATACCTCATATTAATATTTAGAGTCATATATCGCCATGATATTATATTTTCATATATTTTTGCCACTTTGGAGGAGAGAGAAAGAAAAGAGATTAATTACTCACATTCATTGACTCAAATACATATTATTCCTCCTATCTTATCCAAAAAGCCATAAAACCTTTAAATTAACATAATCTACTCATTATCTCACATTAATGGTCATTTTTCATTATTAGACTCCAATTATCACATTAGTTGTTATATTTGTGCAAAAACCCATTCATTGACATGAATGTGGGTAAATATAGATTACAACATCCAAAAATGCTCAAATTTAACTTTGACGCCAAAAAGAATACCAAAGATAGAGAAATTTAGGAAAAGGACCAAAAGGAAATTAAATCAAATAAAAGCTTGAAAATGGGTAAATTACAAAAAGGACCCTGAGATTCAATCTGTTACAACACATCACCCCTTAAAGAGGATTTCGTCCCCGAAATCTCAACAAGAGGGAAGGGTGAGGACGGAACATACCAACCTTAAGAAACTAGGTGGGTACTTCACAAGATCTACTCATAAGTCAAGTATTACTAAGGCTTCCACATTCATGTTACCTTTCATATAACATAATTAACAATTTTGGCTTATTTGCGATACCTCCGTTATGAAATTGCATCATCTATATAATTCCATTAATTGTGTCATGCTAAACTCACATTGTTGTAACAAGGATTACATCTCCACATTATGTGCAAAACATATATATTAACCTTATTTATCCCATTAAGGGATTGTAGCACAATTAGGGTTTACCGAGTAATCCCAATATTCATTAATGTATTAGGTCACAAACCTTAATAACTTGAATTCATTCACCATTATTCCCATAGTATCATCATGCAGAATTATCACAGATTATTTTGTAAGAATTAGATAATATTATCCAACAAGTTATTAAATCTACAATAATATCATATAATGTCACATTAATTATTTATCTCTATATCACACATTGCCACATCACCTCTATTAATCTCATCTTTAATAATTTCCTCCAATTACACTACATAGTATACATTTAATCACCACATTAGGCATATATGAATATTCATGTGAATCCAATTACTCATTACCATACTTGTGTCATTGTATGTGTTTTAGTGATTAAGATGGATCACATTAAACATTAATGAATTGATTCACATACAAAGTTATGCTAAGGTGGTTAATGAGGTGTGTATTAGAGAACAAGGTGATATGCCTTACATATATTGATAACTTGATCAAAATTGTGGTTATAATCCATTTATATGTGTCAAGGTATATTATGTGATGATGGCACCTAATGTCACTAATGTATCATGAAGGCATTTAAGGATATACATATGTATGTATTGCTAAAGCTAGATGATTACATATTAGGGTTTAGGTCAACATGACCATTACATGTTATGCATTCCTTAGCATGCATTAGATCTAATAACCTTATCATTTAGGTGACCTGGTCAACATTATGTATATTCACAATTATTGATGAGTAACCCATTATTATGTGTATCAAGAATATGTTGGGGTTCAAGCATATTAACTATTCCTTAGATGATATTATGTATTCATTAGTATATAAACAAACAAGTTAAATTATAATTACAATTTGTTTGTTCAACACCAAATACATATAAGCTCACTAATCTCTTGTCTAAGGAGTTAGGGTTTCCAAAGTATCTAGATTTTGCTATGTATAGAATTCCATCCCCCTATAAAGGGATTTTGTCCTCGAAATCAGCAATGCAAAATATAACAAGGTACTACTACTCCACTACTCCATCCCTTAAAAGGGTTGACTAAGTCAAACTAATCTAGAGGTAAAAGAGTATGTCTAATTATGTATAAGGTCCAACACTTAATTGCTTTACTCATTATTATCAAACTTTCAGTCTAGTATAGGGTACGCTAAACCTAAATAAGGAAATCTAAGTCTCATATGAGGAACTTAAGGATTACAAGATGATTTCGTTTGGGTAGTCAAATCATCTTATTAGGTTTTCCAAGGATACTCGACATTGAGGTTATATGCCTAAAGTTAAGCTATTTCAAGCATTCTGTATCTGATCAGACCAAGCCGGTGTCATATGAACTTGGTAGTCCCCGTAAACCAAGCTAGTGGCGTGGAGGAAAATATTGCCAGCCCCCAAGTTCTGACCCTTTATAGACACCATCACTTTCAACTTCATGCCCTAGGAGCTACCTAATAGGCTAATCACCTAAAGGTGGATTAAAGATGTATCTAATATGAAACTATTGTGGTCCTAATACAATCTTACACCATAGGTCAATTCTAATGTGCACTAAAGGGATACTACATGAGGTAAGGTTTTTCCAACCGAGGAGACAATTGACATAGTCAAGACTCTGACTACCATTGGCTCTGATACCATGTTGTAAAGAGTGAAACCAATCACCCCTTTACTAAATACAATGGTAAACAAAATCTAATTTGGATAGCAGTGGAAATATTAAACTTTGACTATATTCAATTGTATAAAGTGTACATTATAATTTTCCCAAAAGGGTGTGCAACTTTATAAAAAAAAAGATCTAGGTAGAGGAAGACTTAAACTACATCAACATGTCTCCATTAAAAACAACTATATATATCCATGCTAGATGGTTGAATTCCTTTCTCATAGCCTTAGGTTGGTTCACCAAGCTTCTGACGCACATTTTGATCCTATATCAGGGTGGTTGGGATCACCCAACAAGAGAAGATAAAGGTATGTGTCAAGAAAGAAAAATAAGGACAATTATAAACTACAACATTGCATAATAAAAGATTCACTATACTAAGAGAGTCAAAATTATGATGCAAGTAATCAAATAAGAAATAATAATTATGCCATAGTTCAACAACAATGAAAATCATCATCGCATGAATGATATTATGACACAAAATAAACAAATGCAGGGTGAGGCACCTACCAAACATCAACCAGTAGGTGAGGGAGAATTTACACATTACCAAGCACCCTAAAATATTTATAAAGTGGGGATAATTATCACATTTCCCAGGGAAAATTTACACATGCCCTCTATGGGTGGTTTGTACTCATGTACACTACACTGTTATTTGGCTAATAATACACCATGCTGAATAAATCACTTGGAAGTAGTAAAAATATAAATAATATTGCATCATAGAAAATGGGGTTTCACAACCCAAGAAGTAACCCAAATAAATGAGGCAACAATGTCAATAGAGATTCAAATCAAATAAAGAGCCAAAGAAAGAGAATAGAAAGATTCCAGGGCTGGCACATGCCTCATTAGGAAGTTAGGGTTGGATAAAAGCCCAACAAAAGGATAGGTTAATTGCACATTCTTACATAAGCTTTGACATTCACCATTCATTCATAAATAGAATTCACATACCTTGATGTAGATTCATAAACATTACTTTCACCAACTAGATTGTATACAAATCCATTTTATCCTAGTTACAAATATTTCACATGCATTAGTACTTATAAGGCAATAAAGTATAAAGATACCTAATTTTAACCTTATTTGCAAACCTACAATTTAGGACTCAAAACATAGACCAAACGATTTCTTGGCCTTCACTGATTAGGAAAACATGTTTTGTTTCTTCATTTGGAGTTAAAATAAATTAGTTACATATTTTAGAACATTTTACATGATTAAAATGGTGTTCAAGATAAACATAAAAATAGGAACAATAATCAAGAGTCAAAAACCACAAATTCAGATTCCATGTGAAAAATCCTTTCCAACAAGTATTTATTTAAAATTTTCCAATAAAGCCTTGATTTGTTATGAATTAATCAAATCTGGCCAATCAAAAATTGAGAAAATGCCACATGGGCATATTAACTAGCGAGGGCGCGGGCCACAGAGGCTGAACAATTGACCAAACTACCCTTGCTTGATTAATCAAATCAATTAAAAATGCGAGGACATTAATGTCATACAGATATAGCAAGGAACTCACGTTTGCAAAACAACATTACGGGTGAAAACCCTAGATTACCCTTGCAAATAAAATCGTTAAATTGATATTGTGAGGATGCTGTGGTCATTTGATGACCTAGGATGTTCTCCTTGCAATCCATGGCGAGAGCTCCCAACAAAAGTGTAGAAACGCAATTCGAAACACGGAGACTCGATTCTTTGGACAAGGAGTCGAACTGTTGGAGGGTGCTTAGCTCATCATCGGTGCCAAGGGTGCATGTTTCTGGGCCAGAGGCACCACAAATGTTGGGATACATGCTCTAGGTGCCGAGAAATAGGGGGAGTAAAACCACAATCAAGAACATCGAAAAAAAAGAGAAAAGTGTGGGATAAGGTCGCCGATACATTCGTGGAGTCGAGTCAGATCGAACGCAGGCGTCAGTGAGGGCGGAGGTACACTAAAATGTGAAAACCATGCTACACCGGTGAGGTGCTTACAACAGTCCATAGGACCCAACACTTGGGGCTTTCATGAGGAAAACAGAATGTGGGTAGATGAATAAGGGTGGTCGAAGATGCTTACCACCATGGTGATTGGACTGAGGTGGTCCGGAGTGTGAGTGGTCGACCGCCGTCACCGGAGAAGAAGAAGGTGGAATAGTTTGGGGAGCTTCAGGGAAACTGAGGAGAAATTAGCAGAGGAGGAAGATTGGGTGTGGCTTAGGGGTGCTTTCCCCAACCTAAAATAGGGGAGAGGAGGAATGAGGATGTCTCTGTAACACCCTAACAGATACGAACAGATGGATCGAGAGAGGCCTTTCACACCCATGGTGAGAGGGAAGGTGAGAGAAGGCTCATTCAGAAGGTCAGAGCAAGATGAACTTAATGGAAGAAAAATCTCTCAAATTGGCGAAGAGGAGAGAGAGAACGGGTCAAGGAACCAAAATGTTGGGACAACCCAAATGGCCGAAGGAGGAAGACGATGTTGTGGCCGTCGGATCAAAACCCAAGTAGACTAGGGCCGTTAGATATGAGTCACTATGGACCGGGTCACGTGACAGGGAAATCAAACCAAACTTTAGCGTTACGCAAGAAATAAATGAAATAAATGAAATCAATTCAACTACTATAGTCACACTTTAATCAAACTTGTAAAATCAATTTGAAGAGTCAAACCAAGTCCAAATGACACCAAATTTGAACCATAGGCTCAAATCAATGTCTAGAACCATGATATATAATTAGTTTCCCCTCTCATACATGATTTGGCCATTAAATAACATATTGTCTATTAATGTGTACATTAATGCATTAAAAGGGTTAAATAATATGAAAAGGCTCTTTAATTGAAATCTTGAGTGATTATTCGAGATTGATACTCATATAAATATTAAGAGTCATATATCACCATGATATTATATTTTCATATTTTTTTCCACTTTGGAGGAGAGAGAAAGAAAATAGATTAATTACTCTCATTCATTAACTCAAATACATATTATTGATCCTATCTTATCCAAAAAGCCATAAAACCTTTAAGTTAACATAATCTACTAATCATATCTCATTAATGGTCATTTTTCATTATTAGACTCCAAATCACATTAGTTGTTATATTTGTGCAAAAACCCATTCATTGACATGAATGTGGGTAAATATAGATTACACCATCAAAAAATGCTCAAATTCAACTTTGATGCCAAAAAGGATACCAAAGATAGAGAAATTTAGGAAAAGGTCCAAAAGTACATTAAAGAAAATAAAATCTTGAAAATGGGTAAATTGCAAAAAAGGACCCTGAGATTCAGACTGTTACAACACTCCATTCATTAAAGAGGCTTTCGTCCCCGAAATCTCAACAAGAGGAAAGGGTGAGGGCGTAACATCTCAACCTTAAGCAACTAGGTGGGTACTTCACAATATCTACTCATAAGTCAAGTATTACTAAGGTTTCCACATACATGTTACCTTTCATACTAAATAATTAACACTTTTGGCTTACTAGCATTACCTCCATTATGAAATTGCAACATCTATAAAATTCCATTAATTGTGTCATGCTAAACTCACATTGTTGTAACAAGGATTACATCTCGACATTATGTGCAAAACATATATATTAACCTTATTTATCCCATTAAGGGTTTTAAGTAAAATTAGGGTTTACTGAGTAATCCCAATATTCATTAATGTATTAGGTCACAAACCTTAATAACTTGAATTCATTCTCCATTATCCCCATAGTATCATCATGAAAAATTATCACAGATTATTTTGTAAGAATTAGTTAATATTATCCAACAAGTTATTAAATCTACAATAATTCCATATAATGTCACATTAATTATTTATCTCTATATCACACATTTTCACATCATCTCTATTAATCTCATCTTTAATCATTCCCTCCTATTACACTACATAGTATACATTTAATCAACACATTAGGCATATATGCATATTCATGTGAATCTAATTACTCGTTATCATACTTGAGTCATTGTAAGTGTTTTAGTGATTAAGATGGAACACATTAAACATTAATGAATTGATTCACATACCAAGTTATGCTAAGGTGGTTAATGAGGTGTGTATTAGATAACAATGTGATATGCCTTACATATATTGATAACTCGATCACAATTGTGATTATAATCCATTTATATGTGTCAAGGGATATTATGTGATAATGACACCTAACATCACTAATGTATCATCAAGGCATGTAAGTATATATATATATATATATATATATATATATATATGTATTGCTAAAGCTAGATGATTACATATTAGGGTTTAGGTCGACATGGCCATTACATGTTATGCATTCCTTAGCATGCATCAGATCTAATAACCATATCATTTAGGTGACCTGGCCAATATTATGTATATTCACAATTATTGATGAGTAACCCATTATTATGTGTATCAAGAATATGTTGGGGTTCAAGCATATGAACTATTCCTTAGATAACATTATGTATTCATTAGTAGATAAGAAAACAAGTTAAATTATAATTACAATTTTTTTGTTCAACACCAAATATATATAAGCTCACTAATCTCTTGTCTAAGGAGTTAGGGTTTCCAAGGTAGCTAGATTTTGCTATTTATAGGATTCCATCCCCCTAAAAAGGAATTTCGTCCTCAAAATAAGCAATGTAAAATCTAACAAGGTACTACCACTCCACTACTCCACCCCTTAAAAGGGTTGACTAAGTCAAACTAATCTAGAGGTAAAAGAGTATGTCTAATCATGTATAAGGTCCGACACTTAATTTCTTCACTCATTTTTATCAAACTTCAAGTCTAGTATAGGGTACACTAACCCTAAACATGGAAATATAAGTCTCATATGAAGAACTTAAGGATTACATGATGATTTTGTTTGGGCACCCAAATCATCTTACTAGGTTTTCTAAGGATACTCAACATTGAGGTTATATGCCTACATGTAAGCTATTTCGAGCATTCTATATCATATCAGGCCATACCGGTGTCATATGAACTCGGGAGTCCCAGTAAACCAAGCTAGTGGCACGAAGGAAAATATTGCTAGCCCCTAAGTTCTAACCCTTTACAGACACCATCACTTTCAACTTCATGCCCTAGTAGCTTCCTAATAGGATAATCACCTAAAAGTTGTTAAAGATGTATCTAATATGAAACTATTATGGTCCTAGAACAACCTTTCACAATAGGTCAATTCTAATGTGAACTAAAGGGATACCATATGAGGTAAGGTTTTTTCAACTAAGGAGACAATTGACATAGTCAAGACTGCGACTACCATTGGCTCGGATACCATGTTGTAAAGAGTGAAACCAATCACCCCTTTACTAAATACAATGGTAAATAAAATCCAATTTGGATAGCAGTGGAATTTTAAACTTTAACTATATTCAATTGTATAAAGAGTCCTTTACAATTTTCCCAAAAGGGTGTACAACTTTATACAAACATAGGATCTAGGTAGAGGAAGACTAAAACTACATCAACATGTCTCCATTTAAAACAAATATATATATCCATGCTAGATGGTTGAATTCCTTTCTCATAGCCTTAGGTTGATTCACCAAGCATGTGATACACATTTCGATCCTATACCTGGGTGGTTGGGATCACCCAACAAGAGAAGATAAAAGTATGTGTCAAGAAAGGGAAATAAGGACAATTATAAACTACAACATTGTGTACTAAACGATTCACTATACTAAGAGAGTCAAAAGAATAAGGCAAGTAATCAAAAAAGAAATAAGAATTTTGCCATAGTTCAACAACAATAATAATTATCATAGCATGAATGATATTATGACACAAAATAAACAAATGCAGGGTGAGACACTTACCGGACCTCAACCATTAGGTGAGGGAGAATTAACACATTCCCAAAGCACCCAAAAATATTTGTAAAGTGGGGAGAATTATCACATTCCCCAGGGTGAATTTATACATGTCCTCTATGGGTGGTTTGTACTCATGTACACTACATTGTTATTTGGCCAATAATACTTCATGCAGAACAAATCACTTGGTAGTAGTGAAAATATAAAAAATATTGCATCATAGAATATGGGGTTTCACAACCCAAGAAGTAACCCAAATAAATGAGCCAACAATGGTAATAGAGATTCAAATCAAATAAAGAACCAAATAAAGACAATAGAAAGATTCCAGGGCTAGAACATGCCTAATTAGGAATTTAGGGTTGGATAAAAGCCCAACTGAAGGATAGTTTAATTGAACATCTTACATAAGCTTTGACATTCATCATTCATTCATAAACAGGCTTCACATACGTTGATGTAGATTCATAAACATTACTTTCACCAACTAGATTGTATCCAAATCCATTTTATCCTATTTACAAATATTTGACATGCATTAGTATTTATAAGGAAATAAAGTATAAAGAAACCTAATTTTAACCTTATTTCCAAACCTATGATTTAGGACTCAAAACATAGACCAAATGATTACTTATCCTTCACTGATTAGGAAAATATGTTTTATTTCTTCATTTGGAGTTAAAATAAATTAGTTACATATTTGAGTACATTCTACATGATTAAAATAGTGTTCAAGATAAACATCAAAATAGGAACAAGAATTAGGACTCAAAAACACAAATTTAGATTCTACGCAAAAAATCCTTTCCAATGAGTATTTATTTATATTTTTCGATAAAGACTCGATTTGTTATGAATTAATCAAATCTGGCCAATAAAAAATTAAGAAAACGCCACATGCGCATATTAGCTAGCGAGGGCGCTGGCCACAAAGGATGAACAATTGACCTAATTTCCCTTGCTTGGTTAATCAACTCAATCAAAAATGCGAGGACATTAATGTCATATTGATATAACAAGGAACTCACGTTTGCAAAAAAAACATTATGGGTGAAAACCCTAGATTACCCTTGTGAATAAAATCATTCAATTGTTATTTTGAGGATGTTGTGGTCATTTGATGACCTGGGATGTTCTCCTTGTATTCCATGGTGAGAGATCCCGAAAGCAGTGCAGACAGGCGATTCCAAACGTGAAGACTTGATTCTTTGGACAAGAACTCGAACTGTTGGAGGGTCCTTTGCTCTTCGTCGGTGCCAAGGGTGCACAGTTCAGGGCCATAGGAACCATAAACGTCGGGATACATACTCCAGGTGTCGAGAAATATGCGGAGTAAAACCACGATCAAGAGCATTGAAAACAAAGAGAAAAGTCTCGGCTAAGGTCGCCGATACATTCTTGGAGTCGAGTCGGGTCAAACGCAGGTGCCGACGAGGGTGGAGGTGCACTGAAATGTGAAAACCATGCGGCGTCGGTGAGGTTCTTACAATGGTCCATAGGACCCAATAGTTGGGGCTTTCGTGGAGAAAACAGAGAGCGGGAAGATGAATAAGGGTGATCGAAGATTCTTACCACCACGGTGATTGGACTGAGGTGGTCGGGAGCACGAGCGGTCAGCCACCGCCACCATAGAATAAGGTGGGACATGTCGGGGAGCTCCAGGGCAACTGAGGAGAAATTGGTGGAGGAGGAAGATTGGGTGAGGCTTAGGGGTGCTTTCCCTAGTCTTAAATAGGCAAGAGGGGGACTGAGGATTGATGCAGCCCTATTTTACAGCTCCATCATGTGCCATTTTGTACTTAAGTTGCATCTAAACATGTTAGATTACAACTCTTTTTCCCTAATATGGTTATCAATTCAAATACGCTTATGGATGTTCTTTGCACTATTTTCAGGTACTTGGACCATGCCTAGATGGAAGAGAGAGAAAGAAGGAGTTCCAGGGTTCCCCCACTCATGGGGGGACCCAAAGAAGGCCCCAAAGTCTCCCTCAACCTACCTCCAATGGCCAAGAATCACCCCCAAGCAAAGACATCCAAGAATGATGAAATTTGAAGTGAAATCAAGCTATGCAACCTCACCACGGCCGTCGACACTATGCCATGGTCGTGCCTTTTTTTAGCAATATGACACCAAGTTCAACGGGAAAATCCCACAGAATCCCACGGCCATGGCCCTATTCCACGACTGTGGCAATTGAAGACACCACAACCGTGGCCATCAGCACAGTCGTGGTCGTAGAAGAGAAAACGGCTGTGGCACCCTGCCATGGTCATGGGAATTAATTGCCAAAAGTTCAACTTGCAACATGGTTTTTCCCCAGAACGCCACGACCGTGGCCACCTGCCATGACCGTGACCGAAGAAGGTCAAGACGATCATGGTGCTTCTCCACGGTCACCTCCCCCTCCTCCAAAACGGCTGTGTTACCCAACACGGCCGTGGTGCATAATACCCACCACGACCGTGGCACTCCGCCACAGTTGTGGCTACCACCATACTTGACCTTTTTTCCAATTCCTTCACACCACGACCATTTCACCACTCCACGACCGTTCTCGACCACTGTCACCACGGTCGTGGCACACCACCACGGTCGTGGTGGTCCACCAACCCTACCCTACTTTTCATTGCTTTTCCTAAACTGCCCCTACTTATCCTAATGCTTCCACCACCACCTATATATACATGGGTGGCAGCCATAGCACAAGGTTGGACGCCCCTACAGCTGCTCCCAACTCCATTCTCCTTCCTTGAGCTTTGAGTGCAAACCCTTTGCATTTTGGCTCACCATCCACCATTTCCACCCTCATTCCACCATGGAATCCTAGTTTCCTAGGTTTCCATCCATAAATCCCCACATTTCCATGCTCCCCTACACTCTTGGAGGAGATAGGTCGTCCAAAGCATCCCAGAGGTGAAGGAGGAGACTTCTACATCGAGCTTCATGGCATTTTCCCTTCTTCTACCCCATTCTTTTCTTGTTTTCTTGATCATGTGTAGCTAAGCCCCTAGTGGTGGGCTGTTTGGGGTTAAAATGTAACTTTGATACCATGTTGGGGGAAAATTGCTTGTAATGAACTCAATTTCTATCTATGATGATTGCCTCTTACTTCTATCTCATTTCCTATTTTATTACATGTGGTTTGTGCTTATAACATGGATTGCTTTCTTTGAGATGTTTGATGACACTTAGCTTCTAGGAGGAGTTGGAGTGTATGTGGCAATCTTAGTATTGGATCCTAGGTCCAATTAGTGGATCCCTAGCTAGCTCATTTTGTTCCTACATACACATCCCTCTTCTACAAGTGAAAGTGAGATTTAAGTAGCTAGTGTAAGTGAGAGTGATGCAATTGCCTAGGGCCTTCTAAAGGCTAGAGTGGCTAGTGGCATGAGGTTAAATACCCTCATCTCTACACCCATCTCTACCCTCAACCCTCAATTGCTCACTATCACTTACCCTAGAAACCTAGATTTGGCTAATCCCATTAGAATTACACCTAACCCTAGTCTTCTACTAGTAGTATAGGGTATATTATAATGGCATTGTCCTTGTTGTTTGGTTTGGTAATCTAGATATGAAATGAGAACCTTGCATGTTTAATAATCTCCCCCAACTAATATCAAAGTTACATCCCCCAAACGGCGCACCTACCCTAATCAACTGCTTAAAACCCATCTTGCTTTGCTTGCTTGTTCATGCTAGTTTAGTTTAGTCGCTTTTGCTTAATCTAGTTAATTGCTTAGTTTTGCTCTTTAGTGTTAACTTAGGCTCTTGCTCTTTCTAGTGGTTAGTTTAGTTCTTAATTGCTTCTTGCCTTGCTAGAGTAGTGTATCTATTCTCGCTCTTGCTTAGTTAGTTTGTTAACTTAGTTTACTAATTTGCTTGCTCTTCCATAACGTAGTTTCCATCTTGCATTTCTTACTTGCTCATTAGCTTAATCAACAACCCAAAAGCTTTTAAAACCCTAAAACCCTAAGCTCTGGAAAAGGAACAAAGCCCAATCTGTCTAACTCTAGCACCCCCTCTATCTCTGTGGTTCGACCCCTTGTCTTGCCAATCACCTATACTACAACAGTACCCCGTACGCTTGCGGGCGACCTGTTTTAGTCTTAGTGATCGACTCAGTTACGGATAACATAAATTTCTGAAAGCATAAGGTCACCCATATCCCATGTGCTCTGACCTCGTGGGGTGTAAAATCACCACTAGAGGGGACACACCAAGCTTTCTGGCACCGTTGCTGGGGATAGAGGCGGTCGACCTAGTTAGATAGTGTAGCTTAGCCTTTCCTTTTGCCCTCACCATTGCTATTATTTATTCTTTGTTTTACTTTTGCATCTTGGGTTGCTAACTTGGTTTCTTGTTGTTTGTTTGTGCCTTGCACATGTGACAGTTGTGCATGCGTAGCATGTGTTCTACTTGCACCAACTTGGTAGTATACGACCTCGAGATTGGAAGAAGGAGGCATCAAGCTTGCTGTAACCTACACCGAGAGGCCGAGATGGCTGAAAACAACCCGCCACCGGATGCTCAACCTCCACCACCACATCACCCGCTCCACGAGTACTTTACGCCGGGGAACTACAACTCCCCCATCACCACCTTGGTTGACCAGATGCCCAGTCAACAATTCTCCATTCCTCCTGCACTTCTGGGACTTCTCCCTACCTACTTCGGGATGGAGAATGAAAACCCCTACCACCACATTGACGCGTTCCTTGAGATGTGTTCAACCTTCCACACTCCCACTGCCACTGACGATTCCATTAGAAGGACACTCTTTCCTTTCTCCCTCAAAGAGAAGGCTAACGAGTGGTACGTGTCCAGGCCGGAGTTGGTCTCATGGAATGACATCAAAAATGAGTTCCTCAAGAAGTTATTCCCCATCGCCAAGCTATCTTACATGAGGAGGTGCATCACATTTTTTACTCAGAAGGAAAACGAGCCCTTCCACGAGGCGTGGGAGATATTCCAGAAGTTGCTCCGTGACTGCCCTCACCATGAGGTGCCTCAGTGGAAACTCGTTCAAGCATTCTACACCGGGCTTGAAGAGAAAAGCCAGAACAACGTGGACTCTTCCTGTGGGGGCACTTTCATGGCAAAGCCGCCCAAAGAATCATGGCCATTGTTTGAAAACCTTGCTGAAAATTCTCACCACTGCGCTTCTACTAAAGGGGGGCATGTCGGCCGGAGAACACTCCTCCACCTTCCTCCGTGGCCCCGACCCGCAATGCTACTGACCCCGACATGATGAAGATGATGGCGGACATGATGGCCATGATGAAGAATCAAATTGGTGGCTCTTTTAGCCAACCCACAATGGTGGTTAACACTGTAGATGAGGAAGTAAATGCTCTACACTCCTTTGGTGGCTGCAACAACCAAAGCCCTATGTCCAACTCCTACACTCCCGAGTGGAGAAATCATCCAAACTTCTCTTGGAAACAACAAAATGAGGATGGACCAGGACAAGGGCAACAAAAGCCATGTTACAGTTCCAAGTTTGAAGACGAAGTGCTCGGGAGATTGAGGAACTTAGATGAGGTAAAGAGAGAAGTGTCCTCTCAAGGGAAGAATATTAGCCACCTTGAACAAAGACTTGATCAAATCTCCATCTCCCTTTCTTGTCGTGAAGAGGGGAGACTTCCGTCACAACCCGTAATAAATCCAAACAACGATGGTGGTTATGTGAATGCTTCTTAAACCGCATACATCCCACCACAAAGCCAAGCACCCCCCACTCCTACAATATCAAGGACCACCACAACCATATGCTCTGCCACCTCATCAACCCCCACTTAACTACCAATATCCCCACCACCTTCACATACCTATCAACAACCACCTACACAACCACCTCCCGAACAACCAATATGCATACTCCAAAATCCTAACTCCACCCATCAAAGACCGCCACGACCTTCATCTTCACAAGCCCCACCCCCCGTCCCCCCATGAACAAGTGAGTATGGTGTCTATCATATGGGGAGAAAAAGCTGCTCAAAATCTTGAAAAAAGGGAACAGAGAATGATTGAGGTTGATGATAAAAGCTCAACGCTAGAAGGGTCTAGCAAAGATCACAAAAGATCTGGAGAGTTTGCCACTCAAAAACCACCAAAGGATGTTAAGTGCACCCAAATTTCTGCTACTCCCGGCGAGAAAGTAGAGGCGCTCTCACTTGCCCCCCATCTCTTGGGAAAACTGAAATAGCAATAGATAGGGCTCATCCAGCGGTTTGTGACAAGGCCATGTCCATTGCTTCACATACCATTGACATAGCAGCGCTTGAAGCCATACCTTCATGGGAGCCAAAACCTTTTCATGAGACAAGTATCACCATCATCCCTCCTCAAATTCCAACCAGTGCTGTAGAGATTTTTGATGAAGTCGGGAAGCAATTCCATGAAGGTCCGACTCTCCAAGAAAAGGGCAGTAGTATCATGAATCTCTTGGGAAACTTGAAGTGAGGAATGATGGGCATCACATCATTCTTTTCACTACTAAAGGATGTGTGCATGGGGAAGAAAAAGTTAGTGCTACTGCCAACCCAGGAGATTTTTGCTTCAAAGTCTATGAACTTCATCTACGACATTGGCTTCCCCGAAAAGAGAGATGATCCTGGAGTGCCTCTCATCACTTGCTACATTGGTACACAAGCCATCGAGCACTCCCTCCTTGACTTAGGTGTAGGAACAAGCATCATGCCATGGAGCATGTATCTACGTCTGGGCCTAAACAAAATGGAACCGATGGATTGTGTCCTTATCTTAGGTGATGGAACCAAAAGGAAACCCTTGGGAATACTGCAAAACACAATAGTATCAATGGATGAAAGGATAAACATTGCATATGTGACTGACTTTTTGATAGTGGATTCTGAACCTATTGATGGGAAAGAATACCTCATATTGGGGAGATCCTTCTTATCCATTGCAGGTGTAGAAATCAATGTGCGTGCGGGCACTCTGACAATCACCTATAAGAGGAGGAAATTTGATTTCTGTATGTTTACTGAGGAGGAAAGGGACAAGCTGGGCAATGAAGACTTTGGTGAGAGTCTATGCTATTATGATCCACTGGAGCTGTGGAGATCAAGTCCATACTTTCGTTCGATGCACACTCCATGGGATGAAGCACATGTTGTCAGAACGTTGGATAGGATTACTGTAGAGGAAAAGGAGGACACCGTGGGTGTCAATACGTAGCGAAAGGAACAACAAGCCCGACTGAAGGATATAAATTTGGTGCTAGTGGGAGGCAACCCACGTGGTTTGAGATTCTCGAACCCTCCCTTTTGATACTTTTACTAAGTTTTCCAAAAACACACACACACACACTTGTGCTTGATAGTTTTTGTGTGAGTTTTGATGCTATGGTAGGTGATAGACAAGAAAGAGATAGAGTATAGAAGTTAATCATGGTCGTTTAGTCAGATATGTGGCCAAAGTACAAATAAAAATGAAGTCCAAGTTTTAAAGTTTAGAAAATTGAGGAGACAACCACAAAACGGCCGTGGAGCTCTACCACGGCCGTGGTACATGTGGCCAAGCACGACTGTGGTCTACTGCCACGACCGTGGGAATTATTGCACCAATTTGGTCAAAGTTACAGGTTGTTTTGAAGTTCAGCCACGACCATGGCAACCTGCCACGACCATGTTGAAGAAGACTGACCACGACCGTGGTCCTCACCATGGCCGTGGGAATTTTTGCATCAAATTGGCTGAAGTTACAGGTTGTCTGCAAGAATCACCACAATCGTGGGTAGCAGCCACGACCGTGTTGAAGAAAAATGACCACGGTCGTGGCACCCTGCCACGACCGTGGTGAGGACAGACTGGGGCGCTCTTCATCGACAACGTGACCATGGCACCCGCCACGACTGTGCTACCCAACCCTGACCACGAACTTCCCCTATCTCCCCTAAGCTATAGTTTCATGCTGAGGACATCATGATTCTAAAGTCTGGGGTGGGTAGGGCAGTATGCACCACTCTGTCTCTCATTTTTTCATTTTTTTATCACCTCTACCATCCAGTTTAGTCTTATTGTTATTGCTCTGTTCATTGCATGGCATGTAGTTGGTTTCTGCATTTTTGTGTAATTTTTCAAAATTTTTGCTTGTTTTGCTTTTCCATATCATGCATCACATCTTCATGTAGTTTTTGTAGTTTCTTATGCATGTTAATTAGGATTTACTACTTTATGTCTTTAAATTCCCTAAAGTAGGTTTAGATGTGATTTAGTGCAAATTGGCACAATTTTGGCCAATTTTGCCCAAATTTGAGATTTCTTGTCTAAAAAGTATGTTTTGACCCAATCTCTACTGTTTTGAGTAAAAACGACGACCTTTGACTAGTGTAAGTGAAATGCCATTCTTTATTGCTAAGTGGTATCAATGTTTGACTTTTTACATGTGCATCACCTCTCTCATGATTGTGATTGATTTGGCTGAATTGTGAACTTGAGCAAGCTTTGAATGCTTAGTGTTTGTGGAATCACTTGTTTGATATATCAATTTCATCTTGTTCATTCATGTGGTGTGATATCTAGGATGAAGTATTGGATTAAATTTCATGCAGGATGTCTTATATGGAAAATCATACCAATGACCCCTCTTTGACCCGACTCTTCTTCCACCATCTTCATACCCCTCTGCCTCATAAAAAGATGCCCTAGTGCACATAATCAGCCTTGGCCACATCCAAAAGCTTGGAGTGGCCACATCTCTCCCTCCCTGTTTCATTCTATCCACCATATGCCCTATCTACACCTAGGGCAAGAAAAACAATTGCAAAATGCAAAAAGAAAATAAAAGGATGCTCCTATTTAAGAGCATTCAAATAAAGAAAAGATGAGTGTGTAAAAACACTCCAAAAATCTTACTGCAACCCTTTCTTCCACTTTCATACCTATTGAGCTAGGAAACATCAAACCTAGCTCATTTTTCCCTTTTCCACAGCCACGTGGGTCATTTGGTGTGATTTGAAACATAAGATTGAATGCAAGAATGTGAAACAATACTCCTAGTCGTCCTTGATTAACACCATCATGAAACGGTTTACCCGGAACTTAATAAAAGAAATATGGATAACTTGTATATTCTATGCGCTATATTTGAAGTTCATGTGCTTTGTGCTCTTTTCATGATTGGATTGTGAAAGTAGGAGAGGAGAGAGGTGAAATTCATGCACTCAGTCATCTTTGATCCCGCTAAGCAATAATCATCTTTTACATTGCCTATGCCATTTCTTTTTGTGGAAGTTTTGTAGAGAGATTGAGTTGGAGCATACTTGAGGACAAGTATGTTTTAATTTTGGGGTGGTGATGCAGCCCTATTTTAGGTCTCCATCATGTGCCATTTTGTACTTAAGTTGCATCTAAACATGTTAGATTACAAGTCTTTTTCCCTAATATGGTTATCATTGCAAATATGCTTATGGATGTTATTTGCACTATTTTTTGGTACTTGGACCATGCCTAGATGGAAGAGAGAGAAAGAAGGAGTTCCAGGGCTCCCCCACTCATGGAGGGACCCAAAGAAGGCCCCAAAGTCTCCCTCAAACTACCTCCAATGGCCAAGAATCACCCCCAAGCAAAGACATCCAAGAATGATGATATTTGAAGTGAAATCAAGCTATGCAACCTCACCACGGCCGTGGGCACTATGCCACGGTCATGCCTTTTTTTAGCAATATGACACCAAGTTCAACAGGGAAATCCCACAGAATCCCACAATCGTGGCCCTATTCTACGACTGTGGCCATTGAAGACACCACGACCGTGGCCATCAGCACAGTCGTGGTCAGTAGAAGAGAAAATGGCCGTGGCACCCTGCCACGGTCGTGGGAATTAATTGCTACAAGTTCAACTTGCAACAAGGTTTTTCCCCAGAACGCCACGACTGTGGCCACCTACCACGACCGTGGCTGAAGAAGCTCAAGATGATCGTGGTGCTTCTCCACGGTCACCTCCCCCTCCTCCAAAACGGTCGTGTTACCCAACACGGCCGTGGTGCATAATACCCACCACGACCGTGGCACTCCACCACGGCCGTAGATACCACCATACTTGGCCTTTTTTCCAATTCCGTCACACCACGACCATTTCACCACTCCACGACCATTCTCCACCACCCTCACCATGGTCGTGGCACACCACCACGACCGTGGTGGTCCACCAACCCTACCCTACTTTTCACTACTTTTCCTAAATTGCCCCTACTTACCCTAGTGCTTCCACCACCACCTATATATACATGGGTGGCGGCCATAGCACAAGGTTGGACACCCCTACAACTGCTCCCAGCTCCATTCTCCTTCCTTGAGCTTTGAGTGCAAACCCTTTGCATTTTGGCTCACCATCCACCATTTCCACCCTCATTCCACCATGGAATCCTAGTTTCCTAGGTTTCTATCCATAAACCCCCACATTTCCATGCTCCCCTACACCCTTGGATGAGGGAGGTCATCCAAAGCAGCCCGGAGGTGAAGGAGGAGACTTCTACATTGAGCTTCATGACGTTTTCCCTTCTTCTACCCCTTTCTTTTCTTGTTTCCTTGTCATGTGTAGCTAAGCCCCTAGTGGTGGGCTGTTTGGGGTTAAAATGTAACTTTAATACCATGTTGGGGGAAAATTGCTTGTAATGAACTCAATTTCTATCTATGATGATTGCCTCTTGCTTCTATCTCATTTCCTATTTTATTGCATGTGGTTTGTGCTTATAACATGGATTGCTTGCTTTGAGATGTTTGATGACACTTAGCTTCTAGGAGGAGTTGGAGTGTATGTGGCAATCTTAGGATTGGCTCCTTGGTCCAATTAGTGGATCCCTAGCTAGCCTTCTTTGTTCTTACATACACATCCCCCTTCTACAAGTGAGTGTGAGATTTAAGTAGCTAGTGTAAGTGAGAGTGATGCAATTGCCTAGGCCTTCTAAAGGTTAGAGTGGCTAGTGGCATGAGGTCAAATACCCTCATCTCTACTCCCATCTCTACCCTCAACCCTCAATTGCTCACTATCACTTACCCTAGAAACTTAGATTTGGCTAATCCCATTAGAATTACACCTAACCCTAGTCTTCTACTAGTAGTATAGGGTATATTCTAATGGAATTGTCCTTGTTGTTTGGTTTGGTAATCTAGATATGAAATGAGAACCTTGCATGTTTAATGATCTCCCCCAACTAATATCAAAGTTACATCCCCTAAACAGCCCACCTACCCTAATCAACTGCTTAAAACCCATCTTGCTCTGCTTGCTTGTTCATGCTAGTTTAGTTTAGTCACTTTTGCTTAATCTAGTTAATTTCTTAGTTTTGCTCTTTAGTGTTAACTTAGGCTCTTGCTCTTGCTAGTGGTTAGTTTAGTTCTTAATTGCTTCTTGCCTTGCTAGAGTAGTGTAGCTCTTCTCGCTCTTGTTTAGTTAGTTTATTAACTTAGTTTACCAATTTTCTTGCTCTTCCATAACGTAGTTTCCATCTTGCATTTCTTACTTGCTCATTAGCTTAATCAAAAACCCAAAATATTTTAAAACCCTAAAACCCTAAGCTCCGCAAAAGGAACAAAGCCCACTCTGTCTAACTCTAGCGCCCCCTCTATCTCTGTGGTTCGACCCCTTATCTTGCCATTCACCTATACTACAACAATACCCCGTACGCTTGCGGGTGACCTGTTTTAGTCTTAGTGATCGACTCGGTTTGGGATAACATAAATTTTCGAAAGCATAAGATCACCCATATCTCGTGCGCTCTGACCTCGTGGGGTGTAAAAGCACCACTAGCGGGGGCGCACCAAGGATGTCTCTATAACACCCTGGCAAAGACAAACAGATGGCTCGAGAGAGGCATTTCACACCTGTGGTGAGAGGGGAGGTGAGATAAGCTCATTCAGATAGTCGGAGTGAGACAAACTCAATGGAAGAAAAATCTCTCGAATTGGCGAAGAGGAGAGATAGAATAGGTCAAGGAACCAAAACGTCGGGACAACCCGAATGACCAAAGGAGGAAGATGATGTCGTGGTCGTCAGATCAAAACCCGATTAGATTAGGGCCGTTAGATGCGAGTCCACTATGGACCAGGCTATGTGACAGGGAAATCAAACCAAACTTTAGCGTTACACAAGAAATAAATAAAATAAATGAAATTGATTCAACTACTATAGTCACACTTTAATCAAACTTGTAAAATCAATTTGAAGGGTCAAACCAAGTATAGCTGACACCAAATTTTAACCACAGGCTCACATTAATGTCGAGAACCATGATATATAATTAGTTTCCTGTTTCATACATGATTTATCCCTTAAATAACATATTGGCTATTAATGTGTACATTAATACATTAAAAGGGTTAAATAATATGAAAATGTTCTTTAATTGAAATCTTGAGTGATTATTCGAGATTGATACCTCATATTAATATTAAGAGTCATATCTCACCATGATGTTATATTTTCATATATTTTTGCCACTTTGGAGGAGAGAGAAAGAAAAGCGATTAATTACTCTCATTCATTAAATCAAATACATATTATTGCTCCTATCTTGTCCAAAAAGCCATAAAACCTTTAAATTAACATAATCTACTCATTATCTCTCATTAATGGTCATTTTGTATTATTAGACTCCAATTATCACATTAGTTGTTATATTTGTGCAAAAACCCATTCATTGACATGAATGTGGGTATAAATAGATTACACCATTAAAAAATGCTCAAATTTAACTTTGAGGCCAAAAATGATACCAAAGATAGAGACATTTAGGAAAAGGTCCAAAAGGACATTAAAGCAAATAAAAGCTTGAAAATGGGTAAATTGCAAAAAGGACCCTGAGATTTAGTCTGTTACATGATGACATCACCCCGATGGTAGTTTAGGTTACACCAATCGATGGTGGACTTGGATACCACAAACGATGATGGTCTAGGATACCACAACTAATGGTGAAACTAGATCTCATATGTTGATCCTTTGAAGACTTAATTCAATGATTTCCTTGGTTGAATGAATAAAAATGACAAATGGTTTTAAATGAAGAAACTGATCCAATGATGAGTATTTAATTCTTCAATATCTAATGGTTTGGGATGAAGCCTATAGTGTAATGTGTTGGTTCTAATGATGATAATTCAATGATTTAATGCCCTTAAAGTTATAGTCTTACCTTTGCCCTCGTATGAATACAATTGATAATAACCATAATAAGTGGATGCGTAACCCTAATGAAACATAGTTTGCTACACCCAATCCTAATGTAACTAAGTGATGGTGATTGATTGTAATCAACTCTGTTGAATGATTAATGTGATAATGAAATAATCTCTCATTGTAGTTGAAACCCTAAATCAGTGCTATCTAAACATCACATTTCCTTTCTATGCTAAATTTATATGTCACATGTGTGTTGATGACTTGTCGAGCATTTTTCTAAGGCATGGAAAAATAATGATGAACTTGCCCAGATTGATGTGATGGTCTTAATGACCTTTGGGCATGGTTGAGCCCTATTGGAGGTGTTATCCTTTTTATAAATATGATAAGGGTTGGAACCCTGGATTAATGTGATCTTGAATTATGTCTTGTGGTGGTATGGTGATAAATATAATCTCAGGGTTGGTAATGAATAGTAGCATATGGTATTGTGATCAAGCATTATGCATCAAACATTTTATATATTATGAAGTTGTCATACTTATATGCTTGCTAGAAATGAATTAGGGTTTGTATGTCTACTTGTATGATGGAACCTTAATTCACCCAAATTGGCATAACTAATGAAGTGAAACCCTAATCATGTAGTGCCTGAGCCATAAGAACCATTTCCAATATCAAAACTTGTTGAATGGTGAAATGAGTATTCCTAGGGAATCTTTGAGCGCATACTGTTGAGTATGCGTGGTGCTTGTCCCCCTGACCCCACATGTTTAGGGAGGATGACTATGGTCATACCTAGACCTCTATTGAGAATGACTCTGGTCAAGTCTCGATGATTATAATGTGATGTGATTGGGTGATTGGGTTTGAATAACCTGGTTTTTGGCATCGTACCTGTACGGGGTGGGCTAGTTGTTTACAAGATTGTATGTTATTATTTTGCAGTTTGATTGATAGGTTACTGTGGTGCAGACTCATACTAACTGAGTGTGGAGACAATATTGTAGTCCAACTATTTCTAGATCTTATATGGAATTCATTGTGACCAAGCGGTGGTCAGTTGGACTTTGAGTGGTACAAATCAAACTCCCCAAGGCATAATTAAAAGATGTAGTACAACCGTGTAGTATATATGGTAGGGTTAAATACACTTCACAATGGATGTTAACCCTCTCCATGTTCTTCTACACTACTAAATATCATATAATGAAATGACAAAGATTAATTGCGAGTAAATAGTAAGTTCTTCTTACTCTTTTATACATCTTGTTGATTTTGCTTGCTGCTATGCTTAATTGATGAATTAATTAATCTATTGAACGTGCTTAGTATGCTAGAACTGTTCGGCCTGCTCAACTTCTTATTGAATACTCAATTTTCTTAGTTTAATTACTATTAAATAATCTATTGTAATCAATAATCATTGTGGAGAGTTATATCTCTCACTGGGACATGGGTATCACCTCATGGATCACCACATCTTTTTAGGTGGTCACCGACAACATGGTTAAGATCATGCTGTAGAAGAGGAGTAGCCTGGTGATCAATAGACACATAAGGTTGGATAGCTGTAATTTTTAGTAGTAGAGTCTTAGTCTCGTCCTTGTACTCTCAGGTCCAGGTATGAGATGTGCTTTGTAGATAATATACCTGCATCGACATGAGTTTTTGGCAGTATGCCAGTGTTTGTATATATGGTAAGTACATGTGGAATATATATATATTGTATACAATTTGTGGCCTCAACCAATGAATATAGATATAAATAACTGTTATGGTCTATGAGTTTATGGAAAAGATGGACCTTGATGCACAATTTGATTATGATGTTGAAATAGGTTTTAATTCTTCTATTTTTTGACTATGTGATTAGTTAGTAGTTCATCGTCTTTTACTTTTTTAGTAATCTCATTTAGGCTAAGGTATTTGATAGAAAACAATTTTTGTTTACATCTCAGAAGGGACTATAATTTATCCATTAGGAATGATGAGACATGAGTACCTATAATGGTGATTTTTGAAAGTTGATTTTAAGACCATAGATGTATGAAAAAAGTTCCCATAATACAAATGATGTTGAGAACTAGTTTCTATTTAGGTTTAACAAAAATGATGGTGTCATCCGCGTATTTTATAATGTTGTTGTGGGACCCTTCTGGCATGTGTATAAGACCATGTTGTGTAACTAGCTATATGAATCTGTCAAGGATGGAGGTGGCTATGATGAGAGATGGTGGTAAGGGACCTCATCTGAGGCCATTTTGAGTTATTGAAGTAACCAAAGGCAACTCTATTAATGACCACAAAGAATGCACATGTACTGATATATGATTGTATCTAGTGTATCCAATTGGATATATTATATTTTAAGACCATGTGAGTTTAATATATTATGTTTTTAGTTTTACACTATGGTTAGTATCTGGTGAATGACGGGGAACTGAGGGGAAACTTATGTTAGTCTGTTTGATTAGCATGGGAAGGAAAAGGAAATGAAAACATTAAAAAATGTAAATATAAAAATATTTGGTAATGTAGAATGTAAATATAAAAATATTTGGTAATGTAGATATTGATGATATTAAAAAGGGACCAATAATTGTTTTTTATATTTTGTAATGTAGATATGAGTGATTTTAAAAAGGGACCAATAATTGTTTCACTGGGGAGATAATGTGAGAGAAGTGTCTAAAAATATACTTGGTTCTTTTCCCTTCGTTCCACTCCATTCCTTTCCATTCCCCTCCCTTCTTCATCACTTTTTCCAACCACAATTCAAGATTTTCTCCCTCTCTTCCCCAACCCTCCATTCACCAGCTATGAAACACACCCTAGAAAAATTGTTTAGAGTGATGTCATTGCTATTGACAGATTATAGTTACAAAAAACATTAGGTAAATATGTATGTTGTGTTATAGATGTAGTTATGATTTCATTAATTGGTTGTAATTTCTTAAAGGGTGTGCATTTTTGTGATGCCTATCAATATATGAACATCACATGATGCTTTTTGATTTAATAATGATGTATGGTAATTTTATATACTCCATTACAGTGCGATGTAGTAAGTTTTTTACAAGGTAATTAGTTGTGGTTTTCCATGGCCGAGATATTATCTGTGCTTTCAAACAAATATCAAGGGTAGTGGTTGTTATGGTGTGTGATTTGTATCACCATGCACTCATATGTCTCAACAAGAAGCACAACACACATTTAGTGTGTCCAAGGTTGGGAGGTTTTACATCACACAACATTTAAATGTTGCTTTTGTAATAACATCAAGATGTTGAATTTTTGTAAAAATATCTCATTATATTATTATAGTTTTGTGGTTATTTAGTTGGCATAAAAATGTTGTATGGTGTCGATAAGGATGTATTCTTATTCTCTTTTCTATCCATCCCCATTATGTTACCAAAAGAGCATGTCTTGGGAAAGTAATCCCAATTTACACCCTAGTGCAAAGTATTGGTGTCTTGTTTTCTTTTGATTGCTTTTACTTACTTTAAACCCTAACAGAAATGCTTTCATTGAGTAAAACATGTAAAAAATTAAGTATTTAACCACAAACACACATATAACATCAAGACAACAAGATTTCTGACTAGATAGAATATGTAATTGTCCATAAATATTAAAGTTAGGGTTTTGATATGGAAAAGAACTTTGAAGTTGACAAATGTACATAAATGGTGAGATAATTGATAATAATTTTATTTTGTTACAATTTGCTTTCTCAAAACAATGTATTTAGTTGAAAAACATGATCACTTAATCAAAATCATCTTGGATCAATATCATACTAAAATGATGTTAAGAATATTTGGATAACGTAGTAAAAAAGAAGTTGAATGAAAGGATATATTCCTAACATAATTTCATGATGATATAAGTTGAAGAGAACTATGTTGATGAATAGAACATGAATGAATAGATAATAGGTTAAGGGGGCGATAAAAATATTTTTACATGAAAAATCTTATTAGATGTGAATAAGAAAAAATATTTTTGTCAATTTATTGGGTGACAAGGACTAGTATGCAAAGTTTGGACATGTTTACAATTATAAAATAAACTACTTCGACCTTTTTATAAGAAGAACTTCAAATAATGGATACACCAATTTTCTCTACTTAAACACATCGCCCCTTCTTTTTTTCAACCCCACTAACACCTCCCCCGCTCTCTCCATTATATAACACTAACCAACAACCCCCACCAACCACATTATTATCTTCTTCCTTATCATTTGTTTTGTTTGAACAAAACTCATGCATCTCTCTCTCTTCTCATAACACAATACAGCTCTTATTTTACACACTCTCTCTCCTCATACTTTTTCTAATGACTCTCTCTCACACGCATGGGCCCATCAAGAACTATTTATTGGCCATGATGCCCTTCTATTTCTCTCCGTAGGAAGCAATGTCGTTCCTTTTTTTCTCTCCCCTCTCTCTTCCTCATCCAGACTCTCTTCCTCATAGAGTCACATCATCAGACCATTGTAGCTTCTCTAGTGTGGCTAGAATTGCAGCTCCAATGATGCACCAAATCTGCCAAAAAAGGGGTGCTGAAATTGGAAGACAATACTTGATGTCACTAGAATGGTCTTCACTACCAATGAGAATGTCTCTATGCTTTCAATCCTTCCACTCCCAAACCTATGAATATAATAAGAAGTACGCCCATGATCTCTCCATCCCACGATTTACACTCTACCATGGTCCAAGATGTTTTCTCAACTATGACATGTCATGATGAAGTCCATATACCCGCCAACACCCTATCATGTGAAACTCCACCCTCCCAAGACCTTTCCAGACATGGCCAGCAGATTGACGTTTCAATGTCGACATCATAGTGCATAGACTTTCTAGGCATAGAAATATTTCCTTTCTGCTCTCCACACACACATAAAAATAAGCCGATGCATGGGCCAACACCTAGTTTCTTCATAAAAGAGATCGAAGAACACCAATGGGTGTAAATGATGATGAGGACATTTCAGATGAGCCTCCACCCAGTTGTGGCCAATATAATGGGTTACAACCAACCCCTTGTCAATAAATAGTAATTTAGGACCTCTAGACATTCCATGCTTGGGTTAGAGACCACATCTACCAAGTAAGCAACCCCACCATGTGCACTTCTTCCCTTTTCTACCCATTTTAGAGATGCACCTTGCCTAGGTCAAAATACACCCTTTAACAACAACCCCAACACTATAGTTAGCCTCTATGAAACCAAGAGTCTTGTCCATTGCTTACTTGCTTATCATACACATCAAACACTACACTAATACACCACCAAGGACACCTACTCCTCTATATTTTACCACCAGCAAAGGAGTTCAAGGTAATGCATTCATTAGTCTCAAGATCACTCACTAGGGCATGCCCTTGTCCTAAAAAATCTCTCATTTACTACTTTGTCCTCACCAACGTCAAACACTATGAAGTTATGAAGTTAAACATATTCTTTTGAGTCCATACTCAAATCACCTTCCTACACTAGAAGTTTCAAACAATGTTGTTGATTCACAATGCTTATACAATGTTGAGGTTACACTCTATTGCTTATGGATTTTATCAGTGTGATCTTCCTATCGAAGATAAGTCTTTTATCCGGTTTCATATGCAAAAGTTTTATAAATATCTCTTTCTCTCTCTCTCCCTCTCTCTCTCTCTCTCTCTTTCTCACTCACTCTTTAAAGCTCCTTTATCCAATCAAATATGCCACTTGTGTGATATTGGTCAAATATTTGTCTCTTTTCTCCCTATTGCATACAAACTAGTATGTTCAGGAAGTTTCAACATAATTTATGATGACACACTACAAATTGTAGATTTGTGACACTCAATGATTTTCCTCATGGTTTGATATAAAGTTGTTTAGTTTTGGGATTCCATAACTAAAGAGTTGTTTCAATAGTCCTAGATCCGGTGAGGACCAAGAGATCGAGATTAATGTGTTATGTTTGGATCCAGATTGTATCCTTGGTATGGTTAAGGGAGGAGGAATAGGCTTTCCCATGCACTTACCCCACCTCAAGGGCAACCCAAGGAATGTTGGTCTATGAGATAAATAACCTGTAACACCTCCTTTACCCATACATATAACAACAGAAGTAACACCCATGCTTTCCATAACACGGGGTACTTTAGCTCAAAGGAACGTCACAATCATAATAATAATTACAAATTAAGTAAACAATAACCATGCATAGATATTAAACTTGATTATACATTGTCTACAATTGAGTTATGAAACTAACCAAGCTACACATGGTTAGACATTATTGAAGACATACATGAAATTTTCTAAACCCATTAGGATCTTCTATTGTAGATGGCACCCCAACATGTCTGTCTTTGGGAAACCTAGATTTATTCCTTGATTTGATCGTCATATGATTTATCCTTGGAGTTTATCTGTACATGTGGGCATCGCTCCCCTAGCCATTCATGCAAAAAAAACTATGTTAGAGTAAGCGGCATTGAGTATTGTTGTAGTACGTAATAACTTGGCAATAAGGAAAAATACATGAAGCTAACTGAATAACAAATTTACATTAACATAACTTAATCTTGGTGGTTGATTGTTGTGTCCTCAACACTTATGCACCAATGGTTAATATAAAGCTCATAGCCTCAACATTAGCATGATGAGGATAAAAAGTATTGCAACTAATTACATGATTCACCATTCACTTAATAATCCTTACTTTAAAGAAATTTCATATTATAATGGCATGATTTATCTAAAATAGAACTGGAAAGCATTAGAAACATATAATAACATTGATGAAAGAAGTATTCAAATTGAAGTACATGGATATGCATATAGTTTAACTTGATCATCATGATAACATAAGCATAAGGAAAACTAAAAAACTCATACTAAATACTCAAAGTGCATGGACCCACTTACCTCTCTCATAGGGAAGATCTTACTTGTTTTCTTTGGGTTGATGAACTCCTAGTCACATTCTTGGAGTTAAGGAAACCTAATTATCTTGTTCAACCCAATTAGATTCATTAACAATAATATTCGTCTTAGATTCTAGGGTTTAATGATTCTTTAAACCCTAATTACACTAAGTCTAATACTTCGTAAAAACCAAAACAAAATATGCCTTGAAACCTAGTCCAACTTCTAGATCTCAAAAAACTGAGCAAAATTCATATATGGGTCATTGTCATCTGACATCTGTAGCCTTTTCTATGAATTTTAGTAGGTTAGACTCATATCAACCAATTAGAGTCGAGATAAACCAATTTAAATCTATTCCATAAAACACTAAAGTTGGAAAGAAAAATCAGATAGAAGGACCCATATGCCCTTGCATTATTAATTGAATCTTGTACACGTGATACGGTAGAAAAGACTAATGGCCTAAGCTTATGAATCACGGCTAAAATCAGATGAGAACATTCCAAAGATGAGAATAAGAAAGCGTATGTGATACATAAATCAAATATACTGGGATATTATTGGGAAAAGAACACTTGGTATGTTCATCTTCTTCGATTACACCTCAAACCTTTCAAACCAGGTTTTGAAACTTGATCGAACTACGGATTCCAACACATAAAAGGTTTCCAGTGGGATCCCTTCACTTTTCCGGATCTGTCGACCCCAAAGAGAATGCTAGGAGGAGCATTCGAGCACCACTACTATGTGCCACCATGGCTAGTAGGTTGGAGAAGGTAGTAACAGAGAAAAAGTGATGAATATCACATAAAGAATGCATTTATTGAGTGCATAGAAACTAGCTGAAGTTAAATGTACCAACATCATTATCTCTTGACCCTCAAAACCGTGAGTATCACTAAGAAGTCCATGAAAATAGAGCAACTAGGCTCGAGTTTGAAAAACCATAATATGACGATGGTGGAAGGAACGAGGTAGACACCTATATTTGCATTGGTCTTCTATAAGTAAAGGGAGGGTTTTCATGAAGAAACTGTCACTAGAGAAGCTAGTTGTAGGTCAAGCTTTACTAGTATAAAAACTGGTTCGTAGGTGGATCATTTGGTAGGGACTCACCGGAAATGGGTACATCGGAATGCTAGAAGGGTATACGAGGAATCTTACTTGAGGTGTAATTCAACTGGAAAGGTTGGAGCTTCATGCTTGAGCTTGCTATCTCGGGGGGAGAAGCTCTAATCTATGGCGGCTCTTCGGCTGGTCTTGACCAAAATTGGAAGCGGAGGAAGCTTACTTGTAGTCGTAGTTTGCTTTCCTGGTTGCTATACCTCGGTGCTATGGGTTTCCGTGGTGGAGAGGAGAGGGATTTTGGGCGTTTTTGCAATAGATGCTTATAGAGGTCTAGTTATGGCTTACTAGATTCACAGAGACCTCCCAAATCCTTTGGTATTGAGATAAGAGGAAGATGTTGAGGGGATACTGAGATATGGCCAGGCGAAAATCGGGTCTTGTTCCCTCCTTTGTGCGGACTCTGTGTGAGGTAGGGGACATAGTCTTTCCCATCCTATATGTATCTAAAGGCTTTGGAGGAGCCCTATTCACTTAATCTGTGTGTGACAAGTTGTATCTAGCTGATTATCACATACTTTGGTAAAAATTGGGATAATCATATATATTATCAAACGATTAGGTCACAAATTAACATTATCTTTCCCTTTCTTATTAATATATTTTGAAGCATCTATGAATATCCAAATCTAACCAAACTTGGTGGATTTGACAACTCAATCATGAGGAATTCAATTATTCAATTATATTTTAGATATGAGTTAGGGAAACATGTGTTTTACATCATTAGATGCTTAAGGTAATTATCACATTTATAATTACTGAAAAGAAATTTTATTACCAAAACTCGATGGAAGCTCTATTATTCTATTACCAACTCATATACCAAATAGTGAGATACATTAGACATGTATGTGGGTCCAAATTATCATTCAACCCTAACTAGTCACCATTACATAATTAGGGTTAGGTTTTTGTGCATTGATTGACATTGATGTGAATAAGTGTTGATGCATTGTGTATATGAGTCATTCAAGGTTCACATGATATCTTTGCATTGTATTAACTCATGCTGTCATATTAATTGATCATGGTATCAACTTAAGTCAACAAATGAAAAAAAAAAGAATTCTTCCAACTTAGGGTTTCACCTTTATTAAATACAAAGAATTTTTGGGACTGAATTTTGAGGGTCGTTACATCACCAAAGGCTATGGGTAAGACTACAAGGTTATGAAACCTTCACTAGAGTTCTATACCATGGAGAGACATGGTTGGAGATCGATCCCACCTTGAGGACAGAGCATGGGCTGTAAGACTACCCTTTGAGTAGGCATGGAGTCAGGGACCTACAAACCACACCAACTATGTGTGGTGGGATAGAATAAGATGTAAAGGCTGAATTATCACATGTGATGTGATGTAGCCCTATTTTAAGACTTCAACTAGTGTCTTATTGCACTTCAATCACATCAATAGTTGTTAGATTACATGTTTCCCTAAATATGCATATTTTTATCAAAATGCACTTATGGACGTTCTTTGTGTGTTTTTTAGGTACTTGGACCACACTTGAATGGAAGGGAGAGAAGGAGGGTGATCTTAGGGTTCCTTCATCATTGGAGGGGTCGAAGGAAGGTCGAAGAGATTCACCAACCTACCCCTAGTGGCCAGGAGTCAACTCAATTAGAGAAGTTCAAAAAAGCTCAATGTTGAAAAGCAAAGTATAGATGAAGACCCCATCATGGGCGTGGTGCCTAGGAACGACCATGCTGGTCAAGTTAATAATTACAAAGAGAACATTATTTGACATTGGATAATAAGATCAAAACTGCGACCATGCCAAGATGGACCCAACACGGTCATGCTAGCTAGAGGCAAAATGACAGTGCCTCCACAGAACGACATGAAATTCCTTAGCTAGAATGGTTGCGTGACTCACCACGACCGTGCAGCCAGTGACCCACCCCGGTCGTGGTGATCACCAAAATCATGCCACCAGCTTTATGAACCCCCAAAAAGCATGAAATTTATTCTCATTTTCCACCTCACTCGTTCCACCTCACCATGACCATTCTACATACTACCCATCATGGTCGTGCTGAACCTAGAAGTAGTTGCACTACATTTCCCATTCTACCCTCCACTTGACCTAGTTCTTCCCCACCACCTATATATACATGGGTGGCATTTGAGATTGAGTTTATCCACTCTTATCTACATCCTAGCCTAACCTATCCCTCTCTACCTCATTCCCGCTACATTTCACCTCCATTCCATCACCTTCCACCCTAAATCCCTTCTTTTAAGGCACTTTCCACCACACATCCATGCCATTCCACCTTAGAGGTGGGAGAAGCTCGATTTGCTACTTCTAGGAGGTGGAGAAGGAGGAGTCTCCACTGAGCTACCGTGTCTTTACACTCCTCTACTCATTCTTATTTCTCCATTTTTGTATTTTCTTGTTCTATGAGTAGCTAGCCCCCTAGGTGGATTGTTTGGGGTCAAAAATGTTAGCTTGATACCATGTTGTAGGAAAGTGATATGTAAACATTGTAATTATGTTTTCTAATGATTATGTTCTATTTTTATCTCCTTTCCCATTAAGTTTGTTTTGTGGTTTGTTCTTGAAATAACCTAGGATTCTAGGGAAATGGCTTATATGTAGATAATTTGTGAATTGCCCTTTGTCCCAATTAGTGGATTCCTAGATAGCTATTTACTTTCCTATGCTTCCTACACCTAGGTGAGAGATATAAGTAGCTAGTATAGAATAATTTATTGTAATAATCTTGGAGGCTTCTCAATTATAGATGGTAGGTTTTATGGGGTCTGAAACCTGATTTCCACCTCCCATTACTACCCTCGACCCCTAATTACTCTAAGAGTTTCTATGCTATAAACCTAGGATTGACTAGATCCTAATTGAATTATACCTAAAACCTAGTACAAGTGAACATCACAAGGGTGGGTAGGAGGTGGTAGGGACTAATTTCCCTATACACATCCCATCACATCCATGGCCAATTTGTAGTTTAGGGAAATTCGTTAATCTTAGTGAAAGAGTAATATTTGCATGTTATCACCCCAACTCAATTGAAAAGTACATTCCCCAAACAACCAACACTTCCCATTATTGCATTAAAACCCTAGTTTGCCTTCTTGCTTAGTTAGTCTCTTTAACTTCCTAGTTAATTGTGCTCACTTTTGCCTTGTTCTTGCTAGTTTATGTCTTTAAATTATCTTTTAGTCATAGTTGCTAGTTTCATGTAGTGTTAGTCTTATCTTTTTGCCTTAGTGTAAGTTTCTTCCTTACTTGATTAGTTTGCCTTTTCATCCTCATTAGAACTAATTGTCTAGGGTTAATATAGGTTTTGATTGCCTTGTTCTCTTTAATCATTTTCTTTCTCAACCTTAGTATAATTAACAAAATCAACCTTCAAACCCTTCAACCCTAGACTCCATAGTAGGAACCTAGCCAAAAATAATCAATATCTAGTGCCCCCTTTCTCTGTAGTTAGTTTAGCTTTGATTGCTATTCTTTATTATTTGTATTTTTTGTGCATGTTAATTTTCTAACTTATTTTCTTTTGTTTGGTTGTGTCTTGTACATGTGATAAGAAACCCATGGAAGACTAGATGGAAGGCCAAAATGCACCTCAAAATCCACTCCATGAATATTTCATACTAGACAACTATAAATCACCAATT
Source organism: Alisma plantago-aquatica (assembly GCA_963693085.1). NCBI lineage: Eukaryota > Viridiplantae > Streptophyta > Magnoliopsida > Alismatales > Alismataceae > Alisma > Alisma plantago-aquatica. The sequence goes on from OY856412.1 coordinate 117,079,940, forward strand.
GCAAATAGAGTTGATCAAATGTTAGGGGAGCGATTCTCCATCCCTCCAGGTCTTCTTGGGCTCCTTCTCACCTTCTATGGATTGGAGAGTGAGAACCTAACAAGCACTTGGATTCCTTTCTTGAATTATTCTCTATCTTTAGGACATTGAAAACAATGACGATTCCATTAAGATAACCTTGTTCTCATTCTCCCTCAAAGACAAGGCCAAAGATTGGTATGACTCAAGAACAAACATCATGAGCTGGGGTGACATGAAGACTGCATTTTTGAAGAAATTCTACTCCATTGCAAGGTTGACATAAATGCGATATCCATAGTGAGTTTTAGTCAAGTCGGCAATGAGTAGCTCCATGATGCTTGTGAGAGATTCTAGAAGATGTTGAGAGAGTGCCCACAACATGAAATTCCTTTATGGCAGCTTGTTCAATCTTTTTACTCCAGTCTCTCTCTAATGGGTGAAGCTACAATAAATTCTTCTTGTGGAGGGCTTTTTTGGCTAAGCCACCTGAGGAGATGTGGCCCTTGTTTGAGTAGTTGGCAGAAAATTCAAGGATCCAATCTTCTAGCATGATAAATGATGGTGACCGATTCTTTGGTGTATTATCTCTGGATCCTAATATTCAATCCCACAATTGATGAAAATTCTCAACAAAATGATGAGATTTATCAAGAATAAAGTTGGAAGTGTTCCTTGTCAATTGGTTAATTTGTTGAGTCCTTTGGTGAAGAAGTGAAGACACCTCATTCTCAAACCTATCCAAAATAAGAAAATTCCAACATACAAATCAAGGTTTGAGGATGAAGTTCTCTCTAGGTTGAAAAGCTTTGATGATGTGCAAAATAATGTTACAAGTCTTGACAAAAAAGTGGAGCATTTCTTTTCAATTGGAAGGAAAGTTGTCCTCCCAACCCATAATGAATTTCAATGAATCAAATGGACCAATGGGTTCCTCCCAAGTTTCCTATAGTCCAAATCCTATGCAAGTGCAACCCACATACCAATTCCAAGGCCATCATAAGCTTTATATGCCTCTTCCACTCCCATCACCACAACCATTTCCCCACTTCACTTACCAACATCAATGTTCTTCCCCACCTCAATTCCAATACCAAGGGCCACCTCCACCTCCACAGACATAAAAAGTTCCCCCTCTCTAGCCTGAGCATGGAAGTGTTGTGACAGTTCTAAGGAGTGGAAGATCTCTTGAGCTTCCCACAAGTCAGAGGAATGTTGATGAAACAAAGCCAGAGAGATCAAGTAGTGATAATTCTCACAGTTGAAGTTAATCTAGTGACACCTCCTATTGAGAATGTGATAACATGTGTTCCACCTTTTACTTCATTTGCAGGTTCTATGTTCCCAAATGTTTCGGCTCATGTCATGCCACCAAAAGGGCATGTGGAAAAAGCGAGCCACCATTCCCTGAAGCATTGATGAGCCTCTGAAATTAAAAAGGAGACAAAAACACATGTTGACATTCTAGAGATGTTTTGGCAAGTGAAGGTGAATATCCCATTGTTAGATGCTATCAAGAAAATTTTATCTTATGCCAAGTTTCTCAAGGACATATGTACTTTCAAGAGGAATTCAATGGGTAGGATGCCAAAGAAAATCAATTGAATAAACAAGTGAACTTTATCATCCAACACTCACTTGTCGTGAAGAGAAAAGACTCAGAAGCCCCACTCATAGTTAGTTACATAGGGGAACATCACATAGACCAATGCCTACTTGACTTGGGATCTAGTGTAAATTTGATGCCATATAGTGTCTATACTGAGCTGGGGTTAGGCAAGTTGAAACCGACTCATTGCAATCTCAAATTGGTGGACCACTCCACAAAAGTGCCTAGAGTAAGAGTAGATGATGTTCTGGTGATTATAGATAAGGAAATAGAAATAATGTTCTTGACTAATTTCATTATTCTAGACATGGATCTGGAGAATAGGAAGATTCCCATCATCTCGGGAAGGCCATTCTTAGCTATGACTGATGTTGAGATATATGTGTGTAGTGGCACAATGACAATCTCTTTTATGGACCTGAAGATAAAGGTCAATATGTTTAAGACCCCAACCCAGTGAGACCGAGATGAGAATGTTGAGCATGGTCACCTAAGGAGTCCAACAGATAATTTAAAAGAAGGAGATTCGAATGGAAGACCTCATGATATATTTTGTGATCAATGGGGCAAGGAAAAACTATCGAATGCAAATGGGAGATGTAGCTATAACAAGAGTGGACACACAATGATTCAAAATGGTTGATTGATTGAAGGAACTACACGAAGCCTGACTGATGGCATGAAACTTAATGCTAGTGGGAGGCAACCCACTTAGGTTTGGGGAATATTTCACTCAAACTTTCATTTTCTATACTTTTTTTTTATTGTTTTTACACTTTTCTAAATAAAGACACACACACACACACTTGTTTTTAATAGTATTTGTCTAGTTTGTAGATGAGCGGTTGAAAAGAGTGACGAAATAGGGAAAATTAGTTGAAATGTGGAAGAAATTTGATGAAAAATCACTTGGGGTTCAAGGATTTGATGTTTTGATGAAATTCAAGTTTAAACTGCCTGCTATAGCACCCATCACAACCATGGTACCATGGAATGGCCGTGGTTGTACACTCAAATGAACATGATAATAAAAAAATCTCAAGGAAGTAACAATGGTCCCTAGAACAGGCATACTAGACAGCATGCCCATGTATCCAGTCAGTCACCATGAACATGTAGCCTAGAACGGCCATGTAGCCAGTGAACCAACATGGCCTCAATGAACAACACATACGTGTTGTTGTGTGCACAATCAACTTAAGTTGGCCAATTGCAACACTTTTGAGTTTACTTCTTCAATTCATTTCCATAACTCCCATGGTTGTGCCACAATCTAGGAACCATTTGATGACTGTCCAACCCCTTATGAGGCCCAATTCTACATCATCCACCTCCAATACAACCCCAAATCACCTCCAACACCTTTACCCTACCCACCTATAATTTCTACCTCACTTTCACCACCAAATCAACCCTTTTCTCTCCATTCCACCCAGTTGTCCAGAACTAAGAAAACCTAGCTTTCTCCTCATTGTTTCACCCAAATACACCCAAAATGAAGAAGGTGATGAAGCAAGTTGTGGATAGGACTAAGAAAGTGACCTCCTATGGCTTTTGGCCCAAACAATGTCTGTTCTAAAACCCTGTTGGCATCTCTTACTCATCCAACACCACCGTCCACCTCTGGCTGTCGTGGTGAAGCACCCCATATGGTGGTGTACCTTAGTTACATCCGTCGATCCCATGGTGGAGTCCACGACTCTACCACAAAGTGGAGGAGATGCGGAAGCCCGACCATCAACTTCTTCAAGGGCATCACCACCAGCTCAACCATTGGCTTCTTTGTGGGAAACACCACCAATTACTTCGGCCCGACCTTTGGCTTCCTCAACCACATCATAGTTGCAACAATAGACACAAGCCTGAAGGCATGTAGTTCTTAATGATGAGGATAAGGAGATGCATGATGCATAATAGGAGGAGGTGTAAACTGAACAACATGAAGATGCTCAAATATGAGAGACAGTCATGTGAAGAAGCCATGACATCTTGAGTTCTTGACATATACGGTGATTGCCGTGATTGTCACTCTCTAAGCATGCCAGAATACAATGGAAGTCCTGGGTTTCTTTACTTACTTTTAGGATGTCATGAGACCCTCAAGTTTGTTTGATGTGATAACTACTATCTAGGAAACATACATTGAGCTGACATGTCAATTCTTTGCAACCTTAGAATAAGTTCATGTGATGGAAAAGAAGCTCTCCATAATGAAAATCGCATCCTTACAACCTCCATACTTGACAAGATATTCACCCCCATCCTAGAAGTAGAATCCCTCCTTAATCAAGGGAGGAGTAAAAATGATTCAAATGTTACTTATATATGTATGTGGAAGAAGCTCACTGGACAAAGAAACTTTGTAGTGGAGAAGTTGAAGACTAGTTTGATCCATAACCCCTTCTTGCACTATGTTCATAAAGTGTTAGCAAGGACTATTTTCATCTGGTATGAAAATCAGGGGAGCTATATAAAAATGATCTTTTTGTGTTAGGTTGGATGGAGAAGGGTAGACATGTAAACCTAAGGGTATTGATTATTAACCATATGAAGACAATTTCATCCAAATGTAAGAATCCTTTTATTATGGGAGGGATTGTGATTTCTATTGCCCTAGCTCTGGGTCATGATGTGTCTGGATACACTAAAGTAGATGGGGGGTGATCGTAGACCTACAATACTTGATTTGCAAGTCTATGATTTCAGTGGTTGACAGAAAGATCATATACCAGGTAAACTCCCCATATGATGGAATCATACTTGTACCATACTGAACCTCTCCTAGGTGAGTATGGCCCAACTCTAGATTTTGTGGATACTATTAGAAGATGGGAGCAGGATAACCCTGGGGATTCATGGTTGCAAGGTCCCGTAGTGTTTCCTAAGGGTTTAGAGAGTCACAGCCACTAGAGCAATGGAGAGTGGTTGAAGAAAGAGAATTGAGGAGGGTCAAAAGAAGAGAGACACAGGAAGATCCATAACAACCTACAATGAATGCCTATGACATGTCTATGATACAAGCACAACTAGAGGGCTTCCAGAGAAATAAGGAGGGAATCATGATGACACATGAGGGATTTTAGAGGTCACAATATGCAATGTGGTTGGATCACCTGCAGATGCACCATCAGATCAACCACATGTATCATTTTCAATAGGCGTAGGTGTCGAGGAACCCCCAATGGGGGGGAGGACTGATGGGGTGCACTGTCCTAGTATTAGAAGACCTACCCACCTCCATAGGTGGACTATTGAGGCAAATACTACAGTATCATCCACCATAGGGAGGAGCACACCTCGAGCCACTATAGCAGTAGTGATAATCTACCCTATCACTACTATACTTAATTGTCATCCTGAGGAAAAAATGATTGAAAAGTTTAGGGTGGTAGGGTTGTACACCCTTCTTTTCACCCTTTTCACATCTCATCTTGCCATTTACTTTTGTTTTCATACTTTATATATATGTTAGGTCTCTATTTGCTTTGCGTACATGCATGCCGTGTAGTTTATTTTCTTGCATTTTTGTGTAATTTTTCAAAAAAAATTCTTTTTGTCATGCATTGCATATCATGTAGTTTTTTGTAAATTTTGTATGTTTGTAGATACAATTTTCTTATTTCTTTATTTTTGTTTCATGAGGAAGTCTTAGATGTGATTGAAGGCGAGCTAGCACCATTTTGGTCAATTTCACCTAAATTTAGAATTTCTTGCCTAAAAGCATGTTTTGAGCCAATCTCTACTTGTTAAATTGAAAATGTTGACCTTTTATAAATACACGCTACATTAACATGATCTATTGCTAAATGGTCTCAATTCTTGATTTTTTACAAGTGAACCACCACTCTCATGCTTATGAATTGCTTAGTTGAATTGTGATTTAAGCAAGCCACAAACACTTAGGGTTTATCGAATCTCATGATAATAATGTGATTTTCATATTGATTTTCATGATAATACTTTGGTTTTCATATTGATCATTCATGTGGTGTGTCATTGCTTGATGAAATTTTTGGGAGTAACCTTCATGTAGGAGATTTCATGTTGAAACCCACACTAGTGACCCCTCATTGACTCACTTTTCTTTCATCATTTCTTATCTTTCTGCCTCATGAAAAGATGCCAAAGAGCACATATTCAGACTTGTCCACCATCCAAAAGTTTGGGGTGGCCATGTCTATATCTCCCCGCTTCACTCTCACCACCATGTGCACTACCTACACTAAGGGCAAAGAAAAATAAAATGAAAATGAAAGATGCTCCTATGTAATAGCATCTAAATAAAATAAAGATGAGTGATCCTATCTAGTATCACTCCAACCTCTTTCCACAACCCCTTTCTTCTATTTGCATGCCCATTGAGCTGGGAATAATAACTAGCTCATTTGCCTTATTTTGCAGCCACGTGGGTTACTTAGTGTGGTTCGACAGTGAGATTGAATGCACAAAGATAAAACACAACCCTAGTCATTTTTTCACTGCCACCACCATGAAATGGTTTACCCGTAGCATTATGAAAGCCATGTAGATTGATTGTGCATTCTATGCCCGACATTTGAAGTGTGTATTCTCAATGCTTTAATCATGTTTGGTTTGTTAAAGAGGAGAGGATATAGGTGAAATTCATGTACTTAGTCATCATTGAGCCCATTTGGTCAATATACATCTATTTCAATGCATTAGTCATTTCTTATTTGTTAAAAAATTGAAGAGAATTGAGTTGGAGCATACTTAAGAACAACTATGTTTTAAGTTTGGTGTGGTGATGCATCCATACTTTAGGGATTCATCTTGTGTTTTATTGCACTTCATTCACATCTATAGCTATTACATTACATGTTATTTCCCTCAATAAGCATATTTCTATCAAAATGCATTCATGGACATTTGTTGCATGTTTTTTAGGAACTTGGACCACACTTGGATGGATGGGAGATAAGGAGGGTGATCCTAGGGTTCCTTCATCATTGGAGGGGTCCAAGGAAGGTACAAGAGCTTCTCCAATCTAACCCTAGTGGCCAATAATAAACTCAAGTAGAGAAGTTCATGAAAGTCCAAAGTTGAAGAGCAAAGTGCAACTGAAGACCCCAACATTGTTATGGTGCAAAGGAATGGCCGTGTTGGTCAAGTTAAAAATCACAGAGAGAGCATCAATTCATCATTGAAAAAGAAGATAAACACCACAATCATCCCATCCAGAATGGCCATGCCAGGTTGGACCCAACACGATCATGCCATCCAGAGTGGTTGTGTTGGTCAAAGGTAGAATGGAAGTGCCTCCACCGAAGGACTAGGAATTCCTTAACTAGAATGATCGTGTGACTCACCACATTTGTGCATCCAATGACCTACCACAGTTGTGCCACCATCTTTCCAAACCCCCAAACAACCTAACATTTATTTCCATTTTTCACCTTACCCATTCCACCACACCACTATCATTATACATTCTACCCATCACAACTGTGCTTCCCATCATGACCATGCTACCAGAAAACCTAGTTGTAGTTTGCACTACATTTCCATTCTACCCTCCGCTTGACCTAGTGCTTCCCCACCACCTATATATACATGGGTGGCAGTTGGAGCTCAAGGTTAGCCACTCTTAGTTGCCTCCCAACCTATCCTATCACTCTCTACCTAATTCCCACCCCATTTTACCTCCATTTCCATCACATTCGGCAAAAATCCCTTCTTTTAGGGTTTTTGGCCACTTTCCGTCATGCATCATTGACATTTCACCTTGGAGAGGAGGGATAAGCTTGAGATGCTGCTTCTAGGAGGTGGAGAAGGAGGAGTCTCCACTGAGCTACCATGTCTTTCCACTCCTCTACTCATTCTTATTTCTCCATTTTCATATTTTCTTGTTCTATGAGTAGCTAGACCCCTAGGTGGGTTGTTTAGGGTCAGAAATGTTACTTTGATACCATGTTGGTGGTAAGTGATATGTAAACATTGTAATTTCATTTGCTAATTATTATGCTCTATTTTTATCCCATTTTCGATAAACTGTTGTGGTTTGTTCTTGAAGTCACCTAGGATTATAGGGAAATTGCTGTCCTCTGTTGAAGATTAGGGAAATTGTGTTTTATTGGTTCAATCTTCAAAGGGCGGTGTTGAGAGGTACTTCTAGGATCTGTATGGCATCATGGTGGCCAAAGGGGTATGGGGTAGATACTGGGAGATCTTGGGAGGATATCGTGGAGTGATGGTGGCAGCACAGGTCTGTCGTGGTGGCTGGTGAGATCCAACACAGAGCGCTGGCGTCGAGGTCCGTTTGTGCTGTAGGTTGGGCTTGAGTAGGTTGATGGCCTATAGATCTATGAGCATGGAATCACGGAGGGAGGAAAGATTTGGCGATGGTTACAGACCTAGGATGCAGGGCGACTGGGATTCTCAGCGGCAGATTAAGGACCATATTGTTGCTAGAGTTGCAGGTAGTCAGGGAGGAGGTGGTGCTTTGCGGCTGATGTGGTTTGCTGTGTAGCTGGTGGATGGGCAAGGTTTTATAGAGGCGCCGACCCTAGGGTGCGCGTCCAGGGAAGCTGACGTAGTGGATGGATGGCACTGCACATGGAACACTGGTTGTTTTCTTCTTGATCATCGTCTGCAACGCCCCATCGTCACAGTCTCTCTGCCTTGCAACGGTTGATCACTAATTATGGCACAAGGCCAGACGGTGAGGGAGAGGGAGAGGGAGAGAAAGCAAGGTCTTGGAGAGGCGAGAGGTGAGGACGTCGGGCGTTTCCCTGCCGGTTTTGTGTTGCAGCGGTAACAGCCGCATCCCAGACACGTGGGCGTGCGGTTAGGGTAGAAGACCTATTCTAAATGGGCCCCAATCAAGTCCCTTAATTAGATTGCAAATAAATACTAGTAAGTTTCCTTATGCAATGGTGTTACTACCACTATTCATTTCTCCTAATTCATTACTCTGTTTCTAATGTAATATTGAATGATGGTTTAATAGCAATTGGTCTAATTACTAAAAATATTTACTTTTCTAATTTATTAGTCTAAAGTAGTAAAAGGAATTATTTACTCTACAAATAAATACTAAAATTATTAGTACTATTCTATATGATTCCAAGGCTAAGAAATTATATTGGAATTCAATTATTTACTTCTGGGTCCCTAGAGGGATGACTATGCCAAATGAGGATAAATTGTATTCTAGAGCTTGAGTATCAAGATATTTCCAATGGGAGATAAATGTGAGTGCAATTTAGGAAAAGGAAATTCAATTTTTTTGAAGGATTACAAATCATAGTTCAAAATTTTAATTTAGTCCCAAATTTCAGTATGTTACAGTTTATATCCTAGAAACCTAGGTTTGACTAGATCCTAATTGAATTATACCTAAACCCTAATCGAAGTGAGCCTCACAAGGGTGGGTAGGAGGTGATAGGGACTAATTCCCCTATACACATCCTATCCCATCCATTAGTTTAGGGCAATTCATTAGCATCTATCTTGTGTTTGGTTTGGTAATGTAAATGCAAGAGTAATGTTTGCATGTTATCCCCCCAACTCAATTAACAAGTAAATTCCCCCAGACAACCCACACTTCCCATGATTACATTAAAACCCTAGTTTGCCTTATTGCTTAGTTGATGCTTGCTTAGCTAATCTCTTTACCTTCCTAGTTAATTGTGCTTGCCTTTGCCTTGTTATTGCTAGTTTTGGCTTTTAATTATCTTTTAGTCCTAATTGCTAGTTTAGTGTAGTATTAGTCATGTCTTGTTGCCTTAGTGTAATTTTCTTCCTTACTTGCTCAGTATGCCTTTTCTTGCTCATTAGAACTAGTTGTCTAGGGTTAATTTAGGTTTTGATTTCCTTGTTATCTTTAATTGTTTACTTGCTCAAACTTGGTCTAATTAACAAAATAAACCTTTAAACCCTTCAATCCTAGAATCCATAGTAGGATCCTAGACAAAACTAACTCAACTCTAGTGTCCACTCTCTCCCTTGGGTTTGTTTCCTAACTTTACACTTTCCTATGATACAACACGACCTCGTGCACTTGCGGGTGTAGTGTGTTAGTTTGTGTGGAAGAGCCTTTTAGGACTCTTAATAAATTCAAAATACCCTTGCCTTTGAAGTGCACATCTAACCAGAATCAATTGATTTTGATGTGCAACCTCAAGGGCTATATATATGTATGTATATATATGTGTGTATATATGTATATATATATCATCTATTCCACCATAGTCGTGGTTGCAGGCCATGAGATAGATCTAGAGGTTTTGAACGATCCCTCCAAACAGAGTGAGGAATGATAAAATAAAACAATTTACATGTAACCTTTCTTATTAAGAATCATACTTCATTATTGGATATTATCAATGTTCATATATCCTTAAAGTACTCAGTTCTTTTTCTCTTTCTTTATACTTAGACTTTTGTTTATGGTTCTTGTTTACCCTCCCATCATAGGTTGATTGTAGGTTGAATTTTATATCACAATGTGGATTTTCTTGACTTTGTCTGGGAGGTATAAGCGTATAAGTTTTCATTCATTCTTTCTATTTTCAATTTACACTAATAGTTTGTAATAGGTCCTCCTTGAAAGATGTACATTTTTGAGTTTGAACATTTACTAAGAAGAATGTAACTTGAATGTTTGTTGTTTCAAACAAATGTGTGTGGCTTGAAAATTATATGCTTGATGCTTGTTACATAACACCCAAGTCTTAATCTTCATGATTAGTGAAAACTTGGGTTTTTTTCATGTGGTATCAGATCATGGTTAGGAAATCACATGGTTAAAATACCTAAATGATAAAAAATGCATTTCAATGTGGATAAATTTTAACTATGATTCTCTTTTAAATGAATACTTACAAAGGGAAAGAGTTTATTGCACTAAATAGCTTGTAGGAGGAAGCTTAGAATGGCTTACCATTCCCAACCAACCCCAGGAATGCGAAGTGTCTTCCCACACCCTATTCAATTAGCATATAGTACACATAGATAGAGTAGAAAGTGCACTACCAAAGGAATATACTGGTTACCTGGTACCTAACCTATATTGTTGATACTCATAAACTCAACCTATTATGTTGTAAGATACATATTACCCAATGATGAAATACCTAGACCATGAAGAAACAAAATCAAAATAGAAAGATATGATAGTGAACATCTAATCCACTTAGAAGAGACTATGGAATCCTCCATTACCTACATGTGTGGATACATTTAACTTGACCAAAAGGATGTGCATGCTTTATGTTCCAACTACTTTCTGTCCATGGATCACCAAAGTGCATAGTAGCCCCACCCTACTTTATGAAAATGATATATCCCAAACCAAGATGGATTGCCATTTTTCATACACTTATATATGTAGGATGAGTGGAAAACAACACATCAATTCTAAGGAGCCACCTTATACAAGAAAAATCATTCATGGATTTCCACGGGATCCCTACATGGGAAGCATTAGGGTCACGGTGGAGAACAGATCAAGGATTAGGGATTCTAAAATGAGTAGCATGTGAGTTACATGTGTGTTTGATGAATCTATTTGTCTAATTATGTAATGAATAATTTAGTTGTGGAAGGAACTTAATTTAGTAGCTTTTATGTTTTCTCTACTCATCCTTACATGTACATTGAAGTTGGGCCATGTAAGAGATTGATAGTTTAAAGTTAATTTGTGCCAAATCTTTGTAGAATTTCAAGATGTCACATGGTCAACCTAAGTTGGGAAATGTCCCACGTGAAGTGAATTCATGAAGGATACTAAAGAGATGCAGAAAGAAATACAACAAGGCAGAGTCCACCCACTCCACAAGGCCCAAACAAAGGAGCATATCAATGCCAAAGTTATTGGAAATCCATCCACCCAACTGTTCTAGAATGCATATTCTTGACATGTCAGAAGAGTGGATCCTAAAGATAAATTATATTTTTCAATGCTTATTCCTGAGGAAGGAGAAACCAACTATGCCACCTTTAAGCTGGATGATAATTCTAAAATTTGGCGGGAGAACCTTCAAAACGTCTCCTTTTATGACACCCCAATCATCTCAAGGGATAAATTCAAGGAAACATTTAATGATCAGTCTTACCTTGAACAAGTCCAAGGTTGAAAATTTGAGGAATTTTTGAATCCGCAACAAGGGAGACAGTAGCTGAATACACCAATCGATTCATATATTATAAAAGTATGATACACAACTAGTATAGGATGAAAGGACCCTTGTCGCGAGATGATGGAGCTAGGACTTACACCAAAAGATTTTCAGTCTTCCAATGGGAGTCCCAGAATTCTATCACCAAAAACCCTAGAGAGGATTGATGTCTTCCCTAGGTTTACCTAGAACTGGTGCTTAGATAACAACTCCAACCCCATAAGAGTATGGAAGCCTTATCATAGTACAGATTTAGGATCGAACCCAAAAGACAACGGTCTTGTTGCAAGCAACAAGATGGAAAATGTACAACACTTCACTTAGTTATTTTACTAATTGGCACTTATATCAAAAGGTTGGATTTTGATTGGTTTTTAGACTAAAGCATGAAAAGTAAATAAAGCAAGTAAAACTAAGATTTAACAAATGATGATGAATCACTGGGGTTAAGCAGGTATTCACCACCGCTACACATGCATTGTATATGTACTAAGCAAGCAAGACTTATAAGCTAGATGCATGGATGTTCCACAAGACCGATGCCTTATAAGACAAGAGCGATGCATTGCATCCAAGGATGTTCCACAAGACCGATGCCTTGTAAGACAAGAGCGATGCATTGCATCCTTCGATGTTCCACAAGACCGATGCCTTATAAGACAAGAGCAATGCATCACATCCTTCAAGGGTTAAGTAGCTCTCATTCGGTACATTTCTACGTGTCAATGAAGATATGTAGTCTTCCAAAGAGAGAATCTTACTCAACCTCATGAAACGTGCATCTAAAACTAACAAGCGAGCGATAATTATCAAATCGAATAGTATCTTTGTAGGCCTAGTCTCCTATTCGGATAACCTAGCTACGAGAAGTGCGGGAATGTTGCAACGCCAGCCATTCCCGATCAAATGGTCACATGCTTTACATCATTCCCCTCGCAAAGCGTGTTCCTCGACTTACCAAGGTTACTTCCATACAGATGGAAGTGCAACGGATGATAGTGAGTTTACTCCACTCTTTGAGATACACTCCTAGACACCGAAACGGATGCGTGGTGGATACACACACCAGAAACCAACACTAAATCGGTATTCGAGTCTCGAGAGCGGTCGTAGACAAACCACAACAAAAGACAATAGATGCATACAAGAACGTGGCCATCATTCAAGCATGTATGGAACGATTTAGTATTAAAACGAAAGGATAACATCTTTTTAGTACAAAGTACAAGACATGGGCAGCGGGGCTAGTCCCCGCGCCCCAGTGGATGGAACTACTCGCTCCTCATAGAGGGAGCAACAAAGGAGGAGGCAAGAAGAGATAGAAAGAACATCATCTCCATTGAGGAGAGAAGGTTGAACCCTTGGTGGAGAGAGCAACGATCTCCACCCTTCATGGCTTGCTTGACGACGGATCTTCTCCTCTCACCTTCTTTGTTGATGAGAGAGAAGGTAGCTTTGTAATGGAACGTGAGTCTCAGACCGGCAGCCTCGGGCGGTGGATGGAGTTGTTCTGGTACTAGAGAGGCAGCCTCTGGATGTCTGGACTCTCCTCAGGGATGGCCCTTGAGGTCTTATTTATAGGCCTTGAGTGAGGTCAAACGGTCTGGAGACCGTTTGGGTTCACATGGTCTTGAGATCGTTTGGCGTCAAACGGTCTTGAGACCGTTTGGCGTCAAACGGTCTTGAGACCGTTTGGCGTCAAACGGTCTTGAGACCGTTTGGCGTCAAACGGTCTTGAGATCGTTTGGCGTCAAACGGTTTTGAGATCGTTTGACGTCAAACGGTCTTGGGACCGTTTGAACTCCATGCGGTCTTGGGACCGTTTGAACTCCATGCGGTCTTGGGACCGTTTGAACTCCATGCGGTCTTGGGACCGTTTGAACTCCATGCGGTCTTGGGACCGTTTGGCTTCATGCGGTCTTGGGACCGTTTGAACTTCATGCGGTCTTGGGACCGTTTGGCTTCATGCGGTCTCGGGATCGTTTGGCTTCATGCGGTCTCGGGACCGTTTGAACTCCATGCGGTCTTGGGACCGTTTGGCTTCATGCGGTCTCGGGACCGTTCGGCTTCATGCGGTCTCGGGACCGTTTGAACTCCATGCGGTCTTGGGACCGTTTGGCTTCATGCGGTCTCGGGACCGTTTGAACTCCATGCGGTCTTGGGACCGTTTGGCTTCATGCGGTCTCGGGACCGTTTGAACTCCATGCGGTCTTGGGACCGTTTGGCTTCATGCGGTCTCGGGACCGTTTGAACTCCATGCGGTCTTGGGACCATTTGGCTTCATGCGGTCTCGGGACCGTTTGAACTCCATGCGGTCTTGGGACCGTTTGGCTTCACTCGGCCTTGAGGTTGGTTTATTCTTTTATGATTTTTTTGTGCTTTTTCTGCAAGTGTAAAAGGAAAAAGTAAGTTTGATGATGTATTTACAAAAAGGGGTAAAATTAGGTTTATGTACCGTATAAACGTAAAAAGAGTATGGAAAACTAAAGAAAAAGACTAAGATAAACTACTAAAATAGGAGGTTATCACCCCCCTAACTTAGAGTCTAGCTTGTCCTCAAGTTAGATAGAGCTGAGACATGAAATGGCGAGGCGATCTTAATTAGGGTCTCCATACTCTTGCTTCAATTCTTGACCTGAGTTCCCCAGGGGTCATATCGAGGCTTATTGCATGCCTTGATTCTTTTGGATTTCGAGAGTTGCTTGGATCTCAGGGTTTTTCCGTATCTCAAAATTTGCCTTGGGACCACATTTATTTTGTGCATGCCGTTGACTCTAATCAACTTTATACCTCTCTGGAAACCTACTGGAAGCTAGAGAGGGTATGAGGGTTGGCTAAAGGCTTTGAAGTGTAGCTCCCCTTCGAGTGGGGGAGGGGCTGTCTATGCTTTTTAGGATCTCACTACTGGGCACGACACATCTGCCTTTATGAGGGCAGCTGAATGTACCGGCCGGGCAAGTCCTTTATGAGCCTTTTCATATACTTGGAACTTTTAGGGTTTCACTACCGGACGCGACACATCTGCCTTTGTGAGGGCAGCGGAATGTGCCGGCCGGGTGAGCCCTTTATCAGTTCTTTGTATAGGTCCTTATGCGTGGCACAACTCTCATGATTTTATTCGTCTCTCTGGCTTTTATTCAAAAACTCACAGGCTTGGGTTTTGGAATGAGGATTTATTTTGGGCGGCCAAGCCTCTTTTATATTGAAGAGAGGAAAGCTGTTCTTAAAGTTTTTCAGCATGCACTTATTTGGTTTGTGGTCCACTTGCAGAACTTTTTGATTCGGAAGTTGCCTAATTTCCCTCTCATCCTCGAGATCTCGGCTTATTTCTGCCCTGATTTTGACCTGTGGAGAGTCAGATAAAGAATTGAAGCAAAAATACGGGATCCATAGTAGGTGGAAATTGATAAATCGCCATTTGATATCTGAGTGCTATTTACTTGCAGAGACTAACATGATTCTAGGGTTAGTTGAGGTGACTATATATATATATATATTTTAGGGAATTGTAAAAAGGAAAAGGGAGTATAGAAGTTGATACCTAGCCCTTGTCTAATGAATCCTCCCCTAACTTATCACACACTCTGTCCCCAGAGTGGCAAAGTGATAGGTTGAGAAGTCATTAGTACAAGGGCTGCGAGTTAAGGCAGATTTTCGGTAGCCCCTGGAGATCGGAGTAGAGTGGATGCGAATTGCCCTCGTAAAGATGGGGGCATTTGTGGCAGAAGGCTGGGCGATTGAAGTGCTCATTGCTGTATGCCTTGGAGTGCTGACTCAGGAGCTCCATTAATTTCGTAGCGCACTCTTTTGCAATTTTGTCTTGATATTGTCTAGCAGATCCTTTGCTTGATCATACTTCAAGTTACTGTGGTAGCCGCTGCCTTCGACATCAGTTTCCTTGGGATGTCCTACTTCATCATCCATGGATTAAGTCAGGTAGCTGCTATTCTCAATATTGATTCCATCTTCCATGTTGCCACTAACTGGAGGATGGTCTTTGTTGCAAGTGCTGCTTGATATGTGCTGCTTGGTTACACAAAAGTTCACGATATCTTTGTCCTTCAGAAGTAGCTCAAATACAAATACATCTCCAAACCTCAGATCGTTTTCTATCTGAAAGTCATACCAACCAACACCCTTTTGGATATCCTACGATTCCCATCCTGATAGTGAAAAAGTTTTACGGGAAACTGCTTTGCTGAATAACTAAGCAATGCTCGACCAATTCCCCAAATGTTGTTCAGCTTCACAAATTGAGAGGGAATGCGCAAGTAAGTATTTTTAGAAAAGACGTGATGTTGCAGCCTTGCGCTTTCCCTCTGTCTCTTGGGCAGAGGAGTCTTCATCGGGGTTCAGTGTGTAGTCCGAACCTTCATCATCGTTCGAAAAGATGTGCTCGACGTCTTCTTCAGGAGCCTCACCCAGGCATTTGGTGAGGCGGGTTATTTTACACAGGACGTCAATGATCTTGGTCTTGGGAGGGACGACTCTGGTGGTGTTGTAAGTGTCCCTTATTTGTATGAGCCTGTCTCGCTCCTCCATCATCTGCTCCCTTGTCGGAGTAGGGGCAGTTCCGGATCCGGAAGCCTTGTTTGACGCCACTTCTGAAAAAAGTATGAGTTTCGTAATTTAGAGAAGATTTGAGACAGTTTAAATTTGATATGTAGTTATATCTTTTACATTTTATGAAAGCAAAAACGAAACGAAGACCGAACGGTTTCAGGACCGTTTGGTTCCAAACGGTTTCAAGACCGTTTGGTTCCAAACGGTTTCAAGACCGTTTGGTCCCAAACGGTTTCAGGATCGTTTGGTTCCAAACGGTTTTGAGGACCGTTTGGCCTCAAACGGTTTCAAGACCATTTGGTTCCAAACGGTTTGAGGACCGTTTGGCCCCAAATGGTTTCAAGACCGTTTGGAAAGCGAAGAGTCGCAGGTCGCCGGCGCGGGAGAAGGTGGAACGGCGTGAAGGTGAAGAACGCGCCGGCGCCTTCGACAAAGACGAAAACGATGAGAGAACGGCGACGGCGATGAAAGCGGTGGAAGAGTCGGTGAAGTCTTTTGACAGCGACGACGATGGCGAAGAGAGAGACGTCATGCGATGGTAAAGGAAACGGCAACTGGCGCCATGATGGTGATGACAGAACGGCGCGGCGATGAAGGCGATAGAAGAGTCGGTGAACTCGGTCGATAACGACGGCGATGGCAACGTAAGCAGCGACTGGCGATGGAATGAGCAGCGTGGAGTCGCCGGACTACCTTGCGGAAGGTGGACGGAAGGGTGACTTTGCGCGGATGCAACAGGAGCAAAAAGGGAAGCTCTTCGCATGAAAATTCTGGAGAAATCGAAGGTTCGAAGAGAGAAAGACGGAGGGGTAGGGTCGATATTTATAGTGATAGGTGGGTGACCTTTTGTATTCCAAACGGTTTGAAGACCGCTTGGTCCCAAGCGGTCTCAAGACCGTTTTGGTCCCAAACGGTTTTAGGACCATTTGGTCTCAAACGGTTTCAAGACCGTTTGGTCCCAAACAGTTTGAGGACCGTTTGGTCCCAAACGGTTTCAGGACCGTTTGGTCCCAAACGGTTTGAGGACCGTTTGGTCTCAAACGGTTTCAAGACCGTTTGGTCCCAAACGGTTTGAGGACCGTTTGGTCCCAAACGGTTTCAGGACCGTTTGGTCCCAAACGGTTTCAGGACCTTTTGGTCCCAAACGGTTTGAGGACCGTTTGGTCCCAAACGGTTTCAGGACCGTTTGGTCCCAAACGGTTTGAGGACCGTTTGGTCCCAAGAGGTTTGAGGACCGTTTGGTTCCAAACGGTTTGAAGACCGTTTGGAGTCCAAACGGTTTCAAGACCGTTTGGCTCCAAACGATTTGGAGACCGTTTGGAGGGGCACAAAGGGTTTGTATATTTTTATGTTTGTTTTTGAGTATGTATATTATTTTTTTGTATTTTGTTTTATGAATTTTTATGTTGTTTGTTTTATGTATTGTTTTTGTAGTTTTGATTATTTAGATTTTTTTGTATTTTTAGATTAATGATGAAAGAACTTAAAGAAAGCAAAACAAATTCAAAAGAAAAATAAAAGACTAGAAATTAGAGAAGGTGATACTGAGGTCTTGGGTTGCCTCCCAAGAAGCGCCTTGGTTTTACGTCACTGGCTCGACGAAACTGTAAGGTTGTTATGCTGTGGGCGTAGCATCTCTGATATCGAGGGTTTGTTGATGTGTTTTGTCTTCCTGAGTGTAGTATCTTTTTAAACGGTGCCCGTTAACCGTTCGTTCTCCTCCGTTGTTGTCGATGATAATGGCGGCTCCAGTTGGGTAGATATGTTTTATGGTGAAGGGTCCGGACCATTTTGTTCGGAGCTTTCCGGGGAATAATCTGAGCTTGGAGTTGAATAAGAGCACTTTGTCGCCAACGGCAATATCTTTTCTCTTAAGATGTCCATCGTGCCACATTTTTGTTTGCTCTTTATAGATTCTGGCACTGTGATATGCTGTCATTCGGAGTTCTTATAGCTCCTGTAGCTGGAGTTGTCTGTTCTCCCCTGCGCTTTTAAGGTCGATGTTTAGTTGCTTGATGGCCCACCAGGCTTTATGTTCCAGTTCTACTAGAAGATGACATGATTTGCCGTACACCAAACGAAACGGAGTTGTTCCAATTGGTGTTTTGTAAGCAGTACGGTATGCCCAGAGGGCGTCAGGAAGTTTGGTGGACCAATCAGTGCGGTTTTTATTCACTGTTTTTTCAAGAATCGCTTTTATCTGTCTATTGGATACTTCTACCTGGCCACTAGTTTGTGGGTGGTAAGGTGTGGCAACTTTGTGATGGACTCCGTATTTTCTCAGTAACGCTTCGAAACTTCGTTCCAGGAAATGGGTCCCGCCATCAGATATGACCGTTCTTGGAACTCCAAATCTCCGAAAAATAGTGTCTTTGAACAATTTGACAACAGGTTTGGAGTCATTGGATACGGTGGGTATAGCTTCGACCCACTTTGAGACGTAATCCACTGCGACCAAAATGTAAGAGAAGCCATATGATGAAGGGAAAGGTCCCATGTAGTCTACCCCCCATACATCAAACAGTTTAATTTCCTGCCACATGGTAAGAGGCATTTCATCCCGTTTTGATATGTTGCCCGAAAATTGGCATTTATCACAGGCTTTGACAAAATCATGTGAGTCTTTTGATATGGTGGGCCAAAAGAAACCAGATTGTAGAACTTTTATGGCAGTTTTCTTGGCGCCCATGTGCCCCCCCGTGGGTCCGGAGTGGCAGTGTTCCAAAACTGAGGTTATTTCTTCTTCTGGAAGGCACCGACGAAAAAGTCCGTCGGCACAGAGGTAAAATAAGTAGGGTTCGTCCCAATGATAACGTTTTATATCATGAAGGAATTTCCTTTTATCCTGATATGAAGCAGACGGGTGGATGATCCCTGTGGCTAGATAATTGACGATATCAGCAAACCAAGGAAAACTATGAGTGGCCTTCATAAGCTGATCATCAGGAAGAGAATCCCTGATAGGGATTTTATCTTTTTCTTCAACCTCGATTCTGCTGAGGTGATCGGCTACAACGTTCTCTACGCCACTTTTATCTTTGATTTCTAGGTCGAATTCTTGAAGCATTAATACCCAGCGGATGAGCCTGGGTTTGGCGTCCTGTTTCTGGATCAGATGTCGGATAGCAGAATGGTCAGTGTAGACGATGACTTTAGAGCCGATCAGGTAAGAGCGGAATTTTTCGAAGGCATAGATGATAGCCAAAAACTCTTTTTCCGTGGTCGTGTAGTTTTTCTGTGCTTCGTCAAGAATTTTTTATGCATAGTAGATGACATAGGGTTTCTTATCGATCCGTTGTCCTAAAACGGCTCCTATGGCATAATCACTTGCGTCGCACATGATTTCGAATGGTTGCGACCAGTCTGGAGCCCTTAGAATAGGTGCGGAAATTAATGCTTCTTTAAGGGTAGAGAAACTTCGCATGCATTCTTGGTCGAAAATGAACTCGACATCTTTTGTCAGGAGTTGGGTCATGGGTTTAGCTATTTTCGAGAAATCTTTGATGAACCTTCTGTAGAACCCTGCATGACCTAGGAAAGCTCGAACGCCCCTTATGTCCTTCGGAGGTGACAACTTTGAGATAACATCAATCTTTGCTTTGTCGACCTCAATTCCCCTATCACTTACTCTATGTCCGAGGACGATACCTTCTGTTACCATGAAATGACATTTTTCCCAATTCAGGATAAGGTTTGTTTCCTTGCAACGTTGCAGGACTCGTTCAAGATTATTTAGACAGTTATCGAAAGAATATCCATAGACAGAGAAATCATCCATAAAGACTTCCATAACAGATTCGGTCAATCCGGCGAAGATGGCAGACATGCAGCGTTGGAAAGTAGCAGGAGCGTTACATAGCCCGAACGGCATTCTTCTGAAAGCATATGTCCCAAAGGGACAAGTGAAGGTGGTTTTTTCTTGGTCCTCTGGATGTATGGGTATTTGGTAGAACCCGGAGTAACCATCGAGATAACAGAAATACTTTTGGTGGGCCAAGCGCTCTAGGACTTCGTCAAGGAAGGGTAGAGGGTAGTGGTATTTTCTTGTAGCTTTATTCAACTTCCTATAATCGATGCACATTCGCCACCCCGTTACAGTCCTAGTAGGTACAAGCTCATTTTTATCGTTGATCACTACAGTAGTGCCCCCTTTCTTTGGGACAACTTGAACTGGACTGACCCACTGAGAGTCAGAGATAGGATAGATCATGCCAGCTTTGAGTAGTTTGAGGACTTCCAAACGGACTACCTCTTTCAAATTTGGGTTCAGTTTTCTTTGATGTTCACGAGTGGGTTTAAATTCTTCAACCATAGGAAGCTTATGCATACACAGAGCCGGGTTTATGCCTGTGAGGTCGGTTATTTTATAACCAATGATCTTTTTGTGCCTCCTTAGTTTGTCCAGAAGTTTGACTTCTTGGTCTTCGGTAAGGGTGGAGCTGATAATAACTGGGCATAGCTCTTCCTTATCCAGGAAAACATATTTAAGCCCTGTAGGTAAAGTCTTCAATTCAGGGGTTTTTGATGGTTCTGCTGCTTCAATGGAAGTGATGGCTTTAAGCTCTTCAAAAGTAGCCTTTGGTGCTTCTTCTATCTTTTCTAGGTATTGGATGCATTGCTGGACTAGTTCATTTGCAGAGAATTCAACTTCTGGATTGATAAGAGCATTCTCAAGTTCGTCAATTGGCTCGGAGATTTCTAATTGCGACATTTGTTGAATTGCGTCTAAAAGAAAGACTTCTTCTTGGATGCTGGGACCTTTCATGCTATCAAGGACGCGGAATTGAATTGCTTCTTTCCCGAGCCTAAGAATGATGGTTCCGGCTTCGACATCGATTAGCGCTCTGGCTGTAGCTAGGAAAGGCCTACCGAAAATGATCGGATACCTTAAGTCTTCTTTAATATCCATGATGACAAAATCACATGGAACGTAGGCATCCTTCCCTATCCTTACTGGGTTATCTTCGATGATTCCCAACGGTGCAGTTATGGTGGAGTCGGCTAGTTGAATAGTCATTGCTGTAGGCAGCAGGTCAGTGAAACCAAGGCGTTGGCACATTGAGTAGGGCATAATGGATATACTAGCCCCGAGGTCAGCCAATCCTTTCTTTGTGGATGCATTTCCAATGCAACATTGGATTCCGAAGGAACCTGGGTCCTTCTTCTTTTTGGGTAGTTTGTTCAAGATGATGTCAGAAGTGGTTTGAGCGAGCTTGACGGTTTCCTGCTCTTTGGTGATATACTTACGTGATAGCAAAGTTTTGAGATATCTTGCCCATGCTGGTACTTCGGATAGAGCGTCAAGGAGTGGGATGTCAATATAAAGTTTCTTCATTGCTTCCTTGAATTTCTGAAACCTGGCGTCCATTTTTGTTTCTTGCAGTCTGCCCGGATACGGAATCCTTGGTTTGAATTGCGGGACCTTGGATTCTGCAGGTACATGCTCTTTGTTTTTGTCCTCTGTGCCTTCGGGGGATTTCCCAATCTCTTGTTGCGAGATTTCTTTCGTCATAAAAGTGGGCACATCATCATCATCTAGAGTGATCTTGATGGGTTCAGGAAGAATGCGTCCCGACCTTGTGGTGACGACATTCAGCTGTTCGTGATTATTTTGCCCGTATTTAGAGTTTGGATCAGGCTGCCCATCAAAAGTGCCTGTTGGGGGTTTCAATTGTGCAGCAATCTGGGCAAGCTGTGCTTCAACTGCCTTCTATTGAGCTTGTTGGTTGGCCAGCATGGTTTGCTGAGACTGAAGCATTTGTTTTATCAAAGATAGCTCATCTTCCGGTTGTGCAATGACGTTTTTCTGAGGGTTTTTTTGTTGAGACTGTTGAATATGCAATTGCGGGTGAAGCGGGGGATGAGTGTACTGATAGTAGGCTGATTGATTTCTAGGGTAGTTAGCCCTAGGGAAATTGTTCCTTGGGTTCCCTTGATTTTGGTTAAAATTGTTTGGAAATCCAGGAGGCAGCCTACTGTCAAGTCCCCCTTGTGTCTGATGTTGCGGATTCGCAGTTCCAGAGGGATTCCCATACTGGAACCCAGGATGGTTCCTTGGTTGACTGGGATTATAATAAACTTGTCCGGGAATAGTATGGATGGAGTTGACTTGCTCTGGAATCTGATCTTCAGCCTGATTAGTGATGGCCTCATAGGATTGTGGTGGTGGATGCAGATCCATCATCACATTATAGAGCATTCCACAGGAAAGAGTCGGATGATCTAAAGCATGACAAGCTTCACAGGATCCTGTGACGGCTTTGACTTGATGAACCAGCGGGGTTTTCTTCTTATCAATTTCCCCTAGAGTTGTTTCAAGGGTTTGCTGTTTATGAGCGATTGTCTTCAAAGCTTCGGCTATTGACTTTAGTTCCATAGATTCCTCAGCTTTAAAGACTTTAAGGATACCTTTTCCGGCTGACCGCCCCCAGTTGGACTGGTTTTCAGCTCCTAAAGTAACGATTTTCCAGGCATCTTCATAGTTTTTCCTCATGAAATTTCCTCCAGACGAGGAATCTAGGAACTGTTTAATGTCATCGCTTACCCCCCGATAAAAAGTTTCAATCAATTGATTCTGTGAAATTCCATGATGAGGGCATTTGCGTAGAAGTTCCTTGAATCTTTCCCATGCCTCAGCGAGGGTTTCTCCAGGTAGCTGGGAGAAATGGTTGATCTGCCCTCTGATTTCATAGGTCAGCGAGGGTGGAAAGAACTTCTCCAAGAATTTTTCCTCTAGAGGGGCCCAAGTGGTTATGATGGGTTCTCTGTCCAATGAGTTGTACCAACTCAAGGCCCTTCCAGATAAGGTGAAATGAAACAGGTGGAGCATTATTGCATCGAAAGAAATACCAGCTTGCGGGACCAGGCGGCATAATGCCTTAAACCGTTTCAAATGGTCCATGCAATCGTCTCCTGAACCTCCTGAGAAGGAAATTCCTTGCATAATCTGGATCCACTGGGTCCAAATCTCAAAGTTTGGGATGTTGATGATCGGAGGCCGGACCGGGTGGTTGTCTTCGTAATTCTTCGGGACAGCATAATCCCTCAGTTGCTTGTTTCGTAATTCGAGCTGAGCAGCCTCGGTCTCTGCTCTTATGCGGGCTTGCTCTTCTGCTCGTATCTCCGCTTGTATTTGGGCACGGGTGTCTGCAATGAGTTGTGCCCGTTGTGCGGCGATAGCAGCATTAACTCTCTCCATCACCAAAGCGGCTTGATGCTGTTCGTCAGCCATTTGACTAGCGCATTGGCGATTGAGACGGATTCTGCGGTGGAAACTTCTCTCTACCTCGGAGTCGAACTCCGGATCAGGGGAGAATCCTCGATTATGCGGTGATTGCATATACGGGTTCTACCTGAGTAAAGAAAAGAGAACACCTTTAGATAATAGAGACAATATGAAAGCTTCAAGAAGATGATGAGTTATGATTCAAAAAGAAAGTGTAAAAATCCTAACCAACTAGAAAAATAAACTAAGTGAAATACTAACGTTCCGTTGTCCCCGGCAACGGCGCCATTTTTTTATGGAGCTAGGACTTACACCAAAAGATTTTCAGTCTTCCAATGGGAGTCCCAGAATTCTATCACCAAAAACCCTAGAGAGGATTGATGTCTTCCCTAGGTTTACCTAGAACTGGTGCTTAGATAACAACTCCAACCCCATAAGAGTATGGAAGCCTTATCATAGTACAGATTTAGGATCGAACCCAAAAGACAACGGTCTTGTTGCAAGCAACAAGATGGAAAACGTACAACACTTCACTTAGTTATTTTACTAATTGGCACTTATATCAAAAGGTTGGATTTTGATTGGTTTTTAGACTAAAGCATGAAAAGTAAATAAAGCAAGTAAAACTAAGATTTAACAAATGATGATGAATCACTGGGGTTAAGCAGGTATTCACCACCGCTACACATGCATTGTATATGTACTAAGCAAGCAAGACTTATAAGCTAGATGCATGGATGTTCCACAAGACCGATGCCTTATAAGACAAGAGCGATGCATTGCATCCAAGGATGTTCACAAGACCGATGCCTCGTAAGACAAGAGCGATGCATTGCATCCTTCGATGTTCCACAAGACCGATGCCTTATAAGACAAGAGCAATGCATCGCATCCTTCAAGGGTTAAGTAGCTCTCATTCGGTACATTTCTACGTGTCAATGAAGATATGTAGTCTTCCAAAGAGAGAATCTTACTCAACCTCATGAAACGTGCATCTAAAACTAACAAGCGAGCGATAATTATCAAATCGAATAGTATCTTTGTAGGCCTAGTCTCCTATTCAGATAACCTAGCTACGAGAAGTGCGGGAATGTTGCAACGCCAGCCATTCCCGATCAAATGGTCACATGCTTTACATCATTCCCCTCACAAAGCGTGTTCCTCGACTTACCAAGGTTACTTCCATACAGATGGAAGTGCAACAGATGATAGTGAGTTTACTCCACTCTTTGAGATACACTCCTAGACACCGAAACGGATGCGTGGTGGATACACACACCAGAAACCAACACTAAATCGGTATTCGAGTCTCGAGAGCGGTCGTAGACAAACCACAACAAAAGACAATAGATGCATACAAGAACGTGGCCATCATTCAAGCATGTATGGAACGATTTAGTATTAAAACGAAAGGATAACATCTTTTTAGTACAAAGTACAAGACATGGGCAGCGGGGCTAGTCCCCGCGCCCCAGTGGATGGAACTACTCGCTCCTCATAGAGGGAGCAACAAAGGAGGAGGCAAGAAGAGATAGAAAGAACATCATCTCCACTGAGGAGAGAAGGTTGAACCCTTGGTGGAGAGAGCAACGATCTCCACCCTTCGTGGCTTGCTTGACGACGGATCTTCTCCTCTCACCTTCTTTGTTGATGAGAGAGAAGGTAGCTTTGTAATGGAACATGAGTCTCAGACCGACAGCCTCGGGCGGTGGATGGAGTTGTTCTGGTACTAGAGAGGCAGCCTCTGGACGTCTGGACTCTCCTCAGGGATGGCCCTTGAGGTCTTATTTATAGGCCTTGAGTGAGGTCAAACGGTCTGGAGACCGTTTGGGTTCAAACGGTCTTGAGACTGTTTGGCGTCAAACGGTCTTGAGATCGTTTGGCGTCAAACGGTCTTGAGACCGTTTGGCGTCAAACGGTCTTGAGATCGTTTGGCGTCAAACGGTCTTGAGACCGTTTGGCGTCAAAAGGTTTTGAGATCGTTTGACGTCAAACGGTCTTGGGACCGTTTGAACTCCATGCGGTCTTGGGACCGTTTGAACTCCATGCGGTCTTGAGACCGTTTGAACTCCATGCGGTCTTGGGACCGTTTGGCTTCATGCGGTCTCGGGACCGTTTGAACTTCATGCGGTCTTGGGACCGTTTGGCTTCATGCGGTCTCGGGACCGTTTGGCTTCATGCGGTCTCAGGACCGTTTGAACTCCATGCGGTCTGGGGACCGTTTGGCTTCATGCGGTCTCGGGACCGTTTGGCTTCATGCGGTCTCGGGACCGTTTGAACTCCATGCGGTCTTGGGACCGTTTGGCTTCATGCGGTCTCGGGACCGTTTGAACTCCATGCGGTCTTGGGACCGTTTGGCTTCATGCGGTCTCGGGACCGTTTGAACTCCATGCGGTCTTGGGATCGTTTGGCTTCATGCGGTCTCGGGACCGTTTGAACTCCATGCGGTCTTGGGACCATTTGGCTTCACTCGGCCTTGAGGTTGGTTTATTCTTTTATGATTTTTTTGTGCTTTTTCCGCAAGTGTAAAAGGAAAAAGTTAGTTTGATGATGTATTTACAAAAAGGGGTAAAATTAGGTTTATGTACCGTATAAACGTAAAAAGAGTATGGAAAACTAAAGAAAAAGACTAAGATAAACTACTAAAATAGGAGGTTATCACGAGATATGAAAAAGGATCGTCTCCATATCTCACAAAAAAGATTGGTGTTCTTCATCTTACCTCTTTTTATGAAATAGCGAAAATAACTATTTTATGGAGACAAAACTCCAACACATGCAAGGAAAAAGAGATGAACTACCTTGAGACCCTACACCAAAAAGGAGGATTATTTCACATGGGAAACACTATTATACCTCTCGAAAGAGGAATGTGAATACATCCTTACCTTGTGGGAATCCAAACTTAGGGGACTACACATATGACTCTAAGCCACATTGCTATCTGTTGCCACATGGTATGATATGTAGTTAGAGAGTACCATATGCCCTCTCCTAAAAAATGATTCCATGGTTGACTCAAGGTTCATAAACAAAACCTAATGATGCCTACTATGAGGCCATGGTTCCATCAACAATAATTTTCTACATCAAGACCCTAACTAGTTTTCCCATCAATACCACCTCAACGATGCCCTTAGCAATGCCTTGAATAGGGAATAGTGATCCAAACCAACTGAATAGTGTTGGAAGAGTGTTCACCTTAAGATTAGAGGAGGTTTAAAAGGATGATTTCCTGATGTAAGGTACCATAAATACTTAGAATTTTCATACTTCTTCCTATTAACATTTATAAATCATAAATAAGAAAGAGAAATTTATGTACCTCGTTGGAAGAATAGACATCAAAGGCAAGAAACAACACCAATGTCAGTTGAGATGAAGCTGAAGGAAGAAGTACTACTAGTGGTAGATGAGGGTCACTACTAGTAGAGAACTAACAATAACACTAGTGGCGGAGGAAGAATTACACCGATAAATAAACAACAACAACATTGATAGAGGAGTAGCACATCACATCACCTACAAATGTAGAGAAGTGGGGCTGATAAAAAACAATGTCAAGTACAACCGATGATGATATTAAGAATTAGAAGCAACGCCAACGAAATGCACACTAGGAACTGTTGTTGTGATGGAACCATTATAGGAAACTTTGGTGGTAGAAGTTTAGCATGAAAAAGTAGTAGTGACAACTAGAACCAACAACTATGGAAGGGGTGGTGGATAATGAAGGACACAACGAATGCAAGGGTGAAATCAATTGCATCCAAATGGTAGAGATGGCTAGGTTACATAACCTAAAATTTCCCCAAATCCTAGATCTTTCGCAAGAAATGAAATTAGAAAGAAGGTCTATTTTGTAGAGTAATTATAATCCCTTATGGGGTGATAGATTACTTTAAAATCATTAACAAAGTTTTTGATCATGTTAGTGTTGGTGGATGAAACCCTCGACTAAGGGTTCACTTAAATGAATCCTAGGTCCTCTTTTAGCTTGAAATTTTGATTAAAAAACCATAGTGTTAACATGTGATGCCAGTTTGAAATGACAAACTTTCATAAGAAAATATGCCCTATAGACGACTTCTGGTGTAGTGGCTATATCAATTGGAGGGTGGTGAGTGTGAGTGTAACACCCCAACTTTCTATAACATATAAATTAGTGAGAGGAATCTTAATTCTCATTGGTATGCCACAAAATGATAATCATTGCATAAAATTATAATATCAGTCCAACACATGATAACAAATTCCCATGTCTCAAGTTCCACAACAGAAAATTCACACATGGTTCTCATGACTTGAAAAGAAAACTAAACTAAACTAAACTAAATGTCATCATTGGAACCTCACTAGGGATAATTTCTTAATTTTTCCTTGACATGTATGCTCCTTGTGTATTTTTCCTTGTTCTTTCCTCCTAAAGACATCGCGTCCCATGACATGCATTCAAAATAGAAAAATGTTAGAGTACGCATCATTGAGAATTGTTATAACAAAATAATACTACTAAAAAATAATGAGAAATATTAAAATAATTGAGAAATAAACTTGAATTCATGTATTATAATCTTAATGTGCATCCAATGTGCTCATAAGGCCCATATGCTCAATTGATGTTCCATTTGAACTCATGATTTTCACCTGAATGCCATTACTTATGCTCCAGTCAAGCTCATGATTGCACCTAAGTGCCTCTATATTCCATTTGAGCTCATAAGGCCCAGGGGCTCAAAATTAACATGATCGAGACAAAATAATGTAACCTATTACATGATTAACTTGCGATTACATTACCTTGCTTGATTTTACATGAGCATGACATAGATTTTTGCAAATAACATTGAAAGTATAAGAATTATTGAATAACTTTTAAAGAACATTTATGCAAGTAATTTTCAACTTAAAGTACACGACTATGCATATTATTCATCTTGATCATCATAATAATCGTACGGTGATTGAAAACCAATACTTGATACTCAAAGTGCATGGACCCTCTTACCTAATATTGGATGAGTTTCCTTATTTGTCACATATTTAAATCTAATTCCATATACCAAACAACCAAAATTCAACGCTTGGGTTTGATCCCTAGGTCAAATTAGGGATTGGGTGTTTTTAGCATTAGACTGTAATTTAATAAATATTAGGGTTAAGGCACATTATTGATGGTTAGGTTTATTGTTCTGTGAACTTGATGGTTTACTGATGAGGTTAAGTCAAATATATTCACTTGGTACTAAAATAAGTTCAATTAATCACATATATACTTAGTTAGGATTTAAAGAAGAGATAACGATAAACAAGACTAGACATTAATCTTGGGATTGTCACGATGGTAGGTTTTGGCAACTGTGGAGGTAGGGGTCAAGGCCATCTTGATCGTTCTCTGAAGACACAATAGCATGCTCATGATCAAGAAGGTAATCGCCCTGCAACCATACAAAATGATGTTGACAAAGATATAAACCAAAATGTTGGCATGCTCTCTCATGGTGAGAATGGGGTCAACAAGCTCATGCACACCATGATTGATCCCACAATCAAACTAAAGAAGACATACAAGCAAGCATCTATTGGGAGGGCTCATGGTCTCCTCTCTAACATTAATTCTATGTCGCTTGATCTCTTATCTAAATTAGATATACAAGTTGAACTAAGTGGGGTTCTTCCATCATTCTTGGCCTAGCATGAGTCTATCCAACCCCTTCTAACACCATGGCAACACATTGTAATTATCAAGGCCACTGGCATCAATGTTGGCCTTTAAGTGCTTGTCAACAAGATTATTATTCTTTGACAACCCACCATGCAATTTCAAGTGATCGACCTTGAGAATGACTACTATATCATACAACTTAGAAACCATGCTAATTATGAGAAATCCATGACTGGAAGCCCGTGGATGAGCTTTGGGAACTACTTATCCATCTAGTCATGGGATCCATCCTTCAAGCCATCCGAACCTATCCTAATAAAACTTGTAATCTGGGTTTGTATTGTAGACCTTCTTGTCTTCCTTTATCAGAATTAATTGCACAATTTTATTGGCAATGTGATTGTAAAACCATTAAGATTGATGCAAACACTCTCCTAGGAAATTGTGGTAAGTTTCCCCATATCACTGTCGAGGTCGACAAAACAAAATCCCTATTGCCTACAATCTTTATCAATGGGGAATAGTTCCGCCTATAGTATGAAAACCCACCTCAAATCTACATGAAATATGGTCTAATTGGCCACACCGACTTAGATTGCAACATAGCCTCATCCCAACAAAATGACCTTGCTTCATCCTCTAACCCAATCCCTACCTCTGGGGTGCCTTACAAAATAGAGATCCATGCAAAGAAGCATGAATGCCATTGCCCACTCACAAAGGATGACACGACCAAAAAGTCAATTATAAAAAACACCCATGTGATTCCCCCACAAGATCATAAGGGTAAATCCATATACTAGTTTTGGATGAGGAGGTGTCGGGCAATGAGGAAGATGACTGGGAAACAATCCTCAGCAAGAAAGGGAAACAATAGGGACAAACGATCCATGTTGCACGAGGTGTATATACATCCATCAAACTTACAAAGAATGAAGTTAGTGTTGGCTATTCAAACTCACCACATACTGATGGAAACCCCTACAGGTTCCAATCAGGTAGAGTTGCCTTCTGAGAATACCCACCTAGACAAGTTTTTACGCACATTGGAAAGGGGAAAGCGGATATGTGATGATGTAGAACCAAAAGATAGTCTTACAATATATCCAAATCCCTGACAAGGTTCAAAAGAAATGAAGAACAAGTGATCAAGAAGAATACTGTGAAGGTAACTGCCCCTAAGTGAACACACTTGAAGAGTTCTTGAGTTCCACAAAAATGTGTAAGTGGCCACTCCGCCAGAGGGTGAAAATATGAATGAGGAAAATCAAGAGCAATCCCTGGGGTTGTGTGAAGATCTACAATAACTATCTTCCCTTTTGTGCAAGGAATATTTGCTGCTAGAACATGCAAGGATCCTTCCTCGACAAAAAGTTTCATTTAATTAGAGAAACAAAAAGTCCTTTTATAAAATTAGTATTATGGCAATAGTGGAGTTGAGGTGTAGCAAGATTACTACATCAACTATTATTAAGAAGCTTGGTTGTAGCTCTTCACATAGAGTAGAAGCCCTTAGCTTCTTGGGGGGCATTTGTATTGCATGGGATCAACACTACTGCAATATTGATATCATCCTCAACCATCGTCAGCTAATCCATTGTAAGGTAAATAACACATGGCACCTCAGATTGTTTATGCTAGCCCCAAATCCACCAAATGTAAGTTTTTGTGGGAAAGTTTATAAGAGATAGCCCTTGACATCTCAGATGCATGTGATTTTAACACCTAGGTACATTTTAAAGAGAAGAAGGGGCCAAGTACTATGATAAATGGTTGCCTGCCAAGTTCAATGCAACACTTCTTAACATAGGGCTTGCTATTTTGAGGGAACATGGGCCTTTCTTCACCTTCAAAATCCTTCATCCTTTGAGAAGCATGACTGCGAGATTGCAAATGGCCAATGTATCGACATGTTTGACTCTGGAACCATCACTTTTCTTCCGAGACTGTATTTTGATCACAATTCAATCCTTCTCTTTTATGGTTATAAGTTACCTCATCATTACACCTTCAAAACAAAGTGGAATTTTGATCCTAAATTTTGCACCAAGCTCCTTTCTCATTGGCCGGATGACGTGTCGCTTCCAAGATGTTATTCAATCTTTCAAAGAAGTTGTTAAATGGGAATCCAACTGACTTGCAAAGCATCACAAAGAGAAGCATGCTCTCCTTAACCAAATCAACAGATGCCAAATATCCCCTCAACTTCATAGCTTGAGTCCTATGGTTGATCCTTCTATAGCCCTCCCAAGAAAAATCCCACCAAATCCTTGTGAAAGAGGAGGGCGATTGACAACAAAAAACTCATATACACTGGCTACAATTTGGCGATGGCAACACCAAATTTTAACTATCTTATGTTAAATCTAGGAGGCACCTAATAAAATTACCTACCTAAAAGAACAATTTCGATGCCTAGGTCACTCGTACCAATGATGTCAAGCTCTCCTTTGACATTATTTTGAAGACCTCATAACAATGAAACAACAACATGACATCAACCATGTTCACAATTATACAAGCACTTTCCCTTACATAAATATTGTTGTCCAAGAATGAATGAATGCCATACCATGTGTAGATGAAATACAACATGCCATATTCATGAATGGTCTTCTAAAAGTCCTTGGTCCAAATGAATTCTATATTTATTCAAAATAAGTGGACTAAATGTAGCCCTTCCATCATCCACCGGGTTGTTGATGCTTTCAATAGTGAAACTATTGACTCTTATCTTCTGATTCATATATGGTACTCATCCCGAAGGTTGATTGTCCTAAAAGTGCAATGATTTTTTACCCATCTCCCTTTACAACGGATGCTTCAAGCTCATCTCCAAGACAATCGTTGAGTGCATCAATCAACTTCTACATAGTTGGTTTGCCCTAACGCTATCCAACTTCATAACTAGGTGAAGCATCCTTGATAGCATATTGTATGTCTAGGAGGTTATACAATCCATGAGAAATTGTGCAACCAAGAATAATACTATGACCATCAATTTGGACCTTGCTAACTTGTTAAATAGAATGAGTTTAGATTTCATTCATGACACCCTCATGCAAACTTGCTTGCCTAATAAACTCTGTAATCTTATCATACATATTATTATGAACAGTATGACCTCCATTCTTTTTGAAGGTGACACACTCTTGGATTTCAAAGCATCTCAAGTTGCATGGCAAGGAGATTCCATCAGCCCATACATTTATCGTGATGTGCATGGAGATACTTAACCAAGACATAACAAATGCAGTTACAGTAGGTGACGAGAAACTACTAGCCATCTCTAGAGGAGGAACCAAGCTATCCCATGTCTTCTATTATGAAAACATCCTCCCCATGGGCGAGGCCTCTACAGAACAAGTAGAAATAATCACCATCATTCTTAACAGCTTCTTCAAAGCCTATGATTAGCTAGTTTCTAGATAAAAACATTGCTATTTCTCTCACAACACAACATGCCAGGAGATCCGCTCTATTAGTAGGGAACATGGTATTAGCTGTATTGATGACCTTGGTAGATACTTGGGGTACCTATTCTTCATTATCACATGAATAAATACAGACTGTTTACATTATCTCATCCATCTAGAAGCACCATAATAGTTGGACTATGCACCATCTCTCCTTGGCTGGTCAGATCACTCTTACAATCCACAATGCAATCTATTCCCACCTACTCAATGCAATCACTTTAAATTTTTCCTCAACTTTGTGATGATATCAACAAACATATAAGACAGTTCATCTGGTCAGGTTGTAGGGAGAGTCAGAAGTTCTCACACGTATCCTGGAAGAAGATGTCTTCCAACAAGGATATTGGTGGCTTGGGCATTAAGGATGCATGTGACCGGATTCACACCCTCATATCGAAGAATGTTTGGGCTTTTCTCAATGATTCATCTAAACTTTGGGTGCAAGTCATGAAAGATAAATATGTTCAAGGAGATTCATTTTCTACCAGACCCTCCTCATCTACATGGAGTTTCACAAAGCAACATATTGGTGAAGTTACATTGCTATTCCATAAAATCATTAATGATGGAATTTATGCAAGTGCATGAAGAGATAAATGGATAGGGGAGAAGTCCCTTTTTGATTACACCCCCAATTGGGAATACCTGAAGAGTTTCATGACTTAACTGTTAGCTACATGGACCTTGAAAATGGATCATGTAACTGGGACTTTATATAAAACTACCTTCCTGAAGATACTTGGTATGCCATGGCCTCCATCATTGGATAAGATTCCATGCAGGTGATCATACTTGGTTGTGGCCCCTTGAGATTTTGGGACAACTTTCTTCTCAAAGATAAAGAGGTCCTTACCTCAGGCAATTGGAAGAAGATTCCAAAGGCCTGGCTTCTAGAGAGAATTCAAGTGTTGTTGTGACTCCTACAACATAATCCAATGATGAAAAATGTTGAAAAATGATGATGTCATATGGATGTTACTGAAGACTACCCTATCTGTAACAATGTGCATGACACTCTTTTGCATGAACTTTGTGACTATATGCTAGTAAGGAAGTTTGCCTCATGCTGCCCATCAATAATAATCATCTCAATCTTCCTGAAGAAGAGTGGATCTCTCTATGTACTATTGAACATGATGGAAATTGAAATCTCAAACACTCTGGACTGTCGCATGTTGGCATGTTTGGAACTGTCACAATGAATACATTCATCAACATATTACTAAACTAGTTGTTGGTAAAATTTATTTCATCAAATGCCGCACATCAACTATTATTAACCTACATGCACCCCACATGTAAACACATGTGCTCCTTGAAAGTGTTTACACTCCCCTTACCCATCAAATAAATTTAGATCTTCATTGATGCAGCCTACAACCAACACACATCTAGATCTACCATTGGACTTCATGTTGTCGATCATGAAGGTACCTTCTTCCTTAGGAAAGGTACATCGACAACCTTTTATCTACCCTTGAGGCTTGGATCTTTGTGAGGAGAAAACAAT
Organism: Alisma plantago-aquatica; assembly: GCA_963693085.1. Classification (NCBI taxonomy): domain Eukaryota; kingdom Viridiplantae; phylum Streptophyta; class Magnoliopsida; order Alismatales; family Alismataceae; genus Alisma; species Alisma plantago-aquatica. The sequence continues at coordinate 117,114,148 of OY856412.1, forward strand.
GGTCTTCCTAATACATTGTCTCGAGCTTGTAGTAGACTATTGACACTCTCAATAGACATGATAAAGCACCTCCATAGTTCATGCCCTATTCCCGCAAGACATCAAAGTTCACTGATGGAGGCCTTCCTGAGAAGTTCTATCACATTCCATACAAACTGAATTTAGTACCAAATTAGATTGCAAAAAATACATTGGAACTGAATATGAATTGTATTTTTTCTTCTTTATTTCCTACTTGGTTACCTTGTAACTTAATGTTCACATTCCTTTGCTTTTGTCCACCCGAGAGAGCATGAATGAATAAAACCTAATATTTGTAGAAAAAAAGAAGAGATAATGGTTCCTTCAAAAAATCCAAGCAAGAAGACAAACTAGGGGATAGAAACATGAATGTATATTCTTCATGAAAAACCCTTTCTAAAACATATTTAAACAATATTTTATGATGAATGATTACTTTTCTATGATTTTTTGAATATTTGAACAATGAGAAATCAATGTAATCCAATGTGGCATATATTATCTATATAGAAAAATAACTCAATAGACTCTGCAAAAAATCCCAAAAAACCTAAATAGTTCTCACATATAGACTGACGCCTTGGGTTGGGAAGTAAGGCTGGGGGGTAAAATGAAAACTCGACCCTGGTATGTTACCGGTTCAACTATGAAAAACTACAAGAAAACAACTGGTTCCCAGTCTAAATTGGAATTCTCCATTAACGATCCATTGTTCCTTACTACTTGGAGAACACTCCTCTAGATTCCACTGTCTCAAATGAACCTGGAGAGCCCCCAAAAGAGTCACGAGGTGGTCTGAGTCACCTCAATTAGCTTCCACCATGATTATTACTGAGAGGTACATGGGGGGAAGGTAGATCTAAAGAAAAGCGGGTGCGCTAAACACCATGAAACTTGGTGTGCCCCAACGAAGCTAAAAATCAAAACATCACCAAGAACCATCACCAAAACTCACTAAAACTGGTCGGGGTACCACGAGTTACAGAAAACAAAGCAGAAAAAGGGAGAACATGGTTTACTGTACAAACATCAAATTGGTGGGCAAGAAAATTTTGCAAAGGCCCCTAGATCAAGACCCGAAGTGTTGCAATCCTATATAAGTTTTGGCTTCTTGTCATCGACCATTGTAGGTATACCAAGGATGAGGGGGAGTGGTGATGGATTTCCATGAATATTAGGGCAATTTCTGGGTATCAATGGGTTTCAAATGATTGGTCGAAGCTTTTAAAAAGGTTATATATGTGAGAGTAAGTGATGGGGGGGTTACTATCTCGCAGTTGATATAGGGAAGGAAGACAAGTCCCAAACCGTTGGGCAAAGTCCGGAAAAGGACTTGACGAGTCTGGAATCTCAGATCAAAAGGCCACGAAGAAAACATTTGTCGATGAAATCATAGGTAGAGAGATGCAAAGAGGGAGATAAGAGTGTGATCCTTGACTCCCAAAATAGTGTTGTTGGAACTACTGTGGGTGTGGGAGATGACTCTTAGATCACAATCCTACCCGAGTTTGATATTGAGAGTCCAAACCAAAAGAGAATTTAGAAAAAATGGCCACATGGCATTTAGGCCACTTATAAATGTGTCAGACTAACATTTGCTCAGTTAGGATTATAATTATTTAGGAAGACTTAGGTACTTAGCCCATTTCAAACTAAAGCATCTATGAGAGTTCAAATCTAGCCAAAACTATTAAGTTACCTAACTCTACCATAAGAATCCAAAAATATAATTATCTCCTTATTTGACAGTTCCAATTATCTATATTTTCCTTTTTAGAGTAAGATATGAATTAATTATATAGGATAGCCTATAATCAATTTGAGGCTCATATTATGGGGAAATCCATATATACTGGTTTAAGTTTATATAAAAATTATCAAGTCAAGTTGTTCTTATCCATAGGGTTAATTTCATTTGAAACCCCTATGCATCACTAGTTGACTAATTTGGGTTATATGTTGTGAAATTAAATACAATCGAGTTTGATAATGTGTAATCATATCTTAATTTAGAGGGAACATGATTTTAACATTATAATTTGGGTCTTGTAGTCACATTAGGGTTTAGCTGAAGCGTTGGATTTGAAATTTAGGTTTCTGAATTATGGATTGTTTATAAGATTGAAAATTTTAGGGTGTGATACTACTCACCTTATATAAATTTTGTCTTCAAAATTTCCTTATTATTTCTCACCTTAGGGTTTTTCATATTCCTAATTTTAACACTAGACATCACGTATCTCTATCTGAGTGAAATTAGATCATACCTTCTTTGTTTTTGTCTTCCTCCTTATTATCAACCATTGCAAAGAGTGCTTGTCTCTTTTCTCATTGATCAGGTTTAAATTTTTGTCTTACATCATTCTTTGCTTTAATCTTGGGACAATCATGCTTCTCATGACTTGTATCTCCATAATAGTAGCAACTCCCATCCCTTTCTTGCATGGTCCACCATGGAGTCTGCCACAAGTGGCACAAGGTTCCCTAGCAGGTGGTTTTAGAGTTTTCCTATTACTTTAATCCACATTTTTGGGAGGAGGTTGGTGATCATGATTGTCATTTATTTTATTCTAGGAAACTTCCTTATTAAACATCCTACCTTGGTTATCGTTTACCTCCAAATTAGAATCAAGAGAGGTTTTTAATGTAGTGAGGCCTCTCACAGAAAGTGCAAAGGTAAAATTAGACTTGAGACCTCTAATGAACTTCTTTGTTCTATGTCACTCATCGTATACATGAACGTACTTCTATAGGATCCTAAACTTCTTGTCATATTAGGTGACATAGGCATCACCAGACTATTTAAGGTTGGAACTCCACTTATTTCTTCTTGATCATATCTTCAGATATATAATGATTCTTAAAAGCCTAAGATAATTCCTCCCAATTAGAAGGGGGAGCATTGGCTTCTCAAGAATGCATGAGATTATGCCACCATACTGAGCTGCAACTTTCAACATGTGGGTCCCAATGAAGATCTTGGAGTGGTTAGGTCAGTCTAGATCATGGGAAGAATGTTCCATGTTCTGCAACCAACTCTCAAATTTACCCACCACATTTAGATCTTCCTCTTGAAAATACAAGTCAGACTTGATCATATAAAAGTCAACTAGGGAAAGCTAAGGTTGAATCTTAGGTTGGCTAGCTGATCGTCCCCTATTCCCATGGTGTTGGATAGGTCCCTAACTAGAATGTCCACCATGGGAACATCACCTCCATCATCATGGCAAATGCACCCAAACTCATCATATGAGCCCATTGAGCCATCACCAAATCTCTTTCTGGGAGACATCTACATAAGGGAACATAAACTTGGTGAGATTATGAGGAAAGCTTGGTGGCAAACTATATTTTTCACTCTGAAACCATATCGTGACATCTCAATTTTCATTAATGAGGAGAAGCTTAATTCTCATTGGGATGTCACAAAAATGATAACCATTACCTAAAAATATAATCTCATCCAACCAAAGTAGAATAACAAATGAAATTCTCATGTCTCAAATTCTACAAAATAAAACTCACACATGGTTCTCATAACTTGAAAAGAAAACTTAACTAAATATTCTATTATAGTTGGAACCCCACCAAGGCTAAACTCCTAATCTATTCTTGGAATGTTTATTCTTTGTCTATGATCCCTTGTTCTTTTCTCTTGTCGACATCACATCCCCAGACATGCATGCAAAATAGAAAATACATTAGAGTAAGAGACACTAGTATTGTTACAACAAAATGATACTACTTGGCAATAAGGAGAAACATCAAACTAATTGAGCAATAAATTTAAATTCACATATTATGATTTTAGTGGTTTATTATAGTAACCTCTACTCTTATAAACCAAGTATGCTCATAAGGCCTGTAGGCTCAACTGATGTTCCATTTCAACTCATGATTTTAACCCGAGTGCCATTACTTATTCTCTAGTTGTGCTCATGATTGCACCCTGTATATTCCATTTGTGCTCATAAGGACTAAGGCCTCAAAACTAACATGATGAGAAAAAATAATGCAATCTTCTAAATGATTAACTTGTAGTTACTTTACCATGCTTAAATTTCACACGATCGTGACATAGATTCTTGCAAATAACATTGAAAATGTAAGAATAATTGAATAAGTTTCAGGGAACATTTGTGCAAGTAATATTCAAGTTGAGCTACATAGCTATTCATATACCCTTCTTGATCATCATATGAATCATAAGGCAATGGAAAACCAATAATTAATGCTCAAAGAGCATGGGCCCACTTACCTAATATTGGAGGATTTCCCTTAATTCCAACATGTATTTGAATCTAATTTCCTATACCAAACAAGAGAAAACAAAACTTGATACCTAGATCAAATTAGGGTTTGCTATTTTTGGGGTTAGACTTTGGTTTAAAAAATATTAGGTCTAAGGCATCTTGTTGATGGTTAGGTTTATTATTCTTGTAAACTTGATGATTTACTGATTAGGTTAAATCAAATCGATTCACTTGATGCTTAAATATGTTCCATTAGTCACATGTATACTTCATTAGGCTTTAAATAAGAGTTTACCGTTCCTTAATAAAACATCAAGACAAGAAGACAAATTAGGGCTTGAAAATAAAAAATCAAAATTTTCATGAAAAACCCTTTCTAAAACATTTTAAACATAATTGTTTGGTGAACATATAATTTACTATGAATTTTCAATTTTCTGAACAATGAGAAATCAAGGTAATCTAATGCGGTGCAGATTATCCATTCAGAAAAATAACTCAGCATACCCTGGAGAAACCCCATAAAAACCAGGTGATGCTAACACATAAATTAATGCCTTGGGGGTAAAAATTGGAACTCGACACCTTGTATGTTAACCAATCCAACTCTAAAAAACTAGAGCAAAATTACCACTTTCAAATTAAAAATCAAAATCTACATTGATGGCCCTTTGTTCCTTGCTACTGGGAGACTACAGTTCTAGCTTCCTAGTCTCAACCAAACTTGGTGAGCACCTAGAAGGGCTGTGAGGTGGCCTAAGGCACCTCAAGTAGCTTCTCCATGATTAGCATAGAGAGGCACTTAGGGGGAAGGTAGATACGAAGAAAAGCAGTGTGAGTAAATACTAGGAAACTTGATGTGTCCCAAAAGAGATAAAGAGCTAAATGTCATGAAGAACCATCACCAAACTCACTACAACCGGTCAAGGGTTCACAAAATTACATATAATAAAGTTGAAAAAAATGAATAAGGTTGATCATGCAAACACAAAATTGGTAGACATGAAAGCTTTGCAAAGGACCCTAATCAAAATGGGAGTGTTGGCAATCCTCTAGAAGGTTGTGCTTCTTGTTGTCGAGTGTCAAAAGATAGGCTACGGATGGGGGATTTAGTGATGGATTTCTAGGAACTTTGGGGCAATTGTTGGGTATCGATGAGTTTCATATTACTTATAGAAGTTTTTCAAAAGGTTATATATATGTGATGGCTGGTGGTTGTGGGGTTACTATCCAGAGGCTAAAATAGGGAAGGAAAATGAGTCTTACATAATTGGGGAAAGTTGGGAAAATGGAACCTGAGGAGTTTAGGATCTCAGATTTAAAGACTATGAGAAAAACACCTAGCGATGAATATATAGGAAGAGAGATACAAATAGGGAGATGACAACAAATATCCTTGACACCCAACACATTCCCATAGGAACTGGGATGAATGAGGGAGGTGACTCTCAGAGCCACGATCCCACTTGGATTTGAGAACGAGAGTTTGTCTTGAGAGCATATTTAGATAAAGGGTCGCATGATAGGTTTTTGCTTATGAAGTGCCATGCTTACACCTTCTAAGTCAGGAGAAGAATTACTTAGGAAGCCTTAGGTATTTAGTTATTTCTTTCCCAATTCAAATTGAAGAATCTATTATAGTTCAAATCTAACAAAAACTAGTATGTTACCTAATTCGACCACAAGGATTCCAAAAATGTAACCAGTTTCCTTATTTGACAGTCACAACTATTTGCAATTACCTTCATAGAATAAACATGAATATCTTATATAGGATGACCTACAACCAACGTGAGGTTCATGTCTTGGGGAAAGATAGATATTATAAGTTGGAGTTCATACAAATATATTTGGTTAAACCATTCTTATTAATAGGGTCAATTTCACTTTAAGCTCCAATGTATCACAAATTGACTAATTTGGGTTATATGTTGTGAAATTAAATTATAATTGATTTTGATAATATGCATTTATATCTTAATTTAGTAGGAACATGATTTGAACATTATAATTGTATCTTATAGTGTCATTAGGGTTTAGTTGAAACATTGAATTTTAACAATAGGGTTCCTAATTAGGGATTGTTTATAAGATTTAAAATTTAGGGTGTTATGGGTTGTAGTCACCCTTATAACAATGTCAAGTTCGTCTTTGTTAGTTGGCTTGAATTTTAGTTGTTTTTCCAATTAATTCCATCTCTCTACAAACTTGAAAAATACCTCATCAGTGCACTATTTCCTTGCATCTAGATCTTCTTTTGTGGGTACATGGTTGAGATTCCAGGCATATTGATTGATGAACTTCTCCTTCAGTTGTGCCTAGGAAAAAAATAATGGTCTTTATTATACCATGCTAGGGTGAGATTTGATACAATTCTTGCAAAGTAGTATATTAGGACCTTGTTGTATTTTTGTACCTCTATTATATATGAATAATAATATTTGAGGTGTGTGAGTAGGTCGAATGTTCTTGAGTACTTGTGAAACTTTTGCATGTTAATGTTTCTTAGATGTTTTTCTTCAAAGATATGGAAAGTGTTTCCAAAATTTAAGGCCCCATCTTTCTTCCTATAACAATAATTTTTTAGAGAATGTCTGGCATGTTTGGGTCCATCGAGGATGCATCTTGGATTGGATTCTTTTCTTCTTTTATGTTCTATAGTATAACATGCTGATTAACTTTAGGTGATAGAGACATGCGTAATGGTGGTGGGAAATTATACAGTCCTCTTGTGTATTTGTTGTACCATGAAGGTGTCAAATAAAAAATAGAAGTTTTGGATGTAGCACGAATTGCATTCATGTTTCACATGATTGATAGTCTAAAAGGAACCCTCATTCTCACGAATTGCATTCCATTTTGCACATGATTGGTAGTTTAAAAGGAACCCTCATTCTATGTATAATTGGAGTTTTCTTTGATCACCTTGAACTCTTCATCTTTGGTTTCAACCTCATCCTCATTTATGGGAATGGTGGTTGGCATATTTCATGTATAAGAGTGTTTTTTTCAAAGCATGCTTGCATGTGGAAAAATATTGGCATGGTCTGTGTTGGAACAACCCATGCTAATATAGGTAATACCATAAGTTGTATGAAAAGGAGTGCAATGATGATCTTGTAGACACCCATTTAGAGGTAGATTGTTATGGCTATTACATTCCCACTTGATAGGTAAAGTTCAATGGGTGGATGTATGTGGTGACCCTGAATTTTAGGGTTTTTCATACCCATAAAATATTTTAAGATCATGAATGCTTTGCTTATGGTTGAAATCCAATTGAGGAATTGGGTACTTAGTATGATTAGTTTCACCTAAAAGGTATGGTACTAGATACACATGAATAAGTTCAGTCATGATGAATAGCTTTTATTGAGTAGTTTGGGTACTCATGAGGCCAAGAGGTCAAGTTAGTAGTTACAATGAAATCAAGTGGTTAATTGATAAACCATGAGGTATGTCGGTAAGATAACAAGTTTTGTTAGACTCATGGGTTCAAGATTTGATGACTAATATAATTGAATTCAAGGTATACAAATTTATCTATAAGGTTGTTTTAAGAATTTATGTACGCGACCAAATAATTGATTTGTGTCTCAAACCTTGATAGAAGAGCCATTGGGAGATTGTTAGCCTATGTCTAAAATTCCAAGTAGTTTAGAGATTGCTACAAAAAGATATAGTCAATTGAAATCAAGGAGATTAATGGTATAAAATTTGCTAAACTTTGCTAAAATGAACTAATAGGTGACTAAGTAGAAGAGTGTGGTCTTGAAATTAACTCGAATCTGTGAAATTGGTGTAATGCTAGTTTATTTCCCTTCTTCTTGGGCGCGAACCAAAGCTTAACAAGGTGGCATGATCCAAGCCCTCCCCCATCTAGATCGGATGGCTGATTCTCATCTTCAACCTTCGACTAAAATGGAGCTGAAGTAAGACCTGGCTTCGATCCTACCAGCCTTAGAGTGCCTTGATCGCAGATTAGTTGGAGGTTATAGAAGATAAATAGAATCCACATCACCATGTTCATCACAACGACCCCTCACACTAGAGTTTATGGGCGAGTGGTTCTGGAGATTGAGATTCCCACTCCCAGTCCTCTCCACTCTCTGTTACAGTAAGGAGCCAAAGAAAGGCGTGGGAAGGGGAGACCTAGACGACATCCAACAACCCAGTCTCAGCTTCCGTAAGCCACTGAATGAGTATACAAAAAAGCGAGTCTTCTCAGGGATTTCTCACCTGTCGACGCACCCCTTTCTTCTTGGGATGGTTGCGATATGAAGAAACATCGCATCATGATAGCCATCATATTTTGAGAATACAAAGAAGTTCCTTAGGATGTGCTAGACCTTTTGAATGTGTTTCCAGAGTCAGAGAACCCTCCAGGGGCAAATCCCTATTTCTCACGCACATAGCCACCGGCAACCTGAAGCCAGGCTGCGGCTTTGAGCTACTCATCTTGCTCCAAGGAATCAAAGTACGACAGATGTGCCTGGAGCAAACACGAATGATGGACACTCATCAATTTTTAGGGAAGTGTCATCAGAGCAGGAAGTTCCTCACCGTGATCCCAGACTACGGTGGCTCGTGAAACAGAGAGGGAGAGAGAGAGGCATCCATCCTGAATATAGCTTGACTCCTCGTCAGATTCCACGAACTAATACAGGATACGATGATGCTGGAAATAAAGGATGAGATTGATCAGAGATGATGGCAGGATCCTTTCCTTGCTCGCTGAAGATCCACTCTTGCGGCGACATACACCTATGACCAGGCCTTGCGGAGGCAAGCACGAGGCCAGAGATGACCGAGCGGTCTAAGGATGAACTTGACCGGTCCAGAGAGTGCTAAACCCAAGAACTGGCTGGACCAGACTGAACCCAACTAAGGCATCACTCCCCACCCTACTGGCGATGTGGCAAGCATCCAGGCGTTGTCGAATCTGATATCAACGGCCAAAGAAATTCGAAAAAGGTAAATGTCTCAATTTAGGTACTGATCTTAGAAAATGTATTAAAAATAGCTCCCTTGCCGTATAAATGACAAAAGAACATCCACAAACTTAGAATAATATTTACTTCCTTATAGCACTCCTATATCAGAATTTTGAGACACTTATATAGATGATATTTATTTTAGATAAGAATGCTTCATTTAAATGGTATAATTAGAAAATGATTGAGATTAAATCTGATAAAAATAAGTTTGAACCATGATATCATCTAGAAACTAAATGTGGACTCCTATCTTGATATTGTTGAGAAATTTTAGGCCTTTTCTCATTATTGCCTAATTACATGTTTAATCCTCATATTAATTGTAGAAAATAGGGAAAGTATCAGAAAATTATGAAATTTGTACCAGATCTTAATAATGACATATAGATCAGAATAAAAATACTAGAAACCCTCTTTTATATCATATTGATCTAGTTTTGGCCTAAACCTTAATATGGACCTAAATACCATGAATATGATGTACATGTATTAATGATGATTAATTGCTATTAATCAGGTCATGGACATAGTTGTAGATGATAATGGATGCATAAGGAATCTCTAAATTCAGGTACGTGGATATAAGTATAAGACTAGTTTTTGCTGGATGATAATTATGAGTAATTACTTGCATGTATTTGAATATCTTGTTGGATGTACATCTATATGTATTGTCATTTCCGCCTTGAACAATAAAACACTAAAGAAAGAAAATGGAATGTAGTTACTAATGGTTCATTAATCTCCCTATTAAAGAGGGAAAGTATTAATGTTGACTAGCACCTCCCTAATGGTACAAGGTACGTGGGGAGATCCCTAATGGTACAAGGTATGCGGGGATAGGGCCCAATAATATATGTTTGTGATAAGTCCACCATAGTAATACATGTCCATTGAAATATGGTTAATAACTTGAGTTTATCTGATTTTCTACCTTAAATAATGCTTTCATTTTTCTTTCTTCTTTTTCAAGTATTTTAAATATGCCAACATAGTATAGTATCTTTCAACCACGTACCAACTTTATGTTGATTTGCTGTTTCACGTATGTTTTAGGTTCAGAGCTAGCACGGGATAAAAGAACAGGATGTGAGCAAGTTGTATAGGTTGTACCTATTATCTAAGATCCTTCTAGCATACATGTTTATACTGTGTAATTTTATTTTTCAATATGAAAATGTAATCCAAGATGTAATAATTCATGTTACATGTTATTTTTGAGAAATGTTATGGTTGTATGTTCATGTATGCATATTATGCTTCCGCATCACTCTCTGAAATGATTGTCTAACATTTTTGGATTTGTCATCTCGAGCCTTCTAAGTCTCGAGGTGGCAGAATCTGGGGACGTTACAATGTATGTAGTGCTAATTGATTTCTTTGATAGTTCTTGTTGCAAAGTTCATTTTGTGACTGTTGTATGGAGTTTTATAGAGGTCCTCCCTCTCAATTTACTCATCTTTGTTATCATGGGAAGAGCTTCTTGTATGGTCTCCTCATGTTTCTTGTCAATAGATCTTTATCGGGCCATGTTGATCAAATGTTTGTAAGAATGGCTGAAGTATAAACTTTTGGTAGACCATATAATGATCTAAAATACAAGTAATATCTCATACACATGATTTATTCCAAATATAAAAGAATATGGAGTTTTGATTCTAGCTCTTAGTATGAAGTTCTAGTGACAAAGTAATTTTCCCCTATTCTCAAGAGTATGTAAGAAAAAGGATATGCTTTGTCCCTTGTAGTCCTCCAGATGGATCATTCCCATAAATGGAACCATGTTTTATCTAGGATTTTGGAGATATATAATGGGTAGATGATACATGTTGCTAGATCAAATAGGATGAAGGAAAGGACTTTGGATCTATTGTATGGTGTCCCAGTGGCACCATGGGGTGTGTAGTGTGAATGATATATCTCTTCTAAGGGTGGGTTTTCCTGATAACCATCCTTAGAAGGAGTAAGTTTGGATGTAATGAGTACGTTAAGGTTTAGGGTAGTCTCCATTAGACTATGGACCGATTCTTATTTTCCTTCCATCCCTAGCAAGTTTCCTAGTTATTGAGAGGAGAGCCACACTTTTGACATGGTCCATTGATCTCACGTATGACTTGTCATTGATGTAGTTCCTACTTCATGTGCTATCAATTCCCTCAATCCACAAATTTGTATGGTAAAGATGGACGTGACATTTAGTGAGATGGTGATGCTTATAGTCCTGATCCTAGACTCAAGTGGGATGTAAAACATAAAAAAGAAAAAAGGGGTTCCTCTTGCAAGGACCTTAGGATAGGACCATGTGGTCTAGTATAAGATCATAGTTCAAGAAGGACTGATATGAAAGTAATCGTGGGTGGTCCACTTTTAAATTGCGGTATAGGAGTGTATGATGGTAGTTGAAGATGGGTAGACCATTATGATATTGGGTAACATCTTAGTAAGTGGGAAGATCCTTCATACTAAAAGGAGTTGACACAATGCATTATTGATTATGATTTGCAACTTATGTCCAATATTGATGAGTGGGTATATTTATGATATAACAAAGAGATCGTGAATTGAAAGGATCAAGATGATAGGTGGTAATCAAAAGCATGGGTGCGGGACCATAATGCATTTATGTGTAGCTTAGGGCTGAACCATGTGGTTGTATAACATGAAGCAAAATGCAAATTAGATATGAAATGTCATATATTGTAGGTGTGGTTAGATAATGTCAAACACTCATTGTGAATATGGAGGTTTGAATCTAATTTTATTGTGGCCTAAGCCTACTAAAGAGGTTTTCATAAATTTGGTAGCCTTTCAATGAGTGTATTGATGGTCAATCATGAAATGCATCCATAAAAATAATTATTCAAGAATTGTGAATGAAGTTTGACAGCCTTTCAAAAAGTACCAAGGGTCTTTGTAAGGTTGTTGTGAGTGGCGGGCTCAATTGATATGACCAAAATTGAGAAGCCTTTTGGAAAGTTTGATTGATGTTCAAGCATGAACAATGTTCAAAAAGGGGTTAAATTTTGAGTAAATTGTTCTAGGATTTTAGCATAGATTGAGTTAGAAAGTCTCTCAAGTGTGAGATACCTTGAGAGTCACTTTTGATAGCCTCTGAAAAAGTATGCCCTAAAAAGATGAAAATTTCGAGATCAAGGTGAGTTTATGGTTGGTAATGAATTTTGACAGCCTATTGGCACAGTATGGGTTGTGGGATTTTGGAGAAGAGTTAGAAAAAAGTTTTAGTAACCTTGGCATGGTCTATGAAAAAAGATATTGTATGATCAAATTTTGCCAGCTTAACAATGTGATGTAGGCTGTGACATGATCTGAGAGATTGCTTGAGCATGGTAAACATGAGTATTTTGAAAATATGAACATGTTAGTAAGAAAAGAACAATTTTTACAAGACATTTCATGACCAACAATCTCAAGATGTAAAGAAAGGAACAATCTCAATATATACCGCAAGATACAAGCTCAATATTTAAAGACAGGATGAAAATCTTTTCCCATTTTTGCTCAAGAGTTTAGATGTGGTAGACGTCCTCATTCTAGCATAGCCTGTATAGGAGGGGATGGTCCTTAACTTATCTATGATATGATGCCACAAATGTAAGGTAACCCAGTTTCTTTGAATTTGGGTATTACTCCTGATAACTATCATGCTATGGAGGCCACAATTTGTCTTTAGTACAAGGAGATGGGTATACCTCAAATCCTTTGGATGTCCAGAATCACATTATATTGGTACTCTACTAACACCCACATGCATAATCTTGTGATTCGATGTGAGTGTCAGAACTCGTTCTGTAGACACATGGAATTTGCATGCACACAATGTGTAAGTGTGTAAAATTTACATTGATCATATGCAATCCCATGATGGTAAGGTAAATCAAGTAAAGATCAAGAATAAATTTATACTGTTGTCCACTTTACCAAAGCTAGTCTATCATGTAAGCAGCCAATCATAAGTGTATAAGAAAAGAAGGAAGACTTTTTTCAAAATATGTACGGAAAGAAAAATAAAAGAAAAAAAGGAAACCCTAAATAAAAATCAAATCAGAAAAGGAAAACTCAAAAAACAAAAAAATTAAAATTATTTAGAACTCCCCAAAGGAGTCACCAAAATAGTTTACATGTCGAGGAAAATCTACAAAAGAGCTAACCCCAAATGGTCATTTTCAAACTAAAAAATAGGAAAGATAAGGAATTCAGATTTGCCACCTTATATTTCCAGGAAAACAAGGGAAATGAAAAAAAAAATCAAGAAATGACTCCACTTAAGGGTGAATAAGATGAGGAAAATGTGGCCATGAGAGTAATGAAGGAAATAGGGAAGGTGTTAGATTTCCCCCACCTAAAATATTGATATTGCATGTGAATGTTTGTGTTTCATTAGTGTATTCAATTTAGTTAGGTTTGGGATTAAGAAAATCAAACAAGATAAACATAATTCGATGATGAAGCCTTTTTGGGCCTTGAGATGATCATATAATTTTTTTGACATGAATGTTGACTCAAAATCTAATTGACTCTCAAAGGCTAGTTGACTAAACCTTGTTTTGATGATGATTAACCATTCCACTAATTTGTGTCTAATGCTTCTACTTGAGTGATTTTAGATTAAGCATAGATACACTTCAAATGCCCTAACTTTCATATCCTATCTTGGAGGTCAAAATCAATACAAATGCATTTTTGTGGAATATGATGTATCTCTATTAGAATCATGTTGTAAATCACTTATAATGATTGTATGACTTCTAATTAAGCTTAGAAAAAACCAGGAACACTTAATTTGAATGATTAATCTCTCTAATAACATTTTCTAAGAATACATCATAGAGTCCTATTCGGTTGAGTTTCTCCCATGACAAACTCGACCGACACCCTTGATGCATTTTTAGAATGTCCAAGCTCGGTCAAGTTTCCAATACACAAAACCCAACCGAAACCCTTCATTAGAAAAATTAATTTTAAGTGATCAGCCGAGTTTCATCCAGGATAAACTCGAACGATGCTTTAAATTTGCTTTGTCATATACTGCAATCGGTTGAGTTACCTTTATTGAAACTGCACCAACTACACTGTATGGAGTGTGCAGAAAAAGTGTTTCTAGCCGTAGGAGTGTTGAAAACATGAAAAAAAGTTCCATTACAACACCACAAACAACTATAATGTATTCCCAAAAGCTTGCCTCTAAGAGCCTCCTTCCACTCTTAATCTTAATCACTTGCTACATCCATAAGAGTGAGTAGGCGATTTGTCCGAGAGATAGTCCTACATGTATATCTTGTGAGGCTCTCACTTCCTCCACCTCCCAATCTCTCATTCAACCTTGAAGATGAAGATTCTCTCTCTTGGCTAAGAGAGGTAAAGAAGAAGGGAAGGAGTCCCTTGGTGAAAGCTTCTCATTGGAGAAGGTGAAGTCAAAGGCTGAAGATCTAAGAAGAGTGGTTAATTCCTTCCAAGCGGAAAACTTGTTGTAAGAGTGGCTAAGACCTTGGTGAAGGAAGAAGACTCCTTGCAAAAGTGGGTAAGTCCTTGGTGAGGTTGAAGACTTGGTCTTGGATAGGTAAGTCCTTTTCTAGTTTATTGCGTCCCTTCTTCTTAAAGGGAAGGTTGGGTATCCTTGGTTTGGAAAAGGAAGGCCATATATTGTATATCTTATAGTCGAATATAAGTATGCAATGGTTGCAAAATCTTGGAGCCTGGCCTCTCTAGGTAGTCGATTGACTTTATCCCTGTTTGAAGATCATAACCATTCTACATATCTTGTGTTCTTGTGCTTTTTCAATCTCTCTGTCCCTTTTTATGTATGTTTTAGTTACACTCAAAAGTTCATACTTGCCATATTATCTTAGAAATATCTTCAAAGTCTAATGAATTTTTTTAAGTGTATTTAGCTCTATTCACCCCTCCTTTCTAGCCCATCCAAGATCCAAAAAGTGGTATTAGAGCGGGTCTTCTCCAAGCATACTTTCACAAGTAGGATAAGATGGGCAATTATCAAGGTGGGAGATACCTGATAAACAGTCCAATCTTTGATGAGAGCAATTTAATCTATTGGAAAGAAGGCTACAATACTAAATACAAGGATCAAGTCTTGAGCTATGGAAAATGGTGGACCTTCCATACAAGCTCTCAGAGACAATGATAGATGTGATGACCTTGATTTTAAGATTTTGATATCCTTTGCGACCAAGGATGCTTGTATATGGTTGAATAAAGAACAATGGGATGAATCATGACCTTTTGAAGTGGGTTGAACTTATTTGATCAATATTGGATGACATTTACATATTTATTTATGTGGATATTTGAGAAATCATGTTTGTTGAATAAATGTTAGACTTTTAGTATCAAACTTAGTTGGGAGAAAGAACAACTGATTGATGAGACTTAGTTAAAAATCTCATGGCATTAGGACTGGCCAATTGATATATAATAATGTTTGAATGATTGACTAAATCATTGTACGATATCTTTGGATGATTCTAGACCTAAGATTGAGATAAATCAGGTGATGTCACACATTCTCTCTTTATGTGGCGGCAACATGGCATATGCCACGGATTCCCTTTAGACGGATTTCTTTCAGCCCATGGATTGGAATCAAAGGGGTAGTGACTGCGTCTTCGACCTCCGATTCCTATGGAATCGTCAGGTGCTCGGGCACCCGCCTTGCTTACCCAGTCAATCGCGAGCTCCATGTGATCTAAACTAATTCTTTAGATTCACATGTTTAATTAGTATTCATAGATCCGTAGTGTTCGGAGGAGACGAACGATCATTGTAGAATCCCTTTTCGTTGACAGTCGTGTGAAATCCAACCCATTCCTCAAAAACTCTCTCTTTCGCAACCAGAGAGAACAGAGAGTGAGCGAGGGATTTGGAAGAAGGGCCCGGAGGAGTCAAAGAAGGGAACTTTTCCACCCAGATCCACCACACAAAGTAGACTTGGCCTTCCTTTTCTCTGTCAGCCGACGATGGCCCAAGCAGCTTCCAAAGACGAGGTCGAGGTCATGGAGCATCCGTAGGAAGATTCTGTGGAAACCATGTGATATGAAATGAATTCGAGGGAGCTTCTTGAATCTATGGATGGCTTTGTTTCTCCAATCGAGGAGACCTGCAATAGTTTCTGCTCTCCCTGATTCCTGTGACGACCAAAAGGAAGCACCAACGGCCCTGTATTGCTTCCCCCTTCTCTCGCCCACCACAGCGGCATATGCGGCGGAGCCGTCTCGAGCTCTTGAGCCTCCCAGCCTTGGGTGATGCGCCTGATCATAGGAGAAGGACAGACGAGCAGGCGATCACTCGTCGGAGTCCCCCTTTCGGCGGCGGCTTGTGCAAGGGGGAGAGACGATGAGCACCTTGGCCTTGAGCCCAGAAGCTTGAGAGGAGGGTCGGCGGTGGAGATGACGCCTGGTGGATCTGTGAATATCTAAGGAGTAGAAGAGGTTGTCGATGTGGCTCCAGTCGACGGTTCGATCACCGGCAAGACATGCCTCGGTGCCTCCGCAGGCAGAGACCCAGGCGGCCTCGTCTTCGCTAGAGCGGAGAGACATTGCGTTGATCACGAGAAAGAAAGGGGCGAGTAGGGTGAACCCTGAACCAGCCAAATCACGCTTGAACTGGGTTCAAGCACCGAGAACCGGCCGGCTCACAGTGAACCAACAAAGAACCGACCGAACCCAAGCAAAGGAGCGCGCCCTTGGAAGGACACGTGGCGGCGCGTAATTGGCCGAATAAGGTAATATTCCCATAAATATACAGTTCTTCATTAATTCGTAGAAATTAGCTCGATGCTCAGAAAAATACAAATAAGGTACCAAAATGTTCATAAAAATGCGTAGAACAACCAGGAACTATAATATCATGCTTTTGATGCTTAAATCTCAGTGATATCATGAAAGATGTGTAATGCTTGTTTAGTGGATAATAAATAGCAAATGATGACATAAAATTATGGAAAAATGCCAGTAACTCCATAATAATGTTTATAATGCACCTGATGTCAAGGATGAGCATGTTTATGTACAAAACCATATAATTTGGTTAATATGCCTAATTAGGGCTAATAACACTAAAGATGATGTAATAAATGCACACATGCTCAATAAATGATGAAAATTCACAGAGTAAGATCATATCAGTATATGGAACTTCAATTTTAATTATGAGATCATAATGATGAAGAGAATCTATGTTATATGAAGATGAATCTTAATGCATGTTATACAACCCTAATCTAGGTTAATGATGTAACCTAGGGTCAATAGGTGCACAAAAATAGAATATGGAACCTAATATTCAGATAATAGATCATAATCTGGAAAATGAAGTTAGTAAGATAAATATAAGACAATAATGCAAGTAAACGTTGGAATATCCTAATGAGATAATATAAACCCTAATGAACACGACTAGGGTTAAGATGATCAGAATCTGATGATAGTATGTGGTCTTGTCTTAATCAGGTGATGACCAGAGATGTAGATGATCCAGAATATAAGTATGAATCTCTGAACTCAGGTACGTGGGTTTTATTTAAGTATATGACTATGGTTTTCTTGCTTGCAATCATGATATGTATGTATGCTCTCTTCTATTTGCGAATATTGGATGTAGTAGAACTATATAGTACTCGATGTTTTATCACTTGTAAACATAAATGATAAGTAGATGCTTTGTAGTTATTTAAGGTGCTCATTATCCCCCTTACGAGGGAATGGATTAATGTTGGCTAGTACACCTCCCTAGAGCACACGGTGTACGGGGAGTTTCCCTAGAGTACTTGGTACACGGGGATGGGCCCAATATTTATGTTTTGGTACTAGTCCACCTTGATAATGCAATTCATCTAGGAAAATGACTTAAATTGACGTATTTCGCTTAATAAAGAAGTGTTTTCTATGATTTTCTTTTCTTCTGCAAATCTTTTTCAAAATTATGAAAGCCATAAATATATGTATCTTTCTGCCCATGTACACAACACCTTGTGTGTTGATTTGTTGTTTCACATATGTTTTAGGTTCAGAGATAGCGTGGGATAAAAGATGTGAAGTGAGCACTGTTCAGGTTGTACCTATTGTCTAAGATCCTATTAGCATACATGTCCAGACTTGTAGAATTTTCATTCAATATGCGACTGTAAATCATTTTGTAATAATTCGTGTTATATAAATTTACATGTTATTGTTGAGAAATGTTATGGTTGTATGTTCATGTATGCGTATTATGCTTCCGCACCGCTCTCTGATATGATTGTTTGATGTCTTCGGATTATGGGCTCTCATTCCCAATAGGGTTTGGAGAAATCAAAATCCGGGGACGTCACAATAGAAGAATGGGATGAAACTACTTTGAAGAAAGCTACCTTGAATGCAAGAACCATCAACATTCTCTATGCCTCCATGTCCTCCACTGAGTTCAACCAGATTTCCTCTTGTGAGACATCCCATGAGATATGGAGAAAGCTATGTTTCACTTATGAAGGGACAAAGCAAGTGAAAGAAAACAAGTTCTATATGCTTAAAGGGCTTCATGAACACTTCAAAATGGGAAAGGAGGAGAGGATAGCCAAGATGCACTCAAGGCTCAACATCATTGTGAATGGTCTTGCCATTCTATGTCATCCTATGGATAGAGGAGAGATCAACTCAACGATCCTTAGAACTCTCCCCAAAAGGTGGGAATACAAGGTGACCTCCATTGAGTAAACAAAGTCTCTTAGTGATATCCCTACTGAAGAGCTCATAAGAAATCTGTAAGCACATGCAGTCAAACTTGACAAGCAAGAGGAAGAAGAAAGAGAAGATGAGAAAGAGCTCGAGAATGAAGAAGGCTGAAAGCAAAGCACACATTGAAGCTATTTTTGTTCAAGCCTCTCCATTCTCTCAAGTTGAAGAATATTCCATGTACTCCAAGGGTAGAATCGACAAAGGCAAGTCCTCCTCTTTCACTCGATGCTTCAAATGTGGAAAATAGGGTCACTTCAAGAAAGATTGTCAACAAGACAACAAGACCCATGATCATAAGAGAAGAGAAGCACAAGAAGAAGGAGAAATGGCAAAAAATATCAAGTGACTCCTCCAACTCAAGCTCAAGTGACTCCTCCAACTCAAGCTCAAGTGGAGAATCTAGCAGAGGATCTAGCTGAAGCTCAAGTGAAGATGGAGAATGTCATTTTTCTCTGATGTCCTTAACAAATGAAGACTCAAATTAGGTATATCTAAACTCTTTAGACAAAGAATCTTTAATTGCAATTATTCATGCTACTTGTTCCTCTCTTAAATCTTCTAAATAGAAAATAAAAAGGCTTTGAGAGAGTTATTGATAATTTTCATGTAGAAATAGATGATATTGAACATGCTAATATTTGTTTCCCAGATGAAAACAATTCTTATCTTAGTCAAGTAGATTCTCTTAAACATGAAAATACTAGCTTGCTTGATAAGATCAGATTTCTAGAAATTGAACCTCTTATACCTAGTTCTAATGAAGAGCATACTAATATTGTGGATCTCTCATGCTTGATATTGATGTTCTTAAAACTAAAAATGAGGAGAAATATTTTGTTCTGTAAGGATTATAATCTAAATATAAAGTCTATCTTTCTAAGATCGCTTTGCTTGAAAAAGAAAATGCTTCATTTCTTGCTAAAATCAATGTCCTTGAATCTTATTCTAGTTCTACTAGTAGAGTGAATAATGTTGCTACTCTTCATATTGATAGAGATTCTTATATGACCAATGCTCTTTGCTTAGAAACTAATCTTTTGCATACTGGAGATAATATCAATCAATTGTCTTCCACTATTACTTATGCATGATAATCATAGTTTGAGGTCTTCTATGAAAATACATAGATGATAAAAAGAATCTTAATCAAATCCTAGATCATACTATCAAACAAATGGGTAGAGATGGTTTTGGACTTGATAGTAGCCAAAAGAACAATAAAGAAAAAGGACCTTCAGTTTTCAATGAAGAATCCTCTAGTTCCAAGGCTAGGAGATCATGTAATTATAATGAGTTTGGCCATTATTCTACATATTGTCCTTTTAGGAAAGCACCCAAGAGAAATAGGACTTGGGCTACTAAGCTAACCCCTCTGGACCCAAAAATATGATTGGGGACCATTTCAACTTTCTTCTTGCAGGTCACTTGCTAATGGATTGGCTTGATCTATTGATTTGCAAATTGGTCTCTCAATCCACATTAAAGTACAAAGGTGAGATGTGTATGAGGTGGAACAGGTGAAAAATAAATGGTAAGAACATAGGTAATGTTATTCTTTCTCATATCCAATAATTGTGTACTTTGGCCAAGTTAGTATGCACTATACATATGGTTTTTGAGTCAAAAGTGGTATACTATGTTTCTCATCATTTTCTTTCTCAAAAATTATTTATGATGCTTTCATAGTGCATTACTAACTTGCTTATACATGTTTGTATATGGCTTATATTTTTATCATGACTCTAGATATGATTTTCTGAAATATATGTACTTCTTGACAACAACTATTATTGGTTGAGTTTGTCCTAATAGAAACCCGACCAAAAAGCACCAATTGGTGTTGCCAATAGCTATTGTTGGCTGATGATGTACACAAATCATATCATCTTTTGGATCATGTTTGGTTGCATATCCATGTTGTTTTGACTCAATTATCACTCTCATTCATGCTAGATTCTATATTATTAGGTATTCTTACTTATCTCATAATTTGGATTGTAGGTACTATATTTTGCAATGAAATGATGAGGAATATATCATATTATCACTTATTGTATCACTCCTCAAGTATCTACATGTTTTGGAGTTTGAAACTGTGCAAATACCACTTTTTACGATATGTAAATCTGACCTACACGCCGAAAGTTATGAGCAGAATACACATCAGCCCATAATAGCCATTGGCACGCCATGTCTTGATTAAGACACCCCATGTATTAAAAAGACACGATGTGTCTTATTAAAGACACCCCATGTCTTAGTCCAAAAATTGAATCAAGAACTCCAGATTTGCAGCAAAACGCCGTGCTTTATTAAAGACATGAAGTGTCTTATTAAAGACACACCATCTCTTATTAAAGACACGTCGTGTAACCTCCCAGAACTCGATCCAAACTTCAGTTTTTGTATAAGACACGTCGTGTCTTATAAAAGACACATCGTGTGACTTGCAGATTTCACTCAAACGTGAATGTAACTATCTCACACTTATATATACGACCCCAACTCATCTTGGGACAGTTATGACGGATTAAAAATGGACCTTTTGGAGGGCAACTCGACTGGAGGGAGTCCAGGAGAAGTTAGAGGAGACCAAGGGAGATAGGAGGTGGTTACTCAAGAGAGAACCCTCTTCTTCTTCCTTCTTCTTCACTATTTGCAGCAAGGATCTTCTTCTTCCTCTTCTATCCTCTTGGGAGTGAAGAAATCTAGAGAAAGTGCAGCAAGCAAGGATAGAGCTTGACTCCTAGCCAGAGTTCTTCTTCATTCTACTACTTGTCATGGACATACTAGTTCTTTCTACTCTTTTACTATGTCCTTTGATGTTTTTTGCTACTTTTACCTTCTTTCTCTAGCCATGGATGAGTAGAATCTGAATCTTGGACATGGGAGAGTAACTCCCATGTCATAGCTTATATGAACATATGAATTTTGTACTAAATGTTCATTGCTTGCATGTTCCAAGAGTTGTTTTAGATATGAAATACTTGTTTGTGTGATTGGCCATCATACTTGCATGTTTTATGCTTTCTTTCATAATCTGAGAAGATGTGTTTGAGAGTATGGAGTTACTCTTTTGGTAACTTGTCCTTGACTGCAAGAGTGGCTGGGATTAAGTTGAGGAGTAAGGCTTGTGATTCAAAATGAAATACATACACGAGAGTGATGTATGGAGTTAGAATCGTCATCACTTCATCAGGAGGTGAGTGATGACTACAAACCTCATTTGCAAGTTAATTAACATGTTTAAATTCGTATTTTGATATAAGCTATGTTGTAATAGTGAAATCCCATGTCTAGGATCCTCCTAAATTTAAATATTAACCTTTCTTAAGTGATAATTTACTATTTTGTTTTAAATTTGTAATTTAGTTGTTCTAATCCAATCATCTTGTGTACAACAATCTAGATTATTGAAAATTATAACTCTTACACCTAACTAACCAATGCACCTTGTGTTTGACCTTGACTACAACTACTCTCGTATACTTGCGGGAAATAGCTAGTTGAGTAAAAGATCATTCTTATGATTGAAACTTGTTAGTTTAAGAAACCAACAACTGAGAAGTTCAACCCAGAAACACAACCAACAACACTATGCACAAAATATACACATGGCGTTTTGGATGAGAATTTCCCTCTCAACTAGATTTTCTCAACCAATAGACTTATTCTTTTGGCACTCCCCTTGGTACTTTTATTATGTGCACATTGCTATGCTTTATATTGTCTATCTTGCATACAAATGCATTTCTTTAATAGTTCTAAATTGGTATCTTTGTATCATATAATTACCTATTTTGAGTTGTTATGCAGGTTTTGATGATGATCTCTTTGGATCTCTTGGTTGCCTCTTAAATTGCTTATGTTGTACTCTAACTTGCTACATCTATTTAGTAGTATATCTTGTGATGCAACCTGAGCATCATAGTGGGTAATGATCTTTTGATAATGATGCATATTCTCTAGTGAGTTAAATCCTTTCTTGCTTCTGAAACTGCATACCTTTTTGTTTAGATATATCTCTACATCTTCTCATAGTTTGCTCTTTAACTTGTACATATTTTTCTATGATCTAGATCGTATTAGTAGTCCTAACTTGTAATATCATCTACTATTAGTTAATATACATGTAGTTCTAGTTTTGTTTCTCAATTGGTAATCATTCTATGCTATGCATGTATCTTGTTACATACATACTCAAGCTTGTTCTTTAACTTTAATATCCACTATCTTGAGTTACTTGCTTGCATAGAATTTCCTTAATGTTTGCTAGAATTACATTATGGGTTGTTCAAATGCATGTCTTGATCTGCTTTACATACTATGCTTGGACAAGCCCCTATTTTTTGCTCTTCTACTCTCCTTTCAAATTTTTGGTATCCCCATTATCTAACATGTTTTGTTTTAGCTCTTCAAACCCCTACTTTCTGGAAATGACAAAGGGGGAGATGACATGTCTTATGTAAGATGCGGAGAAGGCATGTGAGGAGAAAGCATGTCTTATGCTAAGGGGAGAAGACATATATGTAGAACATATCTGAGTAGAAGACATAGTTTTGTAAATGTTATCAAAGCTAACAGTGCGGGAGAAATAGAATCAACTGAGGGGGAGTATGTGAACTCCATGAGCATCAATTGAGGGGGAGCATATGAACTCAATTCTATTGAAATGATTAGGTTTCTCCAATGATATGATTTTACTTGAATTCTTTCGATACATTTATGGAATTGTTTGTCACCTTCAAAAAGGGGGAGAATGTTGACTCAAACTATAATTGAGTCTCAAAGTCTAATTGACTAAACCCTTGTTTTGATGATGACTAATCATTACACTTATTTGTGTCTAATGGTTCTACTTGAGTGATTTCATATTAGGTATAGACACACTCCAAATGCTCTAACTTGCACATCCTATCTTAGAGAAAAATAAGTCAAAATCAATGCAAGTGCACTTTTGTGGAATATGATGTATCTCTATTAGAATCACGTTGTAAATCACTTGTAATGATTGTATGACTTGTAATTAATCTTAGAAAAAATCAAGAGCACTTAATTTGAACGATTAGTCATTGTAATGAAATTTTCCAAAATACATCACATAGTGCCTATTCGGCCGACTTTCTCCTGTGAAAAGCTCGACCGACGACCTTGACACATTTTGAGCATGTCCAGATTTAGTCGAGTTTCCAATACACAAAACTCGACCGACACCCTGCACTGAAAAAACTAATTTTAAGCGATCATCCGAGTTTCATCTAGGATACACTTGACCAATGCTTCAAATTTTCTTTATCATATAGTGCAATCGGTCGAGTTACTATAATTGAAACTTAACCGATTGCACTGTACATAGTGTGCAAGAAAAGTGTTTCTAGCCATAGGAGTGTTGTAAACATGAAAAATAGATATGTTGCAACACTCCAAATGACTAGAATTTGTTTTCAGGCTCTTCTACTGGCTAGTAGGCATCCTTAACTATATATAGGACCCCTTGGGATTCATCCCAAGCTTAGACAAGCACTATGGAGGTCTCTATATTATATTTGAGTGCCTCCAAGGGCCTCCTTCCATTTTTAATCTTAATCACTTGCTACATCCATGTGAGTGAGTAGGAGATTTATAAGAGAGCTATTCCTACATGTATATCTTATGAGGCTCTCGCTTTGTCCACCTACCAGTCTCTCATTCAACTTTAAAGATGAATATTCTCTCTCTTGTTGAAGAGAGGTGCAAAAGAAGAAGGGAAGGAGTGCCTTAGTGAAAGCTTGTTACAACCCCAATTTTTGGGTTTATTTGGTGAGAAATGTAATTTCTCATATTAAGGATATTTGAACAAATAATGATATAAATTGGTTCAAATAAATGGATTTTGTTTACAATAGCCTTGATGTTTGTTTTGTGGGATTTATTGGCTATTGGGCCCAAATAACAAGAAAATTCATTTAGTGAATGAATAATTGAATATTTGAGAAAAGAAAAATGTGGAAACCTCCAGAAGGCAAATCCAAAGAGGGATTTCGTGCCTCTTGGGTTACTTGGGTTCCAAGGAGTCCAAAGTTGCATAAAGAGAGCAATAAGAAAAGAAAAGATCAATCAAGTATTTCTTTATTAAGAAAGAAATTGAAAATATTGATGAAATGTGGAAAATAAGTGAAAAGAGGTATAATGGAGTAATCCTTGGTGGAATTTTGTGTCCCAAGGATTCCTAATGATAAAACAAATACCAATTAGGAAAATAAAATAAAAATAAAGAGAAATCCTCAAAAAGAACTATTTTAATAAGAAATAAACAAGATAATGAGAAATAATGAAGAATAATGAATTTAGATGCATCTAGAAGGATAATGAGTATCCAATAAAAAGGAATTTCGAATTATTATAATTCCTTAGGGTCCAAGGAGCCCAATGAATAAAAAGAGGAAAGAAAAAATACCCATAACAGAGAATAAGAAGATAATGTGAGTATACAATTAATGTATTATGTGGTATTGCTAAAAAGAAAGTAATTTCTATTAAAGGAAAAGAGGATTTTGTGCCTATGAATTGAAAAGCAAGAAATAAAGAGAATAGGTGAGAGGAATTTCGAATTCCTAAGATCTAATGAA
Source organism: Alisma plantago-aquatica (assembly GCA_963693085.1). Classification (NCBI taxonomy): domain Eukaryota; kingdom Viridiplantae; phylum Streptophyta; class Magnoliopsida; order Alismatales; family Alismataceae; genus Alisma; species Alisma plantago-aquatica. The sequence continues at coordinate 117,139,773 of OY856412.1, forward strand.
CAAAGTACACGAAGAAAGAGAGAAGGATATTTGTAAAGTAAGGAAATCTCTTTCCTATAAGGAGTAGCCTTGATTGCTTAGTGGGCAAGCGATCTGGGGCGTGGATACTCCCCTATATAAAGGATAGACCCTCCAGTTTGAGTCCGGAGAGAGGTTCCACACAACTATATCTCCCTTCTTCTTGTTTCTTGCACGTAAAACCCTAACGAAGGTGTAGACCTATCCCTGGAGCATCGAGGGTTGGTTTGGTGGTCTTGTTGGAAGCTCTAAGGTCCCACGACATCAACAGGTTGTGTGGTGGCCATCCCTCCACCCTAACCGACACGCAGATGCAGCTGCATGACTGCAACGTCGATCACGTGTTGCGGGTCAGATGCTCTTGATCGAGCCACCTAGGCCGCGAGCTGGGCGGCACCCCAGGTGCGGCAAGAGGTGGTGGAGCTAAGGGAGTTGTTGGCGGTGGTCGTAGGGCTCTGAAAGAGGAGTGGACAACCCCGCAAAGGGCTGCCACCCGCGGCCGTCGCGTTGATCCGAGCTAGAAGATGACCTAAAGTTGATTAGACGGTTCTACCCTCCGCGCTGTGCTAGGGCCGGTTGGTTAAGTGGGGGCAATCATGTCATTTCGAAATGTTCTTCAAACAGCAAGCATCATTGCATGGAGTCGAGCGACGTGGCGCGCTCCCATTGGCCCAAAGTAAGTGTTTTTGCTAATTTCAAAACTAATGATTCGTAGCTCGGATTAACACACATAAAATATGAAAGTTGCTCAGAAAAATGAGTGAAATCCACTAAAAATATAATTGAAGCTTGGTTCCTCTTGCAATTTGAAAAGTAATGGAAGATATCAACTTTAATGTATTAATGTTTAAAGAACCATATTTTGAGTTGATTAATTTATTTAATAGGGTTTAATGAATGATTAAAGTTGATATTAGCTTGTTAATGATGAAAGGGAACATTAGGAAGAAAAAGGATGAACTTTGCATGTAATTAGTTTAATTTCGAGTTTAATGTGCATGAATAATACTTTAATGGGCCTTGAAACCCTAATATTAGTGAATGAGACTATTAATGGTTTTAATTGATTAATTTCATGATTAAAGTTGGAATACACTGAATCTAAGCTATTTCGAGTATAAAAGTACCTTAATGTGGATAACTACCCTTAATGTAGTAATTAGGGTTTTCTGATGAATAAAAGATAGAATTAAAGGTAAATCAAGTTCATATGCGAATTAGACTATAATGAACTTTGAATTGATGATAAACGAGCATAATGACCTTGCCATGGGTTAAAGAGGATAAAAATGGTAGCTTTAATGAAAAGAGGCTTATGGACTTATATAATGGTTGATTATGCCTTAAATCTGAAACCGAGGATTAGATGTTGAGATAATTAGGGTTTGTGATCAATTGCGTTAAATTAGGGTTTAAAATAGTAAAAGATGAAGGGAAGCTCTAATTGCAATAGAAACCTTAAAAGTGAATTACAAACCCTAGGAAGTGAGCTAGGTTTAATGGATCTTGATGACATGAATAATAAAAAGGGAATTACATGATTATTTTAGGATCTTGTTGAAAATGCTTGCTTGCTTGGATTCTTACTTGCATGGATATTTTCTGTTCAAATCGTCAGATCAGGTATGTGGTTAATTATGATTAATCGCATTATTTTTCCGAGGGTTTTCTAAATGTTTCCTCGCATTGAATGCAATTTAAACCATTTGGATGTTCATACTACAATTATAAAGTCACTATGGCTATCATAGTTATATATACATGTGAATTCTCACACCTACATGCCACCCTGATGGAAGACACCATAAAGGTCAGGCCCAGGAGAGTAGACCAATGGGCACCATGAGAGGTGACCCCAGACACCAAGCTCGGGGATGAGAAGGTGGTCTATGATGCATGACTATGGAGCACCGTGAGAGGTGACTCCCAGGCACCAAGCTCAGGACTGAGAAGGTGGCCTTAAGTCAATGGCAAAAGAGAAACCCTAGAGGGGTATGCCAGGGTTAGGGCAAAAGCGGTGGAGAATGACACATTGAAAATTTAAAGTGGCTTGTTAAATAATTTGATTGTGATTATTAAATTGTTAGCCATATTTATAAAATTTTGGTTGTTCCCACATACCAGTATATTTCGATATACTGACCGACGTTTTTTTTGTCGGCATTTTAGGAACAACAATTGAAAGAAAAAATAGTAAAGTGACACATTGTGGAAATAAGAAATAAAGTGCAAGGAGGATTAGATAGAATAATTCAAGCTCTGGTTAGATAGATTTCCAAAGTTTTCAAAGGTAAGTAAAGTTTTAATTTTATACTAAATTCTAGTTAGTTAGTAGAATTTCATAATTATTATTGATTATTTGTCAAACCTTTGATCCTGTTAATTGAATAACAGCTCTGACCTTCGGGTCTGCCTTAATTGGGAGTTATCGGGAGGTAGGGTCGTTACAATTGGTATCAGAGCCAGGATCCTCACTTAATCTTTAATAATTATTAAATTTTACAAATTCCATAGAACCAAGGGAGTTATTAGAGGATTGTCTGAAAGATTGAGGTGTCTAGAAAAGGATCACGTCCGGGGGCTGGCAATATTTTCCTCTGCACTGCTAGTCGAAATACGAGGACTCCCAGATTGTGTGACTGCCTGGCCGATGCCTTAGGATATGACTCGAAATAAGATACCTTTAGGACTCTCTCAACTTGTTCATCCCTTCTCAACTCAAATTCTATTAAGGACCTTAAGGATTAGGGTTTTCTCTCTCCTCCTCACCCTCTTGAGGTATGGGTAAGGTTAATAAGGTCTAAGGAATCCTCCACCAAATTAATGAAAAGCATGTAAATAAGATGTCATGGACATAAGCTTAATAGAGTAAGCGTAAAGGAATAGATACCTGCTTAGGTCATATAGCACGAGTTGTCATTGCCCTCCGGAGAGACCTGAGGATAGACCTCCTTGGCTAGAGGATGAGTAGAGAGAGTTAGTCTTGGAGGTAGAGACCTCCATTAAAAGTAGAGACCTAGCACATCCTCTGAGGATGATGTTAATCCTAACCCTAAGTGGAGGTTACAAAGAGAGATGACATGGTAAGTTAGATGCCATGGTTGACTGAGTGTTTGGATGGACACACCTTCAGATGCCACATGAGCCATGAGAGGTTAGATGACCTAGTACCTTTGATGACCCAACCCTGGAAAGGGTCGGGCATGTCAGAGTGAAGGATAGTTCCTTCATTGATGAGGTTAGTGAAGGACCTATAGAACCCTATGGCTTATGCAAGTAGGGGATATCATGCACCCAGAGTATGTCATTGGTACGGTAGTAGGTTGAAACCCTAGCCAGAAGGGCACAATGGATGGATTATGAGATAAGCATAAAGAGCTATGGATAATCTTGAGCCAAACATGAGTTGAGCATAGGCTTCACCCACATAGGGGTATGCTTGTGAGCATGAGCCTTCATGGAGAGAGGACCTCTAGTAGTATGGCTGGATGTGGAGTTAGCTCTAGAGAGAGAAAGAAAGAACCCAACAAGGAGGTTGGAAGCCTAAAACCCCATGATAGGAGGAACAGTGGGGAGTTGAGGATGATGCAACCTAAGTGGATGATAGTGGTTGCCTTATGCTTGATCCCTAGAGGTTGATGATATCTTAGTGGCCTTTAGAGGAACCAAACCCTGGAGAGAGGATGATGCTTCTGGTACCTATGGTATAAGTAACTACCTGCTGGATGAGATAAAGAGTGCCTTAGACCCTGAGGAGGTTTAAGTAACCTGTTGTGAGGTTTTATACCTAGTTGAATGTCCTTGAGGAGGACTTGACTCTGAGGTATTTCTCATATAAAAGGATCATGGGAGTAAATGACATACCTTGGACATGTTTGATTCATGGTTAAGAGTTTGAGCATGCAGTTGGATATCCAAAGGAGAACTTAGGGTTCCTAGGCCTAAGAGGGGAAGCAGTGTATCTGATGCTCATGATGAGATTTGAGTCTCTATAGTTTCGAGCATGGTACTGCTCGTGTGTAGAGGTAAAGGAAACCCCTTAAGTTAAGGGTATGTTTGATGAACCCTTCACGACTAAGTTAATCTAATGTTGAGGAAAGAAAACAAGTATGACCTAGCATGGTTTATTAGGTGATCTACTTGTGCCCTGGTAGCTGTTGGGTTAAGCATGCTCATGTGAATATAAACCATAAGGATGTTTGTGACCTTTTTGTCAAGAGTTGTAGTTTCCTCCCATGGTTAATCTAATGTTGAGGAAAGAGAACTAGTATGACCTAGCATGGTTTATTAGGTGGTCTACTTGTACCCTGGTAGCTGTTGGGTTAAGCATGCTCATGTGAATATAAACCCTAAGGATGTTTGTGACCTTGTTGTCAAGAGTTGTAGTTTCCTCCCATCCTGGGAGAGGGACCCTTTGGTAAGGTGTGTACCAGTTTGTGGGTTTGTGGAAACCTAAAGAGGTCTCATAGGATCTTGAGAAGCTAAGTGAAAAGTACATGGTATGAGAATGAACCTGTAGACCCATAGATAACCATCTCTAACTGCATGTGGATGTGTTACCATGGAGGTAACCGGTATGGGGCCTGACCAAGGTAGGGAGGTTGCCATGACCCCTATGAATAGATGAAAGTCAGTCATGAATGCAGAGAGAGATGATGAAGGATTGGGTAAGGTTCTAAGTTGAACATGTACTATGTTAGAATCCTAAGTCTATCCAAGGGTCAGGTAGGGATAAGATCAATGGAAGAAGGAGTTGCCTAATTCCCTAGTTGCACATGACCATAGGGTCGGGAGGTAACAACTATCATTGTCTGAGGGCCATGGGTTAGGAGATTGATCACCTTCATGAACTCATGGGACCCAAAGGGCAGATGAGTAGGGCACTCTCTGGATGCATGAGGGAAGAGGGATGACCCCAAAAGTGCCGACACCCTATAGACCCAGAGGAGATGACCAAGGATTGTGTGTAAACCCCAGTAGGTTCGAGACCAGTTTTCCATGGAAGTAATTTTTGATATCATGATGTTTGTGATGTGGAGACATGAGTTGCACGTTTCAACTTAGATTTGAAGGTGTACTGGCAAGGTGGGATGTACCATCTCTACTCCTAGAATGGGAAGAACTATGTATTTGGACGGCCACCAAATGTTTATTTCTTCTTGTTATGGGAGTGAGTGATAGGACAGTATGCATGCCTTACACCAAGGATAAAGATGATGTAAGTTGGAACGCTGCTACAAGGTATGAGGATAGAGATGATAATATACCTTTGTGGAAGGAATAATACATGGATGTTTTACAAACACTAAGAGAAATAAGGTAGTCATCTTATAAGGATGTTTTTAGCATGAGCTATGTGGAATTTGCAAGTGATACAAGGTTGAGTTTGATCACCATTAGGATGAGCTCAGAGTTTCTTGATGAAGACAAACTTAGAGTTTGAGATGGGATGATAAGTAGAATACATGGAGGTGTATGTCTTCAACATTACCTAACACCTAAGGATAAGAAGTGGTAATGAATGCTCTGGTTGAGATATAGCTGCCTAGTTAGCTGTAAGCTAGAAGAAGTTGAGGTTGTTCGACTAACCCTATGTTTGGAAAGAGGATGCGTTTTGGCTAACACACACATATGTAACAAGATATGTTGAAAGAGTTAATGGTTGTTTGATTAGCCAGTTTAATCCTTGATGTAGTAAAATGATGGTGATAGAACCTCATATACACTTCTTTGGATAGGAAGGTAATAAAACCCTTTTGAGAGTGGTTTAGGATTTCTGAGGTATCAAGCTTGAGGAATCATAACAATACATGAGGTCATGATATACCTTGGTACTACAAAGATAGTAAGTGATGGTAGCACTCTGGATGCTTAAAACAAAGTTGCATGTAGCATGTGGCCATGCAAGCCAGGAGGTGAAGGACGAACACCAGTAACCCATTGTATCGATATAGAGGATAAAAGAGTCCCTGAGAGGGAATGGGAGTTAATCACTATGGATGTTGTGGTAAGTCTCCCTTTGACCCAGAAGGTCAAGATGCAATATGGGTTACGGTAGATCGCCTTACCTAGATAACATGAGAAAGAAAGGAGTATTGTCAAGAGATAGATTCTGTTGAACTACATAAGAGAGAGAGATGGTTCAACTACACCATGATGCGAGTTCAAAAGTTCTTGAGTATGACCTAAAGGTTCACTTCCATAAGGTGGAAGTAGGTACATGAAGAACTCAGTGTCAGTATTGCCTATCACCCCTAACTAATGGTTAGTATGATCCAGACTAGAGGGTTTGATGAGAGCAAGTGTGCTTGTTCAGGGTGATACAAAGAGGCAGTTCTTAAGATGTGATGTTAACCACCATAGGCTTTATTGGGATGCAAGTAGGAGGATGTGTCGGTCACCACTTCACTAAGTCGATGTTGTTGAAGGAGGCCTCACAAAGGTTAGAAATGAACCACAGTGAGTGCAGATGAAGTCGCTTTGATCGTGCAATGGCTGAGAGAGAGAGCCCAGAGATGACATGAGTCGTGAGCTGATGCAAAGCAGACTGACATGCAGTTCACTGTAGGAGAATATGTGATGTAAAAATCCGACCCCTCTAGGCTACAACTGAGAAAGCTGAGTCCCCGATATATGGGTCCATTTGAGATGGATTGGTGGAAAAGGTCGTGTTTAACCTTACCCCTCAGGATAACATGATGTATAATGTATTACATGATTCCTATCTAGAGCACTATGTGAGGTACCCAAGCCATGTGTTGAGCCCTGAACCTATTCAACTTTTGAGAGGCTGAAATGTCCTGAGTCACTTATGAGGGTATGATATACCAAGGTGAGAAAGAACTCAGATGGAAGAATATGAGATGATGAAGGTTCTTGGGAAGCACCATGGAAAGGGTGAAGCCACATGGGAGCCATGATGGACATATGAAAGGCTTATCCTATTTGTTTTCTTGCTTGATGGAATTTTGAGGGCAAAATTCTTATAAGAGGGGAAGGATGTTACAACCCCAATTTTTGGGTTTATTTGGTGAGAAATGTAATTTCTCATATTAAGGATATTTGAACAAATAATGATATAAATTGGTTCGAATAAATGGATTTTGTTTACAATAGTCTTGAAGTTTGTGTTGTGGGCTTTATTGGCTATTGGGCCCAAATAACAAGAAAATTCAATTAGTGAATGAATAATTGAATATTTGAGAAAAGAAAATGTGGAAACCTCTAGAAGGCAAATCCAAAGAGGGATTTCATGCCTCTTGGGTTCCAAGGAGTCCAAAGTTGCATAAAGATAGCAATAAGAAAAGAAAAGACCAATTAAGTATTTCTTTATTAAGAAAGAAATTGAAAATATTGATGAAATGTGGAAAATAAGTGAAAAGAGGTATAATGGAGTAATCCTTGGTGGAATTTCGTGTCCCAAGGATTCCTAATGATAAAATAAATACCAATGAGGAAAATAAAAGAGAAATAAAGAGAAATCCCCAAAAAGAACTATTTTAATAAGAAATAAACAAGATAATGACAAATAATGAAGAATAATGCATTTAGATGCATCTAGAAGGATAATGAGTATCCAATAAAAAGGAATTTCGAATTATTATAATTCCTTAGGGTCCAAGGAGCCCAATGAATAAAAAGAGGAAAGAAAAAATACCCATAACAGAGAATAAGAAGATAATGTGAGTATAAAATTAATGTATTATGTGGTATTGCTAAAAAGAAAGTAATTTCTATTAAAGGAAAAGAGGATTTCGTGCCTATGAATTAAAAAGCAAGAAATAAAGAGAATAGGTGAGAGGAATTTCGAATTCCTAAGATCTAATGAAAAAAGTACACGAAGAAAGAGAGAAGGATATTTGTAAAGTAAGGAAATCTCTTTCCTATAAGGAGTAGCCTTGATTGCTTAGTGGGCAAGTGATCTGGGTCATGGATACTCCCCTATATAAAGGATAGACCCTCCAGTTCGAGTCCGGAGAGAGATTCCACGCAACTATATCTCCCTTCTTCTTGTTTCTTGCACGTAAAACCCTAACGAAGGTGTAGACCTATCCCTGGAGCATCGAGGGTTGGTTTGGTGGTCTTGTTGGAATCTCTAAGGTCCCACGACATCAACAGGTTGCGTGGTGGCCATCCCTCCACCCTAACCGACACGCAGCTGCAGCTGCATGACTGCAACGTCCATCACGTGTTGCGGGTCAGATGCTCTTGATCGAGCCACCTAGGCCGGGAGCTGGGTGGCGCCCCAGGTGCGGAAAGAGGTGGCGGAGCTAAGGGAGTTGTTGGCGGGCTCTGAAAAAGGAGTGGAAAGCCCCGCAAAGGGCTGCCACCGGCGGCCTTCGCATTGATCCGAGCTAGAAGATGACCTAAAGTCGATTAGACAGTTCTACCCTCCACGCTGTGCTAGGGCCAGTTGGTTAAGTGGAGGCAATCACGTCATTTCGAAATGTTCTTCAAACATCAAGCATCGTTGCATGGAGTCGAGCGACGTGGCGTGCTCCCATTGGCCCAAAATAAGTGTTTTTGCTAATTTCATAACTAATGATTCGTAGCTCGGATTAGCACACATAAAATATGAAAATTGCTCAAAAAAACGAGTGGAATCCATTAAAAATATAATTGAAGCTTGCTTCCTGTTGCAATTCGAAAAGTAATGGAATATATAAACTTTAATGTATTAATGTTTAAAGAACCCTATTTTGAGTTGATTAATTTATTTAATAGGGTTTAATGAATGATTAAAGTTGATATTAGCCTGTTAATGATGAAAGGGCACATAGGGAACAAAAAGGATGAACTTTGCATGTAATTAGTTTAATTTCGAGTTTAATGTGCATGAATAATACTTTAATGGGCCTTGAAACCCTAATATTAGTGAATGAGACTATTAATGGCTTTAATTGATTAATTTCATGATGAAAGTTGGAATACACTGAATCTAAGCTATTTCACGTAGAAAAGTACTTAATGTGGATAACTACCCGTAATGTAGTAATTAGGGTTTTCTGATGAATAAAAGATAGAATTAAAGGTAAATCAAGTTCATATGTGAATTAGACTATAATGAACTTTGAATTGATGATAAACGAGCATAATGACCTTGTCATGGGTTAAAGAGGATAAAAATGGTAGCTTTAATGAAAAAAGGCTTAATGGACTTATATAATGGTTGATTATGCCTTAAATCCCAAACCAAGGATTAGATGTTGAGATAATTAGGGTTTGTGATCAATTGCGTTAAATTAGGGTTTAAAATAGTAAAAGATGAAGGGAAGCCCTAATTGCAATAGAAACCCTAAAAGTGAATTAGAAACCCTAGGAAGCGAGCTAGGTTTAATGGATCTTGATGACATGAATAATAAAAAGGGAATTACGTGATTATTTTAGGATCTTGTTGAAAATGCTTGCTTGCTTGGATTCTTATTTGCATGGATATTTCTGTTTAAATCGTCATATCAGGTATGTGGTTAATTATGATTAATCACATTAGTTTTCCGAGGGTTTTCCAAATGTTTCCTCGCATTGAATGCAATTTAAACCGTTTGGATGTTCATACTGCAATTATAAAGTCACTATGGCTATCACAGTTATATATACATGTGAATTCTCACACCTACATGCCACCCTGATGGAAGATGCCATAAAGGTCAGGCCCAGGAGAGTAGACCAATGGGCACCATGAGAGGTGACCCCAAACACAAAGCTCAGGAATGAGAAGGTGGTCTATGATGCATGACTATGGAGCACCGTGAGAGGTGACTCCCAGGCACCAAACTCGGGATTGAGAAGGTGGTCTTAAGTCAATGGAAAAAGAGAAACCCTAGAGGGGTATGCCAGGGTTAGGGAAAAAGTGGTGGAGAATGACACATTGAAAATGTAAAGTGGCTTGTTAAATAATTTGAATGTGATTATTAAATTGTTAGCCATATTTGCAAGATTTTGGTTGTTCCCACATACCAGTATATTTCGATATACTGACCGACGTTTTGTTTGTCGGCGTTTTAGGAACAACAATTGAAAGAACAAACAGTAAAGTGACACATTGTGGAAATAAGAAATAAAGTGCAAGGAGGATTAGATAGAATAATTCAAGCTCTGGATAGATAGATTTCCAAAGTTTTCAAAGGTAAGTAAAGTTTTAATTTTATGCCAAATTCCAGTTAGTTAGTAGAATTTCATAATTATTATTGATTATTTGTCAAACCTTTGATCCTGTTAATTGAATAACGGCTCTGACCTTCAGGTCTCCCTTAATTGGGGGTTACTGGGAGGCGCGGTCGTTACAAAGCTTCTCCTTGGAAAAGGTGAAGTCAAAGGCTGAAGATCCAAGAAGAGTGGGTAATTACTTCAAGGCGAAAGACTTGTTTCAAGAGTGGGTAAGACCATGGTGAAGGCAGAACCCTCTTTGTAAAAGTGGGTAAGTCCTTGGTGAGGTTTAAGACTCAATCTTGGATAGGTAAGTCATTTGTTAGGTTGTCAGTTCCCTTCTCCTTAAAGGGAAGCCTAGGTATCCTTGGCCCAGAAAAGGAAGGTCATATATTGTATGTCTTATAATAGAATATAAGTATGAAATGGTTGCAAATCCTAGAGATTGACCTCTAGGTAGTGGATTGACTTTCTCCTAGTTTAGATATTGGAACCACTCTACATTGCTATGTTCTTATACTTGTTCATTCTCTCTCTCTCCCTTTCTATGTTTGATTTAGTTGCACTCTAAATTCATACTTGCCATATTATCTTAGAAATATCTTGAAGATCTAATGTATTTTGTTTAAGTGCATTTAGCTCTATTCTCCCCCTCTAGAGTCCATCCAGGATCCAACAACTAGCCCAAAATGCTCTATTTTGATTGAAGGGACCCCAACCACCTCAAGATCATCCAAAGTAGATATCCATCCCAGGTGCATCGAATGTGATGCAGGAGATAGAGAGAATGGTGGAGAAAAGTGTTGGTATATGTATGCCCGTAGAGCCATCCCAAGCGATTGCATGGAGTCGGATATTAATTAATCAATTAATGCGATTATTTGGTTAATTAATGAATTCCGGAATATTCTAATTAATCCACGAGCGTTTTAATTAACGCAACGTTTCTGTTTACCGATGGGTTTAGGAAACCCTATTTACCTTCGTATCATGTTTAAAGGAGGATTGACGGCCGATATCTATATAAGATAGATAGAGGCTTTTCAGTTTACGCTCACGTATGTAAACCCTAGCCATCATCATCCTTAGGAGAGAATGGAGAGAAATGTGCCGCTAGCACGCCGCCGCAGAGACACAACTCCTTCCCGCCGGCTTGGGAGCACAACGTGAAATTTCGTACATCCGTGGTGTGATAACCTTTTAGCAGAATAGGTTGTTTTGACAGGTAAAAAATGAGCTATCTTTGTCAACCTATCAACTATTACCCAAATGGAATCATGCCCTTTACTTGTCCTAGGTAGGTCAACAACAAAGTCCATGGTCACATGGTCCCACTTCCACTGTGGTATGGGTAAAGTTTGCATTGTTCCTACAGGTTTCTGGTGTTCAGCCTTAACCTGCTGACACACTGGACATTTCAGAACAACTCAGCCACATCCTTTTTCATCCCAGGCCACCAATACGTATCTTTCAAGTTTCGATACATCTTGGTACTCCCTGGATGCATAGCATACATCGAAGAATGAGCTTCCTCCAAGACTAACTTCCTCAGGTTATCCACATCAGGTACTATCATCCTCCCATGATAGCATGCTACTTGATCATCTGAGTCATGGAAACCATCTTGCTTCCCATTACCATACTCAGATCTGATCTGTTGCACTACAGAATCCACTTGTTGTGCTTCCTTTATCTGCTCTCTTAGGGTAGGTTTTATGTGCATCTCAGCTAACAAACTGGCCAACAATGACTCCTTCAACTGCACATTGTCTTGCCTTAAAGAGATAAGCATATCTCTTCTAGAACATACTAAGGAACTTTGTTGTGCTCATCCATGGTTGATGTTGCTGATTTTCTACTCAAGGCATCTACAACCACATTGGCCTTCCCTGGATGGTAATCAATTATACAATCGTAGTCCTTGATTAACTCCATCCAGCGACGTTGCCTCATGTTAAGTTCATGCTGAGAAAAGAAATACTTAAGGCTCTTGTGATCTGTGAAAATCTGGAATGTCTCTCCGTAGAGATAATGTCTCCAGATCTTCAAGGCATGAACCACAGCAGCTAACTCCAGATCGTGTGTCGGATAATTCTCTTCGTGTTTCTTAAGCTGTCGGGAAGCAAAAGAAATCACTTGTTTATCCTGCATCAACACACACCCGAGTCCATTCTTGGAGGCATCACAGAAAATTATGTATCCTTTGCCTTGCTCAGGTAGCACAAGCACAGGTGCACTTGTCAACCTCTCCTTCAGCAACTGAAAAGATTGTTGTCACTTATCACTCTAGACAAAAGGAATATCCTTCCGGGTTAACGTAGTCAAGGGTAAGGCTATAGAACTGAAGTTCTTAATGAACCTTCGGTAGTAGCCAGCTAACCCTAGGAAAGTTCGAATCTCTGTCGGTGTTTTCAGTTGTTCCCACTGTAGAACAGATTCTACCTTTTTAGGGTCAACACGAATACCTGAGGCAGATACCACATGACTAAGGAAAGATACTTATGGCAACCAAAACTCACACTTGCTAAACTTAGCGTATAGCTTATGTTCTCTTAGCAAAGTTAGAGCTTGACGAAGATGTTGTTCATGCTGTTGTGCATCTCTACTATAGATCAGAATGTCATCTATGAAGACAACAACACACTGATCGAGGAAAGGTCGGAAGATTCTATTCATAAGTTCCATAAATGCAGCCGGTGCATTAGTTAGTCCAAACGACATAACTGTGAACTCATAGTGATCATACCTTGTTCTGAAGGCAGACTTGGATATGTCACTATCCTTAATACGGAGTTGATGATATCCAGACCTCAAGTCTATCTTTGAGAAGATGGTTGCACCACGCAACTGGTCAAAGAGATCATCAATCCTCGACAAAGGGTACTTATTCTTTATTGTTACTTTATTTAATTGTCTATAATCGATGCATAATCGCATTGATCCATCTTTCTTTTTAACAAACAAAACCAGAGCACCCCAAGGTGAAGTACTCGGTCGGATAAAACCCTTCCCAAGCAACTCCTGAAGTTGTTTCTTGAGTTCTGCCATTTCGGCAGGCGCCATCCTATACGGTGTCTGGGCTATGGGTTTCGTATCTGGGACTAAATTGATTTCAAAATCAATTTCCCGAGGCGGTGGTACACCTGGAAGTTCTTCAGGAAATACATCTTCAAATTCCCTGACTATAGGAACTTCGGCAGGATTAGGACTCTCCATGGTAGTATCTACCACATGGGCCAAGAATGCATAACATCCTTGCTTCATCAACTTATCAGCAACCATAGCTGACACAAGACAGGTGGGTAGAATCTTTCTCTCTCCTTGAAAGATCCATGTGTTGCTTTCATCAGCAAACACAGCTTGCTTGGATTCACAATCCAAGACAACCCTATACCTTTCCAAAGTATCCATCCCAAGGATTATATCAACTCCTTGCATCTCAAGTGGTATAAAATCCACTTGAATGTGATGATCAGAAAAGAAGAGGTTACAGGGAGAGCATACCTCCTGCAACACAGTAGACCCTCTCAACGGAGTCTCAAGCAACAAACTATCTGCCCTATGACTGACTGTCATATTACAGTTATGAATCACCCTTCGAGTGATAAAGGAGTGTGTAGCACCCGGGTCAATCAAAACAGATACAACGCATGATTTAGACATATCAGAATATAAAAGTTCCATATGACATGCCACAACCTGTGGATTGACCACTGCATCTGGTGGGTTCATAGCATAGAACCTTGCTGTCGCCTGAGGTTGAGTTGGTGCTGACGATCCAGCTTGTGACGCTTGTCCACTTCCTCTAGCTGCTCCTTGAGACTGCTTTCTCTGTGATCCCTGTTGATTATGTCTCTGAGATTGTGTCACATTGATAGGCCTAGACCTGCAGTCCTTCATCAAGTGTCCCACCTTCCCACAGTTGTAGCAACTTCTTTCCAGTTGTTGTGGTCTGGGTGGTCCTGTGACCGACATTGATGCTGAACTGCGAGTTTCTTGTAGTGGTAGGCTTTGTCCCCTGCCTCTACTCGGTGTCCATTGTGTCTGAAAACTAGATCTGGGTGGTGGAGGTGGAGGTGCAGAGAATCTAGGCTTCTTAAAGTCCCTAGATGAAGAACCCTGGAACTGTGGATATCTCTTATGGGTTTGCCTCTTCTCGACTACGGATTTCTCTATCCTTCGGAATGACTCAACGAAGGTAGCAAACCTCTCCCGATTCTCTAGGGCAGACACGGGAGTAGTCAAGTCGGCGTTTAAACCCTTCTCGAACCTTCTAATCCTTTCTTCTTCTATGGCAGCCATGTGCGGACAGAAATGCAACAACTCCATGAACTTAGCTTCGTACTCGCTAACGTTCATCATGCCTTGCCTCAATCTCTCAAACTGAGAGATCTTCTCGTCCAGGAATGTCTTTGGAAAGTATATATTGACAAATCCCCGACGAAAATCTTCCCACGAGATCTCCACTCCAAGCCTCTTCTGCTCTTCCATGGTCCACCAGTGACCAACACTTCCTTTTAGAAGATAGACGGCATGTCTAACCTTCTCAACTTCCGGGATATTCTAGATTTTGAAAGCTTTCTCTAACTCGGTTAACCACAGATCGGCATCTGTGGGGTCAGGTGTCCCAAAGTACTCGGTTGCTCCGACACGACGAAGTCGCTCGAACGTCTTACCGATACCTTGTCCTTCAGGCTGGGCAGGTGCCCTAGGTGCAGGCATGGGCATCCTGTCGGTGATGTGTGTCATGGCAGTCATAAACTGCCCGAACATTGTCTGAACTGCTGGGTTACCCATGTCAGCTGGGTCAAACTGAGGTGGCTCCCTGGGTGGCTCATGTACAGGTTGTTCTATTTCTGGGTTCCTTGCACCTTCTCGAGGTGCAGTGATGCTACTTTCTGCCACGTACTCCTCATGTGGTTCAGACATCCTTAACAATCTTCTTCTCTTGAGGAGCAGAAGACTCTATTAGATACGAAAGGAACACTAAGGTTAGACTCGACATCCTAAGTCCTATGTCTCTGTAGACTCAGCAAACCTAGAGCTCTTATACCACTTAATTGTGGGCTCTGATCTCCAAAACCCGAGATAAACACGATTAAATTCAGCGGAATACTAAAAATCACGAAAAATTAAAACTTTTTGAGATAAGACATTGAAACCATAAAACTTCCTTCATAAAAGGAGATAAACTATTTACATCTCTGTTAAATTACTTCTTGAGTAATTATACACAGCATGATACAAAATCTCAAGATTCAAATCAAAATCTTAGACCATAACTCCAAGGACCTGAGAGTACAGAGAACACATAGGACTGACTATCTAACTACACAACTCAGCAGTCTGAATCTCCACCTGAGATTTACTGCTGCTCCTGATGCTGCTGTTGCTGATATTGGTCACCTGAAGATTGATTCCTTCGTCCTCGACGACCACCTAAAAAGTTGAAATCTATGGGGTGAGACAATTTTAAATAATTGTCCCAGCGAGAGTTATAATTCTCCGCCAGAAGCTTTATTATAGCAATCACAGATCAACATAAGCAATAAAGCTTTAAGGTAATCAACAGTAGATTGTTATCAAGTAGAACAACACCATTTAAGGAATATGAAGAACATGTATACTAAGCAGTGTAACCATCAATCATTGTATCTCGTATTTCAACCTAAGCAGATATGCTACGCGGTTGATTATGTTTTACAAACATTATTATGCCCTGCGGAGATGAGGTATACCGCTCATACTCCAACTGATCACTATTAAGTCGCATCGGTATCATACATAGGTCATCAAAAGAGTCGGATTCTTATGACCTCATCTTCCTCAGTCAGTATGAGGATCAACATGCAGGACATCTAGTGTCTCTTCTGCTATAGCTTACCAGGGTATTCTGGTACTTCGCTATTAGAGTCACAGTGGCATTCTGTACTCTCTTCGCCATCGAAAGATTTCTTGTTTATATCTCATCAATGCGGTACAAAAGATTTCCTCGGGAGATTAGTGTTACATCACCCCGACATAAACACATAGTGAAGGATTGATGGATTAAGATACATCCACATCAACTCCTACACTAGGATGTAAGGATATACACATCCATATTCCCCCACATACTCTAAAGTATGTGATCCAGGAGTTCCCTTAGGAAAACCTGTTTCACCATCATTTAACTCCTGACAATGATGGATCTATGATCAGGGCTCTACATGGTATGATTATACTTGATTAGTTAGGTACATTTCGGTATTCTTTTAACATCATATATGTTTTCAAACATTAATCATTAGCATAGAAGCTATGAAAGTAGAATACTAAATGTATCAAGTCTAACTCACATCAATTATCATTTCTCAATCGTCTAATCACAAGTCATTTGACAAGCATGACCTTGATGATATTCATGGCTCTCACAGCCTATCATTCTCATAAGATGCCACTTACTAGGCATCAACATATGTCATTATTCATAAAGCTAATAACATGCTTCCAATGAATATGAAATCATAATCCTTACCTGGATATGATCACCATCATGTATAAAAACCTGCATGGTTAATTCAACTGATAATAGTAAGCAGTTCATATCAAGAGTTGTACCCTTATACTCTTATAAGGGTTAGATTCCCTGATTTTCATCAATTAGGGTTTACTATTCACAATATATGTCATCACCCTAGAATTAGGGTTTACTATTCACCTCATGGTGAATAAATCTCATTACATCACCATGTATGAGAAACATCATCATTAAATCCCTCAGATAAGATCAAGATTCACCAATTACCATAATTAGGGTTTCCATGATCTCTCATAAGTGGATCATACCCTAATCATGCACATTCATGTATATTGAAGGTATTTTACTTGAGTTTCCACCATAAATGGTACTTTCTCTCTCCTCTCACTAGTAGATGGTGATTACACCACTTAGATTAGGTTGGGTTAAGTCCCCTTTGATCTACATAAACCAAATTGCCACTATCAAGTGATTAGGGTTTGATTAGAACAAGGTATAACTCAATTAAACCTCTAGGGGCATTTTGGTAAATTACCCATTGATCATCCTCATGGGTCAATTCATTAATCACTTAGTCCCTTAATATCTTAAGTTACCATTATGGTTTAGATTAGATCATCATTAAACCATTTACACCTTCAACTGATTAAGTATTATCAACCTTGAAAATCTCCAATTGGTTTAGGGTTTGATCTTCATCCTTCAACCCATTTGATTCTTAAATGACCTTGAACTCGTTTAACCTCAAATGACCTAGAACCCATTTGGTCTTTAAACGAGTGTGGACCCACTTGATCTTAAACGGGTGTGAACCCACTTGAGTCTAAACGGGTGTGAACCCAATTGAGATCAAACGAGTGTGAACCCGTTTGAGATCAAACGAGTGTGAACCTATTTGAGATCAAACGAGTGTGAACCCGTTTGAGATCAAATGAGTGTAGACTCATTTGGACTTAAATGAGTGTGAACTCGTTTGGACTCAAACGAGTGTGAACTTACTTGGGTCCAAACCGCATGAACATAAAAGGTGACACATAGGTTATGTTTGAATAGGGTTTCCTATGTTGAAGCCTTTAATTGGCCAAAGCCATGTTAACCACTTATAGATTGAGTCAATTAGGATGAGCCTCAATCAATTGGACTCCAATTTGACCCTCAATTGAAAGCCAATTAGGGTTAAGTCCAACTCAATTAGGGTTTCCAATCGGCTACTCATCAATTCTCAACAATGTGAAACAAATTGTAATAGAACCCATCAATTGAACTCCAATTGGGCCCAAACTTGGCCCAAACGGTCTTGAGATCGTTTGGATGACCTCCAAACGGTCTTGAGACCGTTTTCCCAAAGTTTGACCAAAATCTAAGTTGATTTGATTAGGGTTGAACCCTAATTAGGTCTAAAATCAGCACTTTTATCAATTCTTCAACCTATTGTAATTGGACCTACAATGGATCAATTTTCCTTAACCCTAGACCTCCAAACGGTCTTGGGGTGTCACTAAACGAGTGTGAGACCGTTTAGGTGAACCCCAAACGGGTTTGAACCCGTTTGGATCCTTCAACCCAAAACTCAACAAGATCTATATTTAAAATCAGCAATTTCAACCCGATTAGGGTTAGGGTGTTGAAGTGCCTTCAACTCTCAATTGGTTAGGAATTAGATTATAATTCTTTGTAGGAGTGAAATTCAATACATTATGAATAGAACCTCAAACAGACGTACCTTGGTCAACCCTATGAAACGGTCTTGGGGTCGTTTTGATCCAAACGATCTTGCAGGATCGTTTGAGATCAAACGGGTTGAACCCGTTTGACCTTAAACGAGTTGCACCCGTTTGGACCAAAAGGGTCCAAGGTCGTTTCATAAAGTGACCTAGGAATCCACACCCATCATCCTCAACCTCTATTCAGGTCGGTTCCTCCACCATTTTGCTTGCAAAAGAGCAAGGAAGAAGGGAGGTAGAAGAAGAACTAATCATAGAAAGCAAGAACAAAGATATGCATAACAAAGCTAAGAGTTAGAATTATAAAACCCGCCTCAAACGTGGTTCCTAGAGCTTCCAAGCTTCCAAGCTTCAAGCCTATAATGGCGTCTTGAGCTCCACAGGTCGGCCAAGGTCAATTCTTCAAGAAAAAGATGGGGATGGTCGGCTAGAACAAGGAACCTAAGTAAGAAAACTAGCGATTCAACCTTGTAATACGATTTCCTCCATGAATCCAAGCTAGAAGGTGGTGTTCTCTTACCTAGAACAAGTTGGTCGTCCCCTTGAGCTCCTGATCTTTTCTTTGGCCGGTTGAGAAAGATAAGAAGTGAGGAAGTGAAGGAAAACGTTTGCTTGGTTTGGAAAGAAAGGTGCTTATATAGTTTAGGCTGATTTTCACCATAAGGACCTCTAAAGCATGTAATTCTCATCCAAGTCCCTCCTTATTTCTAAGGCACGTTCAAGCTATCAAAACTTAATCAAAGCCCATCAAAACTCAAGATCTAAGGGTAAAGAAAACCAATATGCACACTAAGGTACATATTTAAAAGGTCTCTTTACTCATACTAGGTGATTTAATTACAAAATAAAATGTTCCTTATTGTATAATTATTCAAATGAAGTGCCCTCTTCATCATTATTATTTTAAATGATGTCAAAAGTCATAAAAGATGTTCTAGATGGTTTATTTTATAAGTTGCACCCCACATTTGGGTAAATTGCACTTTAATCCAAATTAGGGTCTTCAAGCACAAGGATCATTCCACAAGCTGCATCTTGATGCCCAAGCTTGGGAAATCCATCCTACCTCATCATATTCACTCATATGATGTCTAATCATCAGAGGAACATCTTAAATTGTGAAATTTGCAAGTTAAACCCCTTACCTGGGTAATTTGCACATAGGTCCCTGTATTACCAAACAATACTACAATCATTGTTTAAAAGGGACAGAAATGAAAATGCATGTTCCTTAGGAACTTAATTACATGCCAAAAGATAATCACAAGGATTAAATTACATATTTAGGCAAAACATCTAGGGTTAACTCATAACCCAGGTCAGGGATGTTACAGTTTATCCCTAAATGAGGTGTATTCCTCTTTTATTGATAAGGGTTGATACCCTGTGATATTGTGAAAAGGACTTATATCCTGTGATAGTATCATGACAAGTGCAGTCTCATGAATGGCAAGTGAATAGCATCATGTAATGATGAGATGATGAACAATATGTCTCATATGTTTTATATCTTCTAAAATTGTTATATATATAGCAATATTTTCTAGAAGTGAATCAGGGTTTGTATGTCCACTTGTTTGATGCAACCTTATTTCACCCAATTGGAGATAACTAATCAAGTGAAAATCTAATCATGTAGTTCCATGTTCCATAGAACCATCTTTAGTTGAACTTGCTGGATGGTGAAATTAGTATTCCTAAGGGAAACTCAGAGTGCATACTATTGAGTATGTGGGGTGCTTGTCATCTTGACACCAAGTGTTTTGGGAGGATGGATGCGGTCATACCTATGCCACTTTTTGAGAATGACTTTGGTCGGGCCTTAATGATTTTAACATGATGTGTTTAGAGGACAACTGTGGTTGTACCTCAGTGATTGGGTTAGAATACCCTAGATGTTGGGGTCATGACTTGTACCAAGGTGAGCTAGTTACAGGACAATATGTCACTGTTTTGCAGTTTGACTATATGTCACTGCAGTGTAGACTCATACTGATCGAGTATGGAGAAGATCTTGGAATCTGTCTCTTCCTAGATCATGTATGGAACTGATTACGACCAAGCAGTGATCAGTTGGACTTTGAGTGGTATGACTCAAACTCCCCATGTCATAATAAAAGATGTAGTACAGTTGTGTATCATATTTGTTTAGGGTTATACACGATGTTTCACATTGGATGATAACCCTTGTTTGTTATCTTTACATAAAGATGATGCTTAGTGCAATTAAGAGATAGTAGATATACTTAGGTTGTGGATATGCTTAAGATTATATATGCGTACATACAGTAGCTATTCTTATGTTGATAACTATACTGCTGCTATTGATTATAATCATGATGCTAGTTATCTCATGTTGTTAGTTATGTTTAGCATGCTAGCCATGCCTTTGTAACTAGAGATTCATATACTATTAATCATGCTTATCCGGATAGTTGTGCTTATGTTGTATCTCTTCTTATGATGTTGATATGTTCAACCTGTTAGACATGTTGATGTTGTTAGTTGTCCATATGATATTAGACTTATTCTTGATGTTAGAGATGCTCATGCTACTAGTCTAGCTAATGAAGATAGTTATTATCTGCTCCTTTATGTATTTTTTTAGTCATCAGTGTTATTGAGCTTATTTTTTATATATGATTAAACTTCTTAAAATGTCTCATTACTTAAAAATATTGGAATCAATAAACATTGTTGGAGGTTATATCTCTTGTTGGGACATGGGTCTCACCCTTGTGGTTCACCACATCTTTTTAGGTAATCGGTAGTGATGACAACAGATCCGTGGAAGTAAAGAGGAACTATAGTAATGAATCTTTAAGAAAGTTGATTAGATGTCTAGTGTATACTAGAGTCATCCGTGTACTCTCAGGTCCGGGCAGGAAAAGTTTGTATGTGGTGTTTCAAACGAATCAAAATTTTGTTAGCACGTTCATATTTGTTGTGTGGCATATACAAATATTGTTCTCCTATGTATATATGTTGTGGCTAAGGCGATAGAACAATTTGTATCAAATTCTTGGCATAGTATAGATATAAGAAAGATGTTGTTATCATGAGGAAAAGCATATGAGCAAACTTCCATGGTGCTTTCGTAGTTCCGCCTAGCTTGAGTATCATCAACCTAGTTCTGTTGGAGCTGGACATGTTTGAAGTCCATGTTCAGGTCTATTTTGATCATCTAATCAACCTCTCTTTTTGTCGAGCAAGCACAGATAAAATATTTGTTTATCACCTCCATTGATTTGATTGTGTGTGAGGTTGTTGGTATATATATACATATACATATATATACAAAGAGAGGATATAATACCCACATGGATCATATTCTACCCATCATAAAGGTTGTCATTTGAGTGGAATAACTATACTTTGGGTGAAATTCTTACATTCAATTATATTTTGATTGAACTTATTACAATTTTTGAATTCATGGTTGCAGTTGGGTCATGGATTTTTTTGTCAAAAAAATCATTCTTACTATTACGGATGCAAAAAAAAAATTGAGTCTTTACATTTTTGTCTTTTTGTTATAGTTTGTTTCTTGTATTAACAATTTGAGGCTTCTTGTTACATCATGTCATATGTGGCTAACAAAAGATTTTCACCCACTTAGGTGGTTGAATTATATATATATATATATATATATATATATATATATATATATATATATATATATATATATATATATATATATATATATATGTGTGTGTGTGTGTGTGTGTGTGTGTGTGTGTGTGTATGTATGTATGTATGTATGTATGTATATACATATATATACATAAACTTATACATAAATATACATATATACACACATATATATACATGTATTGAAACATATATATATATATATTGCTATAAGAATTATGCACCTCCGTATGTGTACCTTGCATGCACCTATCTTTTATAATAATGATAGAAAGACACCATGGAGAAATCCAACCTTATGGATTTTATGTATATCTCTTAAAAATAACATGTTTATATAAAAATGCCCCAATTTAACACTTTTAGTTCATATAATGACATATTTTCTAATCAAGAATAACATACAGAAATTGTAGAAATATTTGAATGAGATATAGATATATTTAATGATATATATGAGATATAGTTGTGATTTTATAAAGATTCTTAATTTGAACAATTTGATTAATAATAATGTTTTATTGTTCCATTTTAATAGTTGGTACACATTAATTACATGTAATAGTCGGTACACACTTTCATATATATATATATATATATATATATATATATATATATGTATATATATGTATATATATATATGTATATATACACATATCTATATAAATATATATACATATATATATATATATTCTACCCTAAGACGAGAGGATTGTCCTTCTTGTATGTATATATATGTATATAGGTATATATATACGTATATAAAAAAACATATATATACATATATATATATATATATATGTATTTATATGTGTGTGTAAGAGAGTGTGTGTGTGCATACATGTATATATATATATATATATATATATATATATATATACACACACATATAGAGAGAGAGAGTTAAGTTGGAATACGCTCGAGTCTACCAGAGATGCTATACACTTCAATAATTTTCCATAATGAAGCAATTACTTTGGAAATCTAAATTGTTGATCTTCTTGAATATCTTAAGAACATACTATATGACCTTGTTTTGTTTGTTTCATGGGAAATTGATTGGATGACTGAATGGATGTCATGGGATGGGAGTTGAAAGGATAGGTTGATCTATGTTCCATCCTAGGTTTGGATGGAACAAGGACTGTAACATCCCAAATTTTTGAATAAAACAAGTTTAGGGTCCTTAATGCAAATTTTCAACTTTTCTTTTCAAAATTCTAATCATTAATGCAAGTTACCCAAAACATAATTATCTTTTCCATCATACCTTGAATTTTGATTCAAAGTAGAACTCACTAATTAAAAATAATTCATTTTAATTCTTATACATCAAGTTTAATGACCTATATGGAAACTATGGAAAAAATGTGTGCAGAACCTAAATCTAATTATATAAGAATGTTCTAGGGCCTTTAATTAACTAGAGGTCCAATTTTGAAGTCAATAGGACTTCGTTTGACCCTCCAAATCAACTAGGGGAGTTAACATATGGTTTTAATTGAATAATTAGTTGAATATTTGATTTATACACTGAGTTAACCTAGGAAGCAGTTATTTAAGTGTCAAACCTATTATTTTTACCAATTTCACTATAGTTCCTAGTCACACATGCTTGTTGTAAGTAGAGTCTCCATGGTCGTTGGATTTTTCATTGCACGGCTCCGACTCATCTCCTACCTTGTGTAGGAGACCAAACTCAGGCAACCAGGGCCTGACTCCCTCTCTGGCCCCGTCTCTCCCCTATAGAGTTAATTAGTACTTGATCTCATGATCTTTGCAACCGTCCTCATGATCCAAACATAAGCATACCAGGTTTGCCAAGATTAAATGCCCTAATCGAGAAATGCCCATTAGGGCTTGGACTCCTCTCCCTACCCCAATTTTATAGGTGGTTGTTTTCTCCATCACACCTATGTATAAGGGGCTAGCAATGTCCTTCGGGTGACACAGTTTCACCTGATCCTTCCCATTTCTCCTCTTGTACCACTGACGTTCCCTAACAAACTCAGTTATCATATCTGTAAAACACCTCGCGAGCCCGGTCCCACTGCCGCCTATAGTCAAATTGGCCATCAGGTAAGCATCTCCAGACCTTCACCTTGTTTTCCATTTTCCTAGTTTGTCTCGGGAGTGCCCCGATCGACATGACCTATAGAATGCCTTTGGCCCATCCTTGGTGTTCACTGAAACGGCGATAAAGAGCTCAAATGACCATTATGAGGCATCTGAAGAGACCTCTAGGCGTCCTCAAACTTTCGTTAAAGCTTTCTCACGCGGGTGTCATGGTTTCAGACTTTGCTTCCACCCCTATTTTCTTTGCCCCAGTGATCGGTATTGGGGCCCCAAGGGTCCATTCACAACCATGATTGTAGTTTTGGGCTTTGTCGGGGTCCCGCAAAGTGGAAGTGCTTGAATTTTTCTCCCGTTCTCATGAGAACTCACTTATTGGGACCTTGGTTGAAGATCAAGGCACTTGAGGATGTTCCTCGCACTGCTGCAGCAAAGTAGACGGTGTCTGAGGGTATTTTACCTCATTTCCCTAGATAACATGATTGAATAATTAATCAGGGACGGACATTATTGTCCATAGGTCTTGTTTGGGCAAGCCTTGTCAACAGTCTTGCCATCTATGTAGCATCAGGCCATTGGGCCATGTATGCAAGGGCCCACGAATCAGGTCGCTGCCCGATATGTGATTAATTGGTTTTTCTTGAGTTCTAATTGGCCAACATTTGAAAAATCATAAATAATTATCTACTAATTAGAAAAATACCCAAAATTAGTCGTTGGAAAGCTTTCTCGAACAAGAACCTATTTTTAGAGTTTTCAAACCCTAATTCAATCTTCTATAACCTTGTTTCCTTAAAAGACTCAAAATTAGGTTTTAGGATGCATTAATGATTATAATTAATAGAAATCATGTAATTTCAGTAACTTAGGATTTGACTCAAGGATAGGGACACTAAGTTAGGACTTGCTTTACTTTAGGTGAGTGAATCATGCACACTGAGTATAATTCTAGGGTTCTGGATTTACATTATTTGCTCATGTATTTAAGATTACTCAATTAAAGTGCAATTGTGTGATTACTCAGTTATGCTCATAAAATCATGTGCATGCTATCAATTTATGTTTCTTGATTTAATGATTCTACTTTCACTAGAAATATTATGAATCATTGCCATGTTCATTAATCAAGATATTATGAAAATCATGTCTAAGTATAAGAAATCATGTCATGTGAATATAGTTCTTTCAATCATGTTATGTGAACCTTAACCGGTCTTAACTGGCATTATGAGCTCTGTGGGAGCATTATGTGAGCCTTAACCTGCCTTATATGAGCCTTAATTGGACCTATGAGCACTATGGGTGAATTAAGAGAGAGAGACTATATTAACTCAAGTTAAATTGCAAAATATTATTTATCATGTAAATTTATTAAGTTTCAAGTAATCATGTTCACCATGTTAAGTCACTAAGTTTTTCAAGCTATCTCATGTCATTTCAATTACATGTTATTTTCATGTTATAACTACTCAGTGCCACTCACATAGTTTTATGTTGCTTTGCATGGGCTAGAGATGATATGTCCATAGACGAGGAGAAGGAGAAGAAGTAGACCTCAAGGATGACAACTCAAGCTCAAGGACAGATCCTACCTGGTGGGTGCCATTCTAGATAGTTATCTTTTAGTTATAGCCTTTTCATGTGCAAGTTTCTAGTTAAAACTCTCTTTACGTTGGACTTAGAGTCCCTTAGTTTGGCATGTATCTATTTACGTTGTGGTTCTTTTTAATCTATGGAACTTTCTTGGTTTGTATTATCATATCATAATTTGTCATGATCTCCATTATGTAAAAATGCTTCCGCTATGGATGTGTTAGTTTTAGAAAGGAGATCATGACAAAAATGGTATCACAGCGATCCTAGAATGGCCGCCATAGTAGGATCTTATGTTTCACTCCACTAGCTTATCAAAGTCTCCTTTAATTTATAGATGGCCCCTAAGCATTCCCTGAGCATGACAAGTCACCCCGTCACTTTGGTGGAGAGAGTGAGCATGAATTTGAGCATGAGGAGAACCCACATGGAGCAAACCCTCCCCTCTCGTACAATGTGTTGGTCAGATCCTTATCTGATGCAATGGGAGGATGATATGGAGGCCATCATCATAGGAGGAATGATGTCACCTTGATAGACTTCCTCAAGGTGAAGCCTGAGATGTTTGTGGGAGAAGAAGAGTTGGATGTTGTAGGTAAGGTTGTGGCCTGGATCCACAACCTGGAGCATTGCTTCCATGACTTGGACTGCTCTAAAGAGTCATGTGTTAGGTTTGGGATGTACATGCTGAGAGGACCAGCTCGTGTCTGGTGGGAGAACTTTTGTGATGTCGGAGACCCAAATGAAGAGCTCCTCACATGGGAGGAGTTTGTAGAGGCTTTTAAGAGACATTATGTGTCAGAACCAATGATGGATAAGAAGGAGTTAGAGTTTGTTTGCTTGCGACAGTGTGGTAACATGACTGTTACCCAGTATGCCATGAAATTTCACATCCCCCAGAAGTATGGAACTGAGATGACTGAGCTGAACCAAGCCAAGAAGTTCATTCAAGGTCTGAAGGATGATCTTAGCTACTCGCTTTCTGGTTGAGGCCACAAGATGATGTAGGATGCCCTTGATGTTGCTCTGGAGCTTAAAGATCACCCAGGTAGGGCTTGGAAAAAGAACTCCCACAATGGACAAAGTCACCACAACTGGGACCAGCATCATAATGATAACAGGAAGCACAAGGCCCGAGAGGGTCATCCAGCAAGGGAAGCATGCCCCAAGTGTGGCAAGTTTCATATAGGTCCATGCAGAATGGGCCTAGGTGTCTGCTTCTACTATGGAGGAGAAGGGCACTTCAAGGACAAATGCCCTAGATTAGCTACAAAGAAGGGTGCTGATCAGAACCCTAACCCTGGTTCCCCAGAGAAGAGGAAAGCTAGGATTTTCTCAATGGTGGATGATGAAGGTAAGGTTTAGTTTTTAGGTTACAATGGTAACTCATGCATTCATTAATCATACTAGCCATGTTACATATAATGCAATGATAATCCACTTATCATGATTATGTTAGTGCTTCCTTATGAAATGTTACCACCGATCATGAGTTAGTATACATATATGTGAAACCCCAACGTGGCTAGTACCTTAATATGACATAAAAATTTTGAGGACAAAATTTACTTAAGGTGGGTAGAATTGTAACATCCCAAATTTTTTAATAAAACAAGTTTAGGGTCCTTAATGCAAATTTTCAACTTTTCTTTTCAAAATCCTAATCATTAATGCAAGTTACCCAAAATATAATTATCTTTTCCATCATACCTTGAATTTTGGTTCGAAATAGAACTCAATAAGGAAATATAATTCATTTTAATTCTTATACATCAAGTTTAATGACATATATGGAAAATATGGACAAAACGTGTGCAAAACCTAAATCTAATTGTTTAGAAACATTCTAGGCCCTCTAATTAACTAGTGGTCCAATTTTGAAGTCAATAGGACTTTGTTTGACCCTCCAAATCTACTAGGGGAGTTAACATATGGTTTTAATTGAATAATTAGTTGAATATTCGATTTATACACTGAGTTAACCTAGGAAGTGGTTATTCAAGTGTCACACATGTTATTTTTTCTGGTTTCAATATAGTTCTTGGTCAAGCATTCTTGTTTTAAGTAGAGTCTCCTTGGACATTGGATTTTTCATTGCACGGCTCTAACTCGTCTCCTGCCTTGGGTAGGAGACCGAATTTAGAAAAACAGGGCCCGACTCCCTCTATGGCCCCGTCTCTCCCCTACAAAGTTTGTTGGTACTTGATTTCTTGATCTTTGCAACCGTCATCGTGATCCAAACCTAAGCATCCCAAGTTTGTCGGGATTTCATGCCCTAATTGAGAAATGCCCATTAGGGCTTGGACTCCTCTCCCTACCCCAATTTTACAGGTGGTTGTCTTGTCCATAACACCTATATATAAGGGGCTAGCAACGTCCGTCGGGCGACAAGTTTCACCTGATCCTCCCAATTTCTCCTTCTGTACCCCCGAGACGCCCTAACAAACTCGGTTATCTTCTCCGTAGAACACCTCACGAGCCCAATCCCCTCCGCCTCCTACAGTCAAATTGGCCATCAGGTAAGCATCTCTAGATCTTCACCTTGTTTTCCCTTTTCCTAGTTTGTCTCGTGAGTGCCTTGATTGACATGACTTGTAGAACGCATTTGGTCCATCCCTGGCATTCACTGACATGGAGACAGAGAGCTCAAACGACCACTATGAGGCATCTGACGAGACCTCCAGGCATCCTCAAACTTTTCTCAAGCTTTCGTTGAAGCTTTCTTGCTTGGGTGTCGTGGTTTCAGACTTTTGTTCCTTACCTATTTTCTTTGCCCCGACGATCTGTACTAGGGAGGATCCATTCACAACCACGATTGTAATTTTGGGCTTTGTTGGGGTCCCGCAAAGTGGAAGTGCTTGAAGTTTTCTCCTCTTCTTGTGAGATCTCACTGATCGGGACCTTGATCGAAGATCAAGGCGCCTGAGGATTCTTCTCACACTGTTGTAGCGAAGAAGAAGGTGTCTGAGGGTTTTTTCCCTCATTGCCCTAGATAACATGATTGAATAATTAATCAAGGATAGACATTATCATCCATAGGTCTTGTTTGGGCCAGCCTTGTCAGCAGTCTTAGCCATCTATGCGGCATCATGCCAATGGGCCATGTATGCAAGGGCCCACTAATCACGTTGTTGCCCTATAATGTGATTAATTGATTTTTCTTGAGTTCTGATTGGCCAATGTTCGAAAAATCATAGCTAATTATCTACTATTCAGAAAAATACCCAAAAATAGTCGTTGGATAGATTTCTCAAAGTAAAACCTATTAACATAGTTTTCAAACCTTAATTCAATCGTATGTAATCTTGTTTCCTTAAAAGACTCAAAATTAGGGTTTAGGATGCATTAATGATGATAATTAATAGAGATCATGTAATTTCAGGAACTTAGGATTTGACTCAAGGACAGGGACACTAAGTTAGGACTTGCTTTACTCCATGTGAGTTTATCATACACACTGAATATAATTCTAGGGTTCAGCGTTTACATATACGCTCATGTATTTAAGATTACTCAATTAAAGTGAAATTATGTTATTACTCAGTTATGCTCATGAAAATCATGCACATGCTATCAATTTATGTTTCTTATTGATTTAATGATTCTACTTTCATTGGAATTACTATGAATCACTACCATGTTCATTAAATAAGATATTATGATAATCATGTCTAATTATAAGAAATCATGTCATGTGAATATAGTTCTCTCAATCATGTTATGTGAGCCTTAAATGACCTTATGGGAGCCTTCAGTGGCCTTATGAGCTCTGTGGGAGCATTATGTGAGCCTTAACCGGCCTTATGTGAGCCTTAATTGACCCTATGAGTATTGTGGGTGCATTAAGAGAGAGAGACTATATTAACTCAAGTTAAATTGCACAACATTATTTATCATGTAAATTTATTAAGTTTTAAGTAATCATGTTCACCATGTTAAGTCACTAAGTTTTTCAAGCTATCTCATGTCATTTCAATTATATGTTATTTTCATGTTATAACTACTCAGTGTCACTCACATAGTTTTAGGTTGCTTTGCATGGGCTGGGGACGAGATGTCAACAGACAAGGAGAAGGAGAAGAAGTCAACCTCAAGGACGACAGCTCAAGCTCAAGGACAGATCCTACCTGGTGCAGTGCCATTCTAGATAGTTATCTTTTAGTTCTAGTCTTAGGAAGTTTCTAGTTAGAACTCTCTTTACGTTGGACTTAGAGTCCCTTAGTTTGGCATGTATCTATTTACTTTTTGTTTCTTTTTATTCTATGGAACTTACTTGGTTAATGATATCATTTCACGATTTGTCATGATCTCTATTATGTGAAAATGTTTCCGCTATGGATGTATTAGTTTTAGAAAAGAGATCGTGACAAGGACCAAATCCAAGAGGTCGAGGATCTGCAGCATCATCTTCAGTTGTACCATGCAACAAGCACACACAAAAGACTTTAACAAATAATTCAAAGGCGGATGCTTTCACATTCACTCCACAGTACACGACGACATAAAGAACAAAGAATTGATCAAATTATAGTGATACACCATGTCTATCATCAGGGAAACTCATCATCATGTTCAATCTGCTTGTGCACCTTGGTCTAAATGCCAACATCGAGGATGTTGTGTGCCACACAACCAATAGAAAACAACAAAACTCGTCCTCTCACATGGCAATCCCACCAGGCAGAGAACGACCACCTACCGTCTTGGCACGACGAACCGTCTAGATCCTCAATAGTTAGAAATCACCTCCGATCATCGAGTCAGAATCCCGACCAGGTAGAGGCCGATGCCGACCGTTGAGTCAGACTTCCCACCAGGCAGAAATCGTCGTAGTCGCATCATTGATTGAAGACGGTGAGGGCTTCCAGCAACAACAGTGGTTGTTTGCAGTGGTGAACGTGGTGAGTTATACTGTCGGCGATTAAATAACTAATGAAGGGGGCAGACATTGTTTGCAGCAGCGGTCGTGGGGAGTCGCACAAATTGGGAGTCAGGGGACTCACGAAAAATAGTTTGCACTGATGAGAGGACGGATTAACAAATTATGGCTACCTGTGTGAGTTTTGTTTATCCTTTATAGCTAGGATTCTTTTTCAGGAGGATGCCTTTCCTAATAGAATATTTCGTTAAACAAACATAGGATCGTATTAGAGCACATATTAGAATCCTAATTTCAGCTGATTTGGACACTTATAGGTCGAGCATCCAAAGGAGGAAAAAAATTAGGTATTTCAAATTAGTTTTGTGTGTTGATTTCGTTGTCCTTGGATGAACTATTTACACTCATCAAAATGGGCTCAAATTTTGTATGTGACCTATTAATACTGTAAAAATGATGATCAATGGATTATATTTTGTAAAAATATGATCTAGATAGGAAAACACAATTGAGGTGTATAGTATGATCTATACATTTGAGTGTATTCTAGTTTGACTATATATATATATATATATATATATATATATATATATATATATATATATATATATATATGCACATGTAGCGAATGAATGACCACACACCCACACACATATATATATATATATATATATATATATATATATATATATATATATATATATATATATATATATATATATATATATATATATATATATATATATATATATATACACACACACACACATATATACACACATATATAGAGAGACACATGTATGTATATGTGTGTGTGTGTGTATATATATATATATATATATATATATATATATATATATATATATATATATATATATATATATATGTGTGTGTGTGTGTGTGTGTGTGTGTGTGTGTGTGTGTGTGTGTGTGTGCGTGTGTATATATCTCTGTGTGTGTGTGTGTGTGTGTGTGTGTGTGTGTGTGTGTGTGTGTGTGTGTGTCATTCTTTCGCTACATGTGCAGGTAACTAAGGATAGTTACATTTGCATCTGTTTTGTAATAAGAAGGCACATATTTATAATGTGATGGATAACATTGTAATGAGATAACCAAAACTATAATATGAAAATCTGTTTTGTAATACTACATAAACTGCTATCATAAATATCATTTTTACTATATTTAGAGAAAGAATAAAAATTTCACATTTTATATTTACAAATGAGACTTTGTATTTAAATTTTGATATTATATACATATATATATATATATATATATATCTATACTACTATAAAAAGAGAGAATAAGTTTCATTAATTATACTTATACCATTTTTAGTTTTGTAAACACTTCTGGCCAATCAGATTGTACTATTTTTGAAATCCCGTCCTCTCCTTCGTTCTCTCTCTTCCGAGAACGATTCTCACGTTTTTGTGTCTTCCCTTCTATATTAGGTTTCGCTACTGAGCGGTTATTTTGACGCATCCACGATAAAGCGTGCTCTCAACTCATCAGTTACGTCGACCCTCAAAACATGGAGCGTGAAGTAGTTGTGCGGAATACTTGAACAGTCACCAAATGCACTTATCTCTCCCACCTCCACTTTCTGTCTCTCTACCCCATCCGCTTCAGAGGACAAGGTTTTGTTTCCAACAAGTAGACGGTATGATCATATTTCTGTTTCCAACAAGTAGACGGTATGATCATATTTCTGTTTCCAACAAGTAGACAGTATGATCATATAGGGTAAGAAATTAGTCAAGCCATGGAGAAGAATACGATATGTGAAGTCTCTTACCTTTGATTTGTTTCACAGGTTGGGATTGATTCGTAGCGGTCGGTCTGTAACCGGCATCACTTGTCCTTCGCCACCCCTTCCCTCGACGATGCTCTCGATATTGCCGTTGCAGACGGTGGTCATGTCTTAGCGGCCTTATAGCGGCAAACATATAGTGTTTTAGAGTGGCCTAAACGACAACACCACTGAACTAAAGATGCAGTTGATTGTTTCTGCTCTACTGTGCCCCTAATCCTTGCTCCTTTTGGTCACCGTCCCCATGGGAACAACCACCGGCGAGAGTGGCGATTTGGGCTCCCACAGGCTTTGGAGATGGAATTCCAAAGCAAGTCTGCTCCTTCATAGAACCATTGCATTAACATCTGGAGACAGGACGTAGATCGCAGCCAGCTTATCTCTAGCACCACTCCGCCCCACACTTCTGGAGGCAGCCGCAATCACGATCAATATTGATATATGTCGACCAGGTATGCTGAAAAGGCTATGATAAACAATAAGGGTGGCATCAGGAACATACCCTACAGTAAATTACTTTTTGTCGTCATCATAATATGCTTTTAGAGAGCCACAAGCCATGTTTACTATTTTAAACTGACAAATACATTCCAAATATGCCATCCTCCATCCATGCATAGACTCATCATTATCATCTCATTATGTACACACGGTCAACATATGAATTCAGAAGAACAATTGTTAAGTTATTGTTGCAGTTAGTTTTGATTTCTTTTCATAACACATGCCGGAAACAAAAAGGTAAAAAAGGACAATCTAACGGACGGGCTGAAGTCATACGACGTGGTGCTGCCTCAATTAATTAAAGGTGGGTGACCATAGCTATGCCTATGGCGACGGGAATGGGGTCTGTATGCAACTTGCAACTCGCCCCAGATCAGACCTTTTCACAATTTTGGTCTTCATCTTTCTGCCTTTCGTCTCCTGCGCATCAACTTCGTGGGCCGCAAACTGGCATGTTTCAGTTTACATGCAAAGTAACTCCAGTCAGTAGCAATCGTCCAATCCAACAAATAAAAGAGGAGGAATCAGGAGGCTGCAGACAGAAGAACTATGATCGATGGTCTGCTTGCCAAGCCAGCAGTTGGGATTTCCATCAGATGACCGGGGATGTGGTAAACAGTTGGACGTCTCTCTCCACTTTGTCTGCTTAACTGAATTTTTTGATGACTAGGGGTGCCAGTGGCTCACAGACATTACTCTAATAATTTATTTCATGATTTTGCTCGCACATAGTAAAAAGCCTAAGCAGAAGTAGTAGAACAGGATAAATTTTGTAGAGCGTTTTCGAGACTCCGGTGAAGGGATAAGAAAATGAACTCCTTTGATGACTTGTGACGTCAAAAATGGAGAGGGAATGGAACCAAAGCGTTGCTGCAGTCATAGAGGTGATGCATTAGAAGGAATGGCTCCTTTTGAACGTAAGTACATGGAGATGGAAGACAAGATTACGGAAAGGTCATTTTGCGGATGTTCGATGATTAAATTCCGGTGTTGTCATTTTAATGGAGCAGCACGAAATGTACATAAAAGGTTAAAAAAAGTTTAAGAAAAAGTTTCTTGTCCTTCTGCAAGTGTTGTCGGTTAACTAGATATCCAATAAATTTGACAGTACATATGTAAAATCATCATAAAATCCAAGTCTTACACATCGCATGTCGATTTCAAAGTTCTTTTAATTTTTTAATTTGACTTCTAATGTTGGCATACATATTTAAATGTACTTATAATTCTTTAGTCATTTTTATTAATATATTGATTGGATCAATCGTTACAATTACATATTTATAAAAAATGCATATCGCTTAGAAAGAGTAAAAAACTAAAATTTCAAACGTGTATCATGTATAGTCTAGACAATGAAAGCCATCGTGCTTTATTTACCTCATTAGATATGATACTGAAAAACATTGAGTATCTTTCTTCTTTCTTTCCCATTTTCACTTGTAAGTTTTATATACTTTGTGAAGGCAATCATATGACAGTCTGCATGCCAAACGAACTCATAAAGTATCAATATCCGAGTTCATGAATATGATGGTTTCTATTCGAGAGGACATGAGGTTGAGATGCCAAGCAAACAAGATAAATGAAATACCTATCTAAGTACTAAAATCACATTGTCAAATCGACCAGCTCCAATGCGAGAAGGAACCTAAATTATGCGGTGGATTACATCCAAACCCATATGACATTGACCTTGCAAAAAAAAAAGACCAAACTCTAGGATAAACAAAACCCATGCCAAATATTTTGACTTTTTTTTCATTGTAATAATGAGAATATGCCTTTAAAGATTTGTTAAGAGTGAAAACTATTATAGTGTTGCTTCAACATGAGATTTATTTGTTATTTGGACCTAGCTTGGCTCCTCGATGTGAGACTGAGTAAGCTTGCTTAGTGCTTTATTTAAATTGGTCATCATTAGAAGATAGTAATATAATAAGGAACCAATTTTCATACATGTATGGTCTAATGACTTGACATATATCATATCACGCATTCACACATCTTGACTTGTTTATTTCTAAAAATTATATAACAACTCAAACTGTTATGCTGAATTGATGACGCATGTGTGAAATTTGTCACTTTGGAAATGGTCAAAACTACTCATATGCCACATAAGTTTCGGTTGTGTTCAAGGAGGACTTCATTACTTACAAGAACACTACTTTTTCAAGTCAAATTTCTTTGACAAATGAGGAATAATCAAGAGGACAATTGATTCCATAATTATAAGCAACAAAAAAATAAAAATTATTCAAGCTAATAAATCATATACCTTAAATTTAGTCGACAAAGCTAATAGTCTTCTTACCTTACAAAATCAACGCCAATTTAAATATTAATTAAATTGACACACCATACTATATCTTATACTTTTTAGCTTCTATATAATTAGTGATGTTATACTTGTCTATATGAAGCAACACATCACAATATAAGACACAACAATTATATTTCTGGTATCTTATTTTAAAAATACATTTGACACTGTTCTTTATTGTATCTCAAATCTCAATAAAAAAAATTATCTTGTAAAAAATAAGCAACTATAATATTTCACGTGCATGCGCACGTGTACGTTTACTAGTATATATATATATATATATATATATATATATATATATATATATATATATATATATATATATATATATATATATATATATATATATATATATATATATATATATATATATATCACATTCATTCACTACCCATGCGTGTAACTAAGTTTAGTTATCCATGCACCTATTTTGTAATAGGAAGGTATACATTTGTAATGAGACAACCAATGTTGTAATGAGATGACCAAAAATGTAATTGAAAGACTCGTTTTGTAATACTACGTAAATTGTTGTCATAAATATTATTTATATATATATATATATATATATATATATATATATATAGAGAGAGAGAGAGAGAGAGTCAGGCTAGAATACACTCGAGTGTACAGATCGCACGAATACACTCAAGTGTGTTTGCATATCAAGACTATTTTTTGCAAAATGTAAACCATTGATCTTCACTGTCATACTATAACTATGCTACATACAAATTTTAAAACCATTTGGATGAGTATAAATCACTCATCCAAGGGCAACAAAATCAACGCACGAAACTAATTTGAAATGTATAATATTTGTAGTCTTCATAACATGAGCTATACATATCCAAATGTGCTCAAATTTTGCGAATGAGTTGTTCACGAGATGTTTAAGAAGATTAATGGATTAGATTTTAAAAAAAAAATATTTTGCATCATGAAAAACTACTTGAGTGTATTCCGCTCCGGATACACTCGAGTGTATTCTAGCCTGCCTATATATATATATATATATATATATATATATATATATATATATATAATGGTCATTCATTCACTACCCATGTGGGTAACTAAGTTTAGTTACATGTGCATCTATTTTGTAATGGGAAGATACATATTTGTAATGAGACAACCAACATTGTAATGAGATGACTAAAAATATAACAGAAAGACTCTTTTTATAATAATATGTAAACTTTTGTCATAAATATCATTTTTATTGTATTCAGAGGGACAATAAAATGATCACGTTATATTTATAAAATGAGTCTTTGTATTACAATTTTGGTTGTCTCTTTACAATTAGGTGTCTTTTTATTCCAAAACTGATCCACGGGTAACAAAAGTTAGTTACCCACGCAGGCTGTGTGTGTTTGTGTGTGTGTGTGTGTATATATATATATATATATATATATATTTATTTATTTATTTATTTATTTGTGTGTGTGTCTACATATATGTGTGTATACGCACACATATATATTTCTATACATATATATATATATATATATATATATATATTGATACAAATACATATTTGTTTATATATTAATATTTATTTATTTATTTATAAATATGCATATATATACATACATATATACATATATGTGTTGTGAGTGGGTGTGTGTAAAGAGAGAGAGTGAAAGTCACGCTAGAATACACTCTAGTGTATATATTGTGTAGAACACATTGTACACTCAAGTAGAAGTTCTATACCAAGACCATTTATCATTAATTAAACCTCTCATATTCATTGTTGTAACAAATGCAGGCTACATATAGACTTTGTCCTCATTGGGATGCCAATAGGTCTCTAATCTTAGAATGACAAAATCAATGTACATAACTAATTTCAAGTACATCATTTTCCTGTCTTAAGATGTAAGACTTATAAGTGTCCATACTAGCTCAAATTTTATATATAGACTATTCATAAGACATTTGAAAACATGTGTTGTTTTGATTTTTAGAAAATGTGTGGAAAGTCACTTGATTGTTTTACATCTCTTGTAGACTCGAGTGTATTCTAGACTCTACC
Organism: Alisma plantago-aquatica; assembly: GCA_963693085.1. Taxonomy (NCBI): domain Eukaryota; kingdom Viridiplantae; phylum Streptophyta; class Magnoliopsida; order Alismatales; family Alismataceae; genus Alisma; species Alisma plantago-aquatica. Next base: position 117,177,070 of record OY856412.1, read on the forward strand.
TATCCATCTCTCCCTCTCTCTCTCCCTATATATATATAGGATGTCTTTTTATGTGCACTCTTCTCTCATTTATCGAATCAAGCTTAACCATACTATTGGATGTCTTTTAATGTGCACTCCTCTCTCATTTATAGAATAGAAAGAAGTTAGTCTCTTCATTTGCTTTGTCAAAGGCCCTAACTAAATCTATTAGTAACTCTTCGTCTTATTGATTTGACTCATCAAGCAATCCATTAATAATTTGTATCCACATACACATTTTTATTATAAGACCCCGGTCCTAGATTAATTCCTTAAACATGCTTTGTTAGCCTAACCATGTATTTGGGGGCTTTAATTGCATGCTTTCTATAACTATAATTATTTGGTTGAATTTACACTCTTTTGGCTTTATGTGTAAATTTTTCATGCTTGGAGGTCGTTTCTATACTTTACACATAGCATACTTTCCCTATCTCCCTCTAACTTGGATTTGGACTTGGTCTAGTGAGTTTAGGATTTTTAAGTAACCATTCTAACTCCACACAGTTTGAGGACAGGTGGAGCCATTTAACCTTGTTTTGCTTCTACTTTTTCATTAGTTTATTGATCTACTTGAAGATTGATAGAGCCTATGGTCATCAATTGATGACCCTTATCTAGGAAGACCATCCATGATTATGGACGGTAGTGGAATGCTAACTCTTCATTAGTTATAGCCAACAATGATTGATGGAAGTAATAGCATCACCATCTGATGACATCTACCATGGACTTCATGTCTTCACCAAATAATAAAAGAGCTCACATCTCTTGACCGATGAACACATTCGATGTCTATTAGCAGACTAGTCAAGCATATGAACCGATGTATATTTTGAGTTTGTCAACCAATAGAAACCTTAGACATGGAAATTGACAAGGTCCTAGAGTGCATGAATTGATGATGGAGACCGATGAGAATCTAGCTTTCCCTCCTCGATGAATCTTCTACCATAGCTTACTGATGGGATATCAGAGTCATCCTCTAAGGAAGACACTGATGTGAAGACTTATGGTTCTATATAATTGGTTGCCTTTCTCTCTCATCTAGTGATATTAAACCCTTTTTTCTCCTCCCTCTTTTCCTTAGTTGCATGAATCATCTTGTGGATCCAAAGCTAGAGCGAGACGCAATCAGTTGTCATCATTAGATGAAAAGTTAGTCACATCGACCTTCAAACAAGATGCTATTTTACCTTATTTACTCCTTCTGTGAAGATCGATGCCCTTTAGCACGTCCTCAGGACCATGATCCGTGTAAATGGAGATCGTTTGCTTCCTGTTAGATTGATGATCCTTCATCTTCTTCCTGCTTGAGTTGTGTTCTTGGTGGTTTCTCTTCTTAGGGTTTTGACTTTAGTAGTCTTACACCATGTTTCCCTCCTTCCATTTCCCTAGTTGCTCTTATATCGTAGATCATGTGTCCTGGAGAGATATAAGAGGGTAAGGCTTTGATCTTTGAATAGATCACAACTTGCTTGACGTGGGATTCTTTGAGCTTGAAAAGTGAATCTCAAGCTTTTTGCAACATCGTCTTCAAGTAGACTCATTTCCACTATATTGTAAGGCGAGTGATATAATATATGATGCATTTCGTACCAACTTGATACATGTAAATAAATATATTTATTTAATCTTCCTTAGATATGATAAAGGTGAAATATTCATATCATTCCAATATGATATGAAAAGAGAATATGAATTGGAATGCTCTATGTAAACCTTTAGAATAACTTTCTTGATGCTAAAGGAATGTTAGCTTAACATGCATGTGCTGAGATTTGATTTATGATGACTAATGAAGTTAAAGATGGTGAATATGGCTTATTTATATTCTATGAGGTAAAATATGAATTATATGATATCCCAGTCTGTTGGGAAATTCGTCTAAGATGCTTTCAGGATTTTTACTAGGCAAATACAATATTGAAGATTGTGGATATAGAACTGAGATATAGGAATAGCTCATCTATTTTTGAAATAAGCCTACCTTATGTCCTGATCTTGAAACTATAATACTAATTATATGTTGTTGAGAAGTTATTTTATTATTTCTAGTAAAGATATGAAAAACATTTTATGTTTTAGATGCTAATGAGTGCACTTAGACTTGTGATGGCTTATCATGATATCTTAAATATAATTGGAGCTTGGCATCATATCCTTTTAAGGTCGTACAATTTTTGGATCTTAATAAAGGAACTTGATGTGGTCGAGAGGTGTTATAGTGCACTCTATCTTGAATAGTGAGAGTTGTATAGTAATGTGTTTTATATCTTTTGAAGTTGAAAAATCTTTTGGCTGATTGATGTGGTCATAAAAATAGTAATTCATCTCATTATTCAAGTGCAACTTTATTCTAGTAGAACCATGAGTCCTTAGATCTATCTTCCTGGGTCATTGGGGGAAATAGTGAAATGGGTTAGTCTTAAGTCAATATGTGAATTCTGAGAAGATATTTAGATCCATATATTAGTGAATATATAGGGATGATTAGGGTTGGCATACCCTGAAGTCTCTAAATTCTTTTTAGGACTCGTTTGTTTTTTATGGTTTGGTGATTAATGATATATGATGTCAGATGGAGAACGGATGTGGTCATGTCTTGGATTAAGATGTGTTGATACCCTAAGTTGGTGATATAGATTGTGTACCCAAGATGGACATGTGATTTTTAGAAAATTGCATGGTAGACCAGGCCTTCAACCACTCTACCTCCTTGTTACCTCACTTCAACCCAAGGATAAGTAGAGAGGTCTAACATAATACATATTTTCTTATATATTAAAATTATTTCTATTATCGCTTTGTAGCATCTATATAGTGGTTCGAGTGGTATGATCCAAATGACCCAGGGCATAATAAAAAGTATAACTCAACCATGTGGTATATCTATTTACTTTTATTTGGATAATAACATGGATGTGATCAAGGTATGTAGTTTTCTTGACGTAAGAAATCTATGTGATTTTATATCCTTCTCATGTATTCATGATGGTACTACTATAACTAATGGATCCCTAGATTGGTCCCAACCTTGTGTCAATTTTCTCCTTATTCACATCTAAATGTTTCATAATGCATGTTATATTCTCAATTATTGGTTTTATTATCAAATTCACACATGGGTGCTTTTTTAATGTTATTAAAGGTGATTTAGCACTAATTGATGGAAGGAGGAGAGAAAGATGATCCCAAAGACTCTAACACTTATGGAGAATCCTAAGGAGTCATCAAAGCCAACTCCAATCAACCCTAAGTGTCCAAGGATCAAAGTCAAACAAAAAGCACCATGTGTAGAGCTAGAAATCTCACACTCCAGCCCATAGACCTGATCCAAAATGACCTGCATTAAACCTATAGAATTGTAGATTCTCATTTGGTTCCAATTTAAAATTGGCCATGGGTGTAAATTTTAGTTGTGGGGACCCAAACATGACCTGATCAGTCTAAGAGTAACCAGAAATTACCAAAATGAGCCTATTTGTGAATTTCCTTAAGATATATCTAATATGGATAGTTCATAACATTATTGGCATGTTGTATAAAGATGTTAAGATAAAATATGTCATAGTTTTGCACACTGCATACACTTTATAGTAAAAAACCAATTTATAAGCCCAAAATCCATTTTATGGGTCAGGACCTGATCTGACCCGCCCGATTGTCAACCTTAACCATGGTTATCCAAGTGTAAGACTCAAATCCATGGAACAATCCCCCAAAATGGACATGGTACTTTTCCACATCCGTTCTATGAGACCTCAAGATTTGATGAAGTCGCTGGTTCATCCAAACTAGGACACTTGAGCCACCATGGTCATACTAGACAAAACAGTCATGGCAAGATAGACCCACCACGTTTGTACTCAATAAAATGGTTGTGGCAAGATAGGCTCGCGAGCCAAAAATGTTGTGGCAACATATTATCAGGATGACCATGATCAAGGAAATGACTACTCCCGACCACCATGATGATGTTACTCACTACACTTGTTCTACCTTCACTCCACCATGGTCATTATAGTACATCACCAAAACTCCACCTTCACTCTAAAATTTTACCTCCTTCACAACAATCTTTCTTCAATACCACTATTGTGCCCTATCCTACCCACCATAATTGTGCTACGCACCTAACCCTAATTCTTCCCACTAAACATTTTTACCCCTTAACCCCGGACCCCTAGACCACTATATGTACACTAGTGGGGGATGGGAGTCAGGGTTAGGCACTAGTATCTCCCACTAACTCTGACTAGCCTCCATACACTTCTTCCACTCCATTCCCTTCCACACTCCACCACAAAACCCTAGTTTTCTAGGGTTTTGACCATGTCCACTCCACTTTCCATTGCCATTACATCCATTTGGAGGAGGATTTCGTGCTTTGGAGCAATTAAAGGTGAATATTGAAGTTTATCCATCCACAAACATGAATTTTCTATCTTCTTTTCCCTCTTCTTTTGTTCTTTGTATAATAATGAGTAGCTAAGTCTCGTTAGTAGATTGTTTGGGGGCAAAATATATAACTATGATATCATGTTGGGGGATATTTACACATGATACTTGGATTTCATTGTCTATTCTATGTTATTTTTATTTCTCCTATATTACCTCTTGATATGGTTTCTCGAGTTATTGAATCACCTAAGGTATAGAAGGAGGGTAATTTTAGGCTTTTTGGTGATGAAACCCCTAAGTTCTGTAGAGGATCCTAAGCTAGTTTCTCTTCTTTCCCCTTTATCCCTCCATAACACTAGCTAGAGGTGAGAGATATAATTATATAGGTATGCTCCTTCATATGACTTAGCAAGGAGCATTGTAAGAGGCTGGATAGGGGATAATAGTAAGTGCACCCTCTTCCTATACCTTATACCATCCCTATCAATGAGGTGTATTCGGAGAATCACACCTAGAAACCTAGACTTTCATGATCTAGACTAATGTTTACCTACCCTATAGGTCAAAAGGGACTCATAAGGTTGGATGGGAAGTTATAGGGACTAGTTCTCCAATACACCGCCACACCACCCATGGGAAACTAATAGAAAAGGATTCATAACCTACATTGTAACTGGTGTTTGGTTTGATATCTCAATTTTTTTATGTATATGCATGAATATGACCCTTGGTTAATGGTTGCACAACTTTCCAAACATACCCATTGATGCATGGGTTTTGAGTCACTTTTATAGGCATATTTTATATCTGTTATATGCATGTATTTGTCATTTTCTTGGTTATATTTGCATAATTCATTATAGTTGGCCTTTAAACTCTTTTTGCATCAAATTATACTTCTTTTATCGTATTTATATGATTTTATATAATCCCCAGACTTATACACATGTTTCGGCACTTTTTCAGGCACTTTTGCATTGTCCAGAGTCGATACTATCGACCCTGGCGTCGATAGTATCGACATTTCATCAGAAAACAACCCAAAAACACGATTTTGGAAGGAAAAACCTGTATCATGGTTGATACCATCGACCTGCGGGTCAATACTATCGACAGCTTCGGGATCTGGTGATTTTCTGCACTAAAATGGAGCATTTTAATGCGACAGTTGAGCTTTTTCGGAGCCGAAAAGTGGTCCTATGACCTAAGAAGAGCATGGCCGGTCCTAGGGGGATCTCATATTGTGTTGCACAATATCCAAGAAGGAGAGAAAGAGAGAGATGAGACAAGAGACGAAGGCCGTCAACCGAGCGATCTGGGCACCTCCGACGGGCGATTTTGCTGTCGGAAGACTGCAAAACGCACGTTTCTCGAGGAGGATCTCCAGGAACACCTTTGTATCAGGGGTTACACGAGTTTTCTCCATGTTTCCCATGTTTTTCTTCTCTACTCCTATGTATTTTCCATTGTCAACCATGCGGGCTAATCCCATTAATCTTTAGGACCGGGAGTAGCCCGGGGAAGCATTGTATGACGTTTTTATCATAGTAATTCATAATTTGTCTCCTAAATCTGTGGTATAATTTCATTTTCTCAATTATATTGTTATGATTAATCACCATAATGATAATCTAATGCCTTTAATTACTTTTAAAGAAGAATTAACGGTTTAAAAGAGACAAAATCCACATTAATTAACAAATCCCTTAAACAAGGTGATGTACGGTTAATGGTGAAAACCCAGAGGTCGATTCTAATGCACCTAGTTTAGGGTATAGGTTACTACGACGGTGGAACAGACCTAGACTTAGGTAGTGAATTGTACTACGACAGTGGACAATTCTGACTACAGGCCACTACCCGGATTGAGAGATGAGCTTGAGTAGCTATATGGAAATTCATACAATGAAAACCCACGATGAAACCACAATCCTAAAGATCTACATTTGAATTGATTAAACTAAACCCTTAATCGATTGCTCTGTTTTATTTTATTTTCTTTTATTTTACAACAACTCTCAAACTCTTTTAATCAGTTTAGCTGATTGCAAACAGTTAGTAGTAGTCTACTAAAATTCACGTTTCCCTAAGTTCGACTCGAGCCTCACAAGGCCTATATTACATTGATACGTATACTTGCGTCTGCACGCACGGTTTACGCGTGTCAAGTTTTTGGCACCGTTGCCGGGGAAACGGTGAATTATAGCACTACGAGTGCTGCGAGCGGCCACACTAGGCCACTTTTAATTCCTGTAATTTTTTTTCTTTTCATCTTTTGAACTGAATTGCAAATCGTATTCATTGTTTTAATTATTAGTACTGATTCATACACTACCATTTGAAATTTCAGGTACTAGTAAAGTAATAATGGGTGACGGAGCGGAAAATGAGGAGCATACGATCTGGGAAAGGATTAAGGTTTCTTCTTCTTCTACGCAAAAGGGGCCAATCAAGAAACAAGCTATCAACATACCCAGTTACAAGATTGATCCAGGGCTTATTCAATTGGTCAAATTGCAGGCTTTCCATGGACTTAAAAATGAGGATCCGGTGACCCACATCAGCATGTTCGTGGAAAATTGTGATATGATAAAGATTGACAGGTTCCCGCAAGAGACACTCTACCTGAAACTTTTTCCCAGTTCTTTAGCGGGCAATGCTTGGGAATGGCTGCACAATCTGGATGATGAGTACATTGAATCTTGGGATCACATGGTTGAGGTTTTCTTTGAGAGGTTCTTCTCGCCTGAAAAGACAAATGATCTAGTGAGGAAGATACACAACTTCAGCCAGCGAGCCGGTGAAACATACTCTGAAACTTGGGAGCGCTTCCAGATCATGCTGAGGAAGTGTCCACATCACGGCTTAGACAAGGAGAAGCAAGCTAAAATTTTCTACTTCGCCCTAAATGAACACGATAGGAGCAATTTGGACTCAACAGATTCTGGTTTCTTTTTTAACAACACAGGAACAAGGTGTTGGGAGATTCTAAGGAACATGTCTAAAAAGCAGGCTTGGGGTGAAAGAGATGCACCCGAGCAGGTTGGCATTACACATGAAGCAAGGGCCATCAAAGTGCTTAATGACAAGTTGGATCTTATAGCCAAGAAGCTCCTAGAGAAAGAGGACAATGGGTCTGATGATGAAGCACATGCAAAGTATATGCATCAACATGGATATAGAAATAACAATTATGATTGGAGGAAGGAACAAAATTTTCAGAAGCTGTAGCCTAGCCTAGAGGAAAAGAACAATGAATTGCTTAGCCAGGTGGTGAAACAAAATCAAGAGATGATGAGTACATTCGCCAAGCAGTTACAGTCTCAGGGTGAGATTTTGAATAAATTTAGGCAGACATTGCAAAGTCATGGAGCACAAATGAGGGCACTAGAGACGACTGTGACCCAAATTTCCAATGAAGTGGCAGCCATGAAGCATACAAATCAACAAAGACAGGCTGGGAATGCAGATGTTATTCAAGCACATCATCAAGTGAAATATATATCTGTGATTTCTGAGGCAGAGCCCCCGGTGGTGGAGGTCCAGGACAAAAGCAAAATGATTTTTGATACGGAGGCTACACCAAGAATACCGTATCCTCATAGTCATTATGGACTACCGGGCGGATGTTGTCCATTCAGAAAAATTCGCCAAGAGCACATCACGATCGCGCCCGCACCTAGGCAAGAGGAGAAGGTGAAGGCCATGTGTCATGGTGAAGCTACAGTCACTGAGAGAGGGGAGCAGCCACAAGTCATGCCATCCACAGATTATGTGTCAAATCCTATCCTAGAAGGTGGCGTTGAAGCAATCTTAGGGGAGGAGAACCCTAAAGTTTAATATGTGCCACCACACAAGCGAGCTAAGGACCCAAACGTGCCTTTCCCGGATAGTCTGAGGCTGAAGAAAGAGCATAGGCACTACAAGAAATTCTTGGAGATGTTTAGGAAGCTCCATATTAATATTCCGTTAGTGGAAATGATAGAACAGATTCCAGCATATGGAAGGTTTATCAAGGACATAATCACCAAGAAACGGCGGATAAAAGACACTGACATTTGTGTTGTTGATGAAAAAGTGAGTTCTATAATCCAAGGACGGCTACCAAGGAAAGGAAAGATCCAGGATGTTTCTACATCCCATGTTCCATAGGCGGCCAACATTTTCCACAAGCACAGTTTGACTCAGGGGCCAGCATTAATCTTATGCCATTGTCCACGTTTCAAAAGCTTGGATTGAAGACACTAAAGAAATCTGCCATGACTATTGAGTTGGCGGATGGATCCATTGCGAAGCCACAAGGTATATGCGAGGATGTGCTAGTCAAGGTCGAAAAATTCATCCTCCCTGTTGACTTTGTGGTCATGGACATGCACGAGTTGGAAGGAGGTGAGATGCTATTGGGAAGGTCGTTCCAAGCTACGGCTGATGTAATCGTTGCCATTGGGCAAGGTTACTTGACACTTGGGATTGGTGATGATAGAGTTAAGTTCAAATTACCACATGACTCATTGGAGACATCTCTTGACAACCCAGGTTAAAAGTATCTTTATGTCAAGCCTAGGACATTAAACAAGGGCGCTTGTTGGGAGGCAACCCAACTTTCGGTTCATTTTTATGTTTGGTTATGTTCTTTTATGTTTATGTACTTAGTTGTTGCTTATATTTTGATAATTTTTGTTAAAATGGTATCCTAACTCGTGTTTTGAAGTGTGCAGAATGTTAAGGTCGATACTATCGACACCCATGTCGATAGTATTGAGTTTGGATTAGTAAACGCTGAAGAAAAGTCGATACCATCGATCTTAGTGTCGATAGTATCAAGATTCCTGAAGATTTTTAGAAAAATTGGTGATAGTAAAGTCTATACCATCGACCCTAGCATCGATAGTATCGACACTTTTGAGTTCCCAAGCTTTTAGATGTGTCGATACAGAAAAATTGCTTATCCTGGGTCGATACCATCGACCTTGTGTCGATAGTATCGACACCTTCAGGACAGCTACGAAAACAGGCCGTAAAAGGTATCGAAACGAGATTTTTTCGAACCGTTTTTTGCAAAGGAAAGATGGATGAAGCAATTCACGTCTTAGAACCACTAAGACACAAAAATGGGCCACAAAAAGGAGGAATATATCAAGCATCACTTGATCCACTTGGGCATCTAACCATCCTTCTTCACCACACTTCAAAGTGAACGGTATCGCTGTTCCACCTCTTAAGTGAGAATGTTGACTATGAGGCCATAGTCATATTCAATCTTAGGGGGGGTGTTGGAACAACCCTCTATCTTATTTTTTACTTACTTATTCATGTTGCTTTTACTTTTGAGATATTAGTTATTTTTATTTATAGGTTTACTGCTTTTATAGGATCCACATCTATCTAGTGTAATATGTGGAGCAATAAATGCATAGTTTCAATTGGGAGTTTTACTCTTGGGTTGTGTGCACATAAAAAATTAGCATTTTGAGAACTTTTTGAGCTTATTCTTGTTAGTAATTGAGTTGCATAACTGAGGAAGTGCTTGAGTGAGTCAGCTTCAGGACATGGGGACATGAATGACCATCTTTATTGTCCAAGGAAAAGTGATTGGCAAGGATGTTTGAGCCCAAACCGACCAAACGCTAACGTGACCTTAGACTAAAGGTTAAGAGAGAAATCCTTCAGTTACCCTGTACATAGGTCTTTAGAGAGGGACATATATTGAAAATTTCTGTCAATTAGTCTTGTGATCTGATCCACCGCAATTTTATTCACACTCCACCATAAGAAATGGGAGCACATTATTGTCTTTCACTTTTTGATTGCATCTCATGTAGATAGGTTTTGCATTATATCTATTTTCACATATTTTTTTGCATGAAAATGAAAAAAGGATAGAGTAGTTATACATGCACATTATCCTCAGGTGTGTGTCATTTAATTGCATAACTATCATTATGTAGTTGCATTTGCATCTTTTGAGCATGTTGTACACCATGTATCTTATGTTACTCTGAAAACATTAAAGGTGGTGAGCTTGATCCATACCCTCCAAATAGAATGCTTCAAATGTATAATTTATGTAACAAGAAGTGAGCCCGACAAATAATTCATTGTCATCTATGAAAATAAGGGCTTAAAAAATTGAAGAAAAATTAAAAAAAAAAGATGAAAAAAAAGAATTGAGAAGTAATAAAGTAGAAGAGGGAGAAAGGAACCTATTCTCACTTACATACTAAGAAGAATAAGTACATGGTGTAGTTTTCTTAGATATTCTATCTCACCTTGAGACAGAATGATAGTGCATGCATCATTCTACCAAAAATGTAGCATTAGGACATTTTCACTTGCATTTTGAATCATGAAAGGCCATTAATTTTTGTATTGCATGATTGATTGTTATGTGCTTCCATCTCTTCCACAACCACCTATCCCATCCACCCGTTTCTCTAATCGGTAGGCCACCCATGATATTCTCCTCAATCATTAATATCGGGAGATCTACTTCCATTTAGATGGTAGTTAGGAAATGAGCAACGTAGATAGGAGATCACAAGATGCATCAAGTATGGACCAAATGATTTTATCATATTAACTGCTTTAATTGATAGTGTTTCACTGATTGGGGGACAGACATCTTTTACATAGGTCTTTGGTCGCCTGGATGGCAGTTAGTGTTCAGTGGTCAATGAGGGCCGGTTTGTGGGAAAAAATGGGGATGATGTAGATTCATTTCATGTATTTATGTCCTATTGCTGACTTATCTCAACCAGATCCAAAGTTTTATTGCTCGAGGACGAGCAAGGTTTAAGCTTAGGGGAGTTTGATGCATGGGTTTTGAGTCACTTTTATAGGCTTATTTTATATCTGTTTTATGCATGTATTTGTCATTTTCTTGGTTATATTTGCATAATTAATTATAGTTGGCCTTTAAACTCTTTTTGCATCAAATTATAATTCTTTTATCATATTTATATGATTTTATATAATCCCCGGACTTATACACATGTTTCGGCACTTTTTCAGGCACTTTTGCATTGTCCAGAATCGATACTATCGACCGACATTTCATTAGAAAGCAACCCCAAAATGCGATTTTGGAAAGAAAAACCTGTATCATGGTCGATACCATCGACCTGGGGGTCGATACTATCGACAGCGTCGGGATCTGGCGATTTTCTGCACTAAAACGGACCGTTTTAATCTGACGGTTGAGCTTTTTTAGAGCCGAAAAGTGGTCCTATGACCTAAGAAAAGCACGGCCGGCCCTAGGGGGATCTCATATTGTGTTGTAAAACATCCAAGAAGGAGGGAGAGAGAGAACAGACAAGAGATGAAGGTCGTCAACCGAGTGATCTGGGCACCTCTGACGGGCGATTTTGCTACCGGAAGACTGCAAAATACACGTTTCTCGAGGAGGATCTCCAGGAATACCTTTGTATCAGGGGTTACATGAGTTTTCTCCATGTTTCCCATGTTTTTCTCCTCTACTCCTATGTATTTTCCATTGTCAACCATGCGGGGCTAATCCCCTTAATCTTTAGGACCGGGAGTAGCACGGGGAAGTATTGTATGACGTTTTTATCATAGTAATTCATAATTCGTCTCCTAAATCTGTGGTATAATTTTATTTTCTCAATTATATTGTTATGCTTAATAACCATAATGATAATATAATTCCTTTAATTACTTTGAAAGAAGAATTAACGGTTGAAAAGAGACGAAATTCACATTAATTAATAAATCCCTTGAACAAGGTGATGTACGGTTAATGGTGGAAACCCAGAGGTCGATTCTAATGCACCTAGTTTAGGGTATAGGTTACTACGACGGTAGAACCAACCTAGACTTAGGTAGTGAATTGTACCACGACAGTGGACAATTCTGACTACAGGCCACTACCCGGATTGAGAGATGAACTTGAGTAGCTATATGGAAATTCATACAATAAAAACCCGCGGTGAAACCGCAATCCTAAAGATCTCCATTTGAATTGATTAAACTAAACCCTTAATCAATTGCTCTGTTTTATTTTCTTTTCTTTTATTTTACAACAACTCTCAATCTCTTTTAATCGGTTTAGCTGATCGCAACCAGTTAGTAGTAGTCTACTAAAAATCATGTTTCCCTAAGTTCGAGTCGGGCCTCACAAGGCCTATATTACATTGATACGTATACTTGCGTTTGTACGCACGGTTTACGCGTGTCAAGTTTTTGGCACCGTTGCCGGGGAAACGGTGAATTTTAGCACTACGAGTGCTGCGAGTGGCCACACTAGGCCACTTTTAATTCCTGTAATTTTTTTCCTTTTCATCTTTTGAACTAAATTGCAAATCTTATTCGTTGTTTTTATTATTAGTACCGGTTCATACACTAACATTTGAAATTTCAGGTACTAGTAAAGTAATAATGGGTGATGAAGCAGAAAATGAGGAGCATACGATCTGGGAAAGGATTAAGGCTTCTTCTTCTACGCAAAAGGGGCCAATCAAGAAACAAGCTATCAACATACCCAGTTACAAGATTGATCCAGGGCTTATTCAATTAGTCAAATTGCAGGCTTTCCATGGACTTAAAAATGAGGATCCGGTGACCCACATCAACATGTTCGTGGAAAATTGTGATATGATAAAGATTGACAGGTTCCCGCAAGAGACACTCTACCTGAAACTTTTTCCCAGTTCTTTAGCGGGCAATGCTTGGGAATGGCTGCACAATCTGGATGATGAGTACATTGAATCTTGGGATCACATGGTTGAGGTTTTCTTTGAGAGGTTCTTCTCGCCTGAAAAGACAAATGATCTAGTGAGGAAGATACACAACTTCAGCCAGCGAGCCGGTAACACATACTCTGAAACTTGGGAGCGCTTCCAGATCATGCTGAGGAAGTGTCCACATCACGGCTTAGACAAGGAGAAGCAAGCTAAAATTTTCTACTTCGCCCTAAATGAACACGATAGGAGCAATTTGGACTCAGCAGATTCTGGTTTCTTTTTTAACAAAACAGGAACAAGGTGTTGGGAGATTCTAAGGAACATGTCTAAAAAGCAGTCTTGGGGGGAAAGAGATGCACCCGAGCAGGTTGGCATTACACATGAAGCAAGGGCCATCAAAGTGCTTAATGACAAGTTAGATCTTATAGCCAAGAAGCTCCTAGAGAAAGAGGACAATGGGTCTGATGATGAAGCACATGCAAAGTATATGCATCAACATGGATATAGAAATAACAATTATGATTGGAGGAAGGAACAAAATTTTCAGAAGTTGCAGCCTAGCCTAGAGGAAAAGAACAATGAATTGCTTAGCCATGTGGTGAAACAAAATCAAGAGATTATGAGTACATTCGCCAAGCAGTTACAGTCTCAGGGTGAGATTTTGAATAAATTTGGGCAGACATTGCAAAGTCATGGAGCACAAATGAGGGCACTAGAGACGACTGTGACCCAAATTTCCAATGAAGTGGCAGCCATGAAGCATACAAATCAACAAAGATAGGCTGGGAATGCAGATGTTATTCAAGCACATCATCAAGTGAAATATATATCTGTGATTTCTGAGGCAGAGCCCCCGGTGGTGGAGGTCCAGGACAAAAGCAAAATGATTTTTGATACGGAGGCTACACCAAGAATACCGTATCCTCGTAGTCATTATGGACTACCGGGCGGATGTTGTCCATTCAGAAAAATTCGCCAAGAGCACATCGCGATCGCGCCCGCACCTAGGCAAGAGGAGAAGGTGAAGGCCATGTGTCATGGTGAAGCTACAGTCACTGAGAGAGGGGAGCAGCCACAAGTCATGCCATCCACAGATTATGTGTCAAATCCTATCCTAGAAGGTGGCGTTGAAGCAAGCTTAGGGGAGGAGAACCCTAAAGTTTAATATGTGCCACCACACAAGCGAGCTAAGGACCCAAACGTGCCTTTCCCGGATAGTCTGAGGCTGAAGAAAGAGCATAGGCACTACAAGAAATTCTTAGAGATATTTAGGAAGCTCCATATTAATATTCCGTTAGTGGAAATGATAGAACAGATTCCAGCATATGGAAGGTTTATCAAGGACATAATCACCAAGAAACGGCGGATAAAAGACACTGACATTTGTGTTGTTGATGAAAAAGTGAGTTCTATAATCCAAGGACGGCTACCAAGGAAGAGGAAAGATCTAGGATGTTTCTACATCCCTTGTTCCATAGGCGGCCAACATTTTCCACAAGCACAGTTTGACTCAGGGGCCAGCATTAATCTAATGCCACTGTCCACGTTTCAAAAGCTTGGATTGAAGACACTAAAGAAATATGCCATGACTATTGAGTTGGCGGATGGATCCATTGTGAAGCCACAAGGTATATGCGAGGATGTGCTAGTCAAGGTCGACAAATGCATCTTCCCTGTTGACTTTGTGGTCATGGACATGCACAAGTTGGAAGGAGGTGAGATGCTATTGGGAAGGTCGTTCCAAGCTACGGCTGATGTACTCGTTGCCATTGGGCGAGGTTACTTGACACTTGGGATTGGTGATGATAGAGTTAAGTTCAAATTACCACATGACTCATTGGAGACATCTCTTGACAACCCAGGTTAAAAGTATCTTTATGTCAAGCCTAGGACATTAAACAAGGGCGCTTGTTGGGAGGCAACCCAACTTTCGGTTCATTTTTATGTTTGGTTATATTCTTTTATGTTTATGTACTTAGTTTTTGATTATATTTTGATAATTTTTGTAAAAATGGTATCCTAACTCGTGTTTTGAAGTGTGCAGAATGTTAAGGTCGATACTATCGACACCCATGTCGATAGTATTGAGTTTGGATCAGTAAACGCTGAAGAAAAGTCGATACCATCGATCTTAGTGTCGATAGTATCGAGATTCTTGAAGATTTTTAGAAAAATTGGTGATAGTAAAGTCTATACCATCGACCCTAGTGTCGATAGTATCAACACTTTTGAGTTCCCAAGCTTTTAGATGTGTCGATACAGAAAAATTGCTGATCCTGGGTCGATACCATCGACCTTGTGTCGATAGTATCGACACCTCCAGGACAGCTACGAAAACAGGCCGTAAAAGGTATCGAAACGAGATTTTTTTGAACCGTTTTTTGCAAAGGAAAGATGGATGAAGCAAGTCACGTCTTAGAACCACTAAGACACAAAAATGGGCCACAAAAAGGAGGAATATATCAAGCATCACTTGGTCCACTTGAGCATCTAACCATCCTTCTTCACCACACTTCAAAGCGAACGGTATCGTTGTTCCACCTCTTAAGTGAGAATGTTGACTATGAGGCCATAGTCATATTCAATCTTAGGGGGGGTGTTGGAACAACCCTCTATATTAGTTTTTACTTACTTATTCATGTTGCTTTTACTTTTGAGATATTAGTTGTTTTTATTTATAGGTTTACTGCTTTTATAGGATCCACATCTATCTAGTGTAATATGTGGAGCAATAAATGCATGGTTTCAATTGGGAGTTTTACTTTTGGGTTGTGTGCACATAAAAAATGAGCATTTTGAGAACTTTTTGAGCTTATTCTTGTTAGTAATTGAGTTGCATAACTGAGGAAGTGCTTGGGTGAGTCAGCTTCAGGACATGGGGACATGAATGACCATCTTTATTGTCCAAGGAAACGTGATTGGCAAGGATGTTTGAGCCCAAACCGACCAAACGCTAATGTGACCTTAGACTAAAGTTTAAGAGAGAAATCTTTCAGTTACCCTGTACATAGGTCTTTAGAGAGGGACATATATCGAAAAGTTCTGTCAATTAGTCCTGTGATCTGATCCACCGCAATTTTATTCACACTCCACCATAAGAAATGGGAGCACATTATTGTCTTTCACTTTTTGATTGCATCTCATGTAGATAGGTCTTGCATTATATCTATTTTCACATATTTTTTTGCATGAAAATGAAAAAAAGGATAGAGTAGTTATACATGCACATTATCCTCAGGTGTGTGTCATTTAATTGCATAACTATCATTATGTAGTTGCATTTGCATCTTTTGAGCATGTTGTACACCATGTATCTTATGTTACTCTGAAAATATTAAAGGTGGTGAGCTTGATCCATACCCTCCAAATAGAATGCTTCAAATGTATAATTTATGTAACAAGAAGTGAGCCCGACAAATAATTCATTGTCATCTATGAAAATAAGGGCTTAAAAAAATTGAAAAAAATTTAAAAAAAAAGAAAAAACAAAGAATTGAGAAGTAATAAAGTAGAAGAGGGAGAAAGGAACCTATTCTCACTTACATACTAAGAAGAATAAGTACATGGTGTAGTTTTCTCAGATATTCTATCTCACCTTGAGACAGAATGATAGTGCATACATCATTCCACCAAAAATGTAGCATTAGGACATTTTCACTTGCATTTTGAATCATGATAGGTCATTAATTTTTGTATTGCGTGATTGATTGTTATGTGCTTCCATCTCTTCCACAACCACCTATCCCATCCACCCGTTGCTCTAATCGGTAGGCCACCCATGATATTCTCCTCAATCATTAATATCAGGAGACCTACTTCCATTTAGATGGTAGTTAGGAAATGAGCAACGTAGATAGGAGATCACAAGATGAATCAAGTATGGACCAAATGAGTTTATCATATTAACTGCTTTAATTGATAGTGTTTCACTGATTGGGGGACAAACATCTTTTACATAGGTCTTTGGTCGCCTGGATGGCAGTTAGTGTTCAGTGGTCAATGAGGGCCGGTTTGTGGGAAAAAATGGGGATGATGTAGATTCATTTCATGTATTTATGTCCTATTGCTGACTTATCTCAACCAGATCCAAAGTTTTATTGCTCGAGGACGAGCAAGGTTTAAGCTTAGGGGAGTTTGATGCATGGGTTTTGAGTCACTTTTATAGGCTTATTTTATATCTGTTTTATGCATGTATTTGTCATTTTCTTGGTTATATTTGCATAATTCATTATAGTTAGCCTTTAAACTCTTTTTGCATCAAATTATACTTCTTTTATCATATTTATATGATTTTATATAATCCTCGGACTTATACACATGTTTCGGCACTTTTTCAGGCACTTTTGCATTGTCCAGAGTCGATACTATCGACCCTGGTGTCGATAGTATCGACATTTCATCAGAAAGCAACCCCAAAATGCGATTTTGGAAAGAAAAACCTGTATCATGGTCGATACCATCGACCTGGGGATCGATACTATCGACGGCGTCGGGATCTAGCGATTTTCTACACTAAAACGGACCGTTTTAATCTGACGGTTGAGCTTTTTTAGAGCCGAAAAGTGGTCCTATGACCTAAGAAAAGCACGGCCGGTCCTAGGGGGATCTCATATTGTGTTGTAAAACATCCAAGAAGGAGGGAGAGAGATAAGAGACAAGAGATGAAGGTCGTCAACCGAGCGATCCGGGCACCTCTGACGGGCGATTTTGCTGCCGGAAGACTGCAAAATACACGTTTCTCGAGGAGGATCTCCAGGAATACCTTTGTATCAGGGGTTACATGAGTTTTCTCCATGTTTCCCATGTTTTTCTCCTCTACTCCTATGTATTTTCCATTGTCAACCATGTGGGGCTAATCCCCTTAATCTTTAGGACCGGGAGTAGCACGGGGAAGCATTGTATGACGTTTTTATCATAGTAATTCATAATTCATCTCCTAAATCTGTGGTATAATTTTGTTTTCTCAATTATATTGTTATGCTTAATAACCATAATGATAATATAATTCCTTTAATTACTTTGAAAGAAGAATTAACGGTTGAAAAGAGACGAAATTCACATTAATTAATAAATCCCTTGAACAAGGTGATGTACGGTTAATGGTGGAAACCCAGAGGTCGATTCTAATGCACCTAGTTTAGGGTATAGGTTACTACAACGGTGGAACCGACCTAGACTTAGGTAGTGAATTGTACCACGACAGTGGACAATTCTGACTACAGGCCACTACCCAAATTGTGAGATGAACTTGAGTAGCTATATGGAAATTCATACAATGAAAACCCGCGGTGAAACCGCAATCCTAAAGATCTCCATTTGAATTGATTAAACTAAACCCTTAATCAATTGCTCTGTTTTATTTTATTTTCTTTTATTTTACAAAAACTCTCAATCTCTTTTAATCGGTTTAGCTGATCGCAACCAGTTAGTAGTAGTCTACTAAAAATCACGTTTCCCTAAGTTCGACTCGGGCCTCACAAGGCCTATATTACATTGGTATGTATACTTGCGTTTGACCTTCATTACTTCCTATAACCCTAACTTACTTTCTTGCTAACTAGTTTTCCCTTGTGAACTTAGTTCAATTGCTTGCTCATACTGGTTAGTTCTTATTAGTGATTTTTTATGTTTGATTAGATAGTTAATTGCATAATGTTAGTTACCTATCACCCTTGCTTATATTAACTAATTACATCTCTTAGTTCCTAATTAGGATCTCCCTTGTTAGTGTAGTGTTTATTGCTTGTCTTTAATTTTTTGTTTTAGTGTAATTGTTTCCTTTACTTAATGGTTAGTCGTAACTACGTAGGGTTAGTCTAGCTTTGATTATTGCATTTCCATATGACATGTTCACCTTATTGTAACTCAAAAACCCTAATTAAACCCTAAAATATCTACACACATTTTCCTATCAACCTCTAGCTCTATTTTCCCTGTCTCTTCATGTGGATCAATCCCACTTGTTGCTCCTGTGATACATCTTGAACCATGCTCGTGCAATATTTTATCAAGAGTATGTATGAATTGGGAAATTTTAAGTATTCACTTGCTCGTACATTAATGAATCAATAACCATGGTAAGAGTGAATATTTTAGTATACTACTTGTTCAGTATTCCAATATTATCAGCTTGTTGAAATTACTTATAAACCTATTATAAGTAAAAAATATTTTCAACTATAACATTATACTTTTGGGGCTTATGGTTTCATGTTGTGATTTTCTGCATATTTTTAGGTGAGTGCCAAGAATCCTAAGAAGTTGTGGTGTAGTGGTGGAGGCCAATCACCTAAAGATAGGTGGCATGTGTGTGATTCTAGAGGTCTTGCTCTTCCTGAAATCACCTGAAGATAATTTATGCTTGCGTGTTTGAGTTAGGAGTAGTATAGTCATCCCTACATTGAATTCATGGATGGGAGTTTTGTAAATTGGTTATATATCTAGCTTGATATTTTGGCATGTGTGTCTTGTATATATAGCACTAGTTATACGAGTTGTAAGTTGTTTTATGCCCTTCATCTCACCCCTCTTGTAATTGGAGTAACATAGGTCACCAAAATTTTTGGAACAGAAATATGTGTGGAAGTCTTATATAAAGTACAAAAGTTTTTTGACGTCTCTCTGTCGAAATTTAAAATTTTTGTATCCATGTTGCAATAACATAACTATTTGTTGCTGACAATTGTTGGATTTAATCAATGTTTGTTTGGAGTAATCTCGACCATGTAGCAGTGGGATACCACATAGCTAGTCATCATTGACCTGGTTGAGGTGACTTCCTTATTTCTCAATCTTATATTCTTGTGGCTTCTTAATGATCTTCACAAATCCCACTCTTTATTTACCTTGAAATTATTTCCAAGGGAAGAATGAGTTAAGACCCTTAGATCCTTATAATTTCTCAATGTCATACAGTTGTGCCTTATAGAATGAAAATTGGCTGGGAAGAGGGAATTAATACTCAAATTCTGATTCAAGCAAAACCTGATTTGGTGAAGAATGGATGACCAAAACAAATCTATAAAGCTCTAACGTATCAATAATCTCATCAATCTAACATAGATAGATCATTCAATGAAGAAAGATGAATATTTTCTAATCAACTTTAAGTTCTAAAGTTTACAAACATTGTTGGATAACATGTAGCTATATATCATTATATATATGACATTGTTTTTTAATTTTAGGTACATCTAATCTAAACATCATGGATACAATCTGAAAGGTTTGATTATGAGTTTTATATGTGCCATTTAACAGTCTATACATGTAAGTTACATGGGCCAGTCAACACATAGTTTCTAACCTATATATATATATATATATATATATATATATATATATATATATATATAGAGAGAGAGAGAGAGAGAATCAGGCTAGAATACACTCGAGTGTACAGATTACGTCGTACACCCCAATGGTGTTTGCCTATCTAGACCATATTTTTCTAAAATCTAATCCATTGATCTTAATGGTTACAATAATAATACGCTACATACAAATTTTGAGCTCATTTGGATGAGTGTAAGTCACTCATCCAAGGGCAACAAAATCGACGCACAAAACTAATTTGAAATGCCTGATTTTTGCATCCTTTAGATGCACGACCTATAAGTGTCCAAATGAGCTAAAATTTATTATATAGTATGTTCTTAAGATATTTCAGAATATCAACGGTTTAGATTTTTCAAAAAATTATTGCATCTTTAAAAATGACTGAGGTGTATGGTGCCTCCGGTACACTCGAGTGTACACTAGCCTGACTATATATATATATATATATATATATATATATAATATATATATAACATGCAAAACTCTAATAAAAATCAACTAATAGCTTCAAAGGAAACAAAATTGGACTTCATAGTTATATTTTTATTTGTACGATATGAGTAGGTGTCCTACCTTTGTGTGGGGTAGGATTTTTCAGAAGAGGGATCCATTCTACTTATTTTGGTTTTGACCTATCTTATACCTAATTTGTATTATACACTTGAATCTATGAGTTTAAATATTTCTAGCTATTTTTAAAAGACCATGTAGCCATAGTAGGTTGGGTTTGGGCATGTAGTAAGACTTATCCAGTGGGTCTAATCAGATTGAACCATTGACCATTTTGTTGGTTTCAAGAGTGAAGTTAGGATTTAAATTCTCAATAAAATATGCCAACTCTAGATAAAACTATGGATATTCCGCATAAGAATCAACCACTTTCAAAAAAATCCACCACCATTGAAGCATGTAATTCTTCTTTGTAGAAATACAATAATTATACAATTAATTCATCATAAAACTATGATTAGCTTTTAAAATACTTACATTAAATATCAACATTTATCTAGAAATTAATATCATGATGATTCATGGCACCCATTGCATAGTGTTATAGTATGATATGTAAGATAGTGAAATACTAGATAGTGTCGATATTATACCAATCCAAAGCATACTTGGGTCATTTTGGGATGGTCAGTCTAGACTTGCCAATGGTCTGATTTGGTACCAAGGTCTACCTTCATATCTTCTTGCACATGATCCATCCAAAGGATCCAAAGGACCACATTTAGTAGAATCCCCCTCATCTTTCTAAGAAATGAGTGTATCGTGTGCCCATCATCTCTTCAATGCTTCCTCTAGGGTGTTGCAAGCACAAAGAGAAGGAGGGAGTATATTTTCAAGAAAACCCCTTTTAGGGGTTGTTCTACATTTTATTAGGCTATTGTAAGATACTAAAATACTATATCCAAGTGACAACCCAACTTTTCTATCTCCTGTATTGTACTGTCTCATTCTAAACAAGTGGCCTCTTACTCAATTTGATATCATTTACATAATGGAAGTATTGTGATACACCAATTTGGTCACATAAGTGACTAATTTTCCCATGTGTGACATTAATTAGAAAAATTGAACACAATGTGATGTTATAATGAACTACCACCTTGAAACTAAAATTGAGCCTATTAAATTTGTTTCAATACTTTCTAGCGTGTATAAAGTTGTAGAGGATTCAAATACAAGTCCAACGGTACAAGAATTGCCTTAATCAGAGCATCGCAACCCAATTTATGAGGTTTGAAATTTTTAATTGGTTTACATTGATATAATTTTGTCTTTATGCCTTTTGCTATTCTTGGGGAAGCCTCATTGTGGCCCAATAGAGGGTGTGTGTGGCCCAGCCATTGCTCCTCCTTTTTTCCAAACCCTAATGTCTTTCCTCACATGCCCTCATCGTAAATCTTGGCTAATCCAACAACTTTCTACTTTTCTTCCCATCCATATGTTGGTCGGTGGCACAGCCATTATGACCACCTACCACCACCCCAAACTCCATTAAAATGCCCTTCTAGCCTTCATTCTTATTCCTTCTTCATTCTCCTCTTTTTTCCCTTATTTTCACATCCATATGTGCACTCCACCCCCCCCATCATGCCTTCTTCTCCTTTGCGTGGGGTGGCATTACCGCCTTGACCCCTTGGTGCAATCATGACATGGATGCTTTTCATGAGGGCCAGGAGGTGAGATGACACCGCTGTAGCTCAGCCAGCATGGCGGCTCCTCGGTGAGATCCCTAGGGCTCAAGAGAGACAACTAGTGTAAACTCTTGTGAAGGTCACCTCCTTGGACAATATGTTTCATCGAGCATCTTGGATGTGATGATGTCTATGGAGCATCATCCATCCTAGGGTGCACACGAAGATGGATGGCTTGGATTGAATCCCACGTTGACCCCCCTCTAGTCAGTCAAAGGCATTGTTGATTGGATAAAGTCAGGCAATGAAATAGGTTTGGGCACATCACAGAGCCCCTCCTATGTACACGTGTTGGGCTTGAGAGGGCCACAACCATTGGATCCTCCATCCACAATATGGGTCCTCACATAAATCCTCAATAACTCTTAATGTCATTTCTCTATGGTTCCCATGCAATTATTATAATAAAAAAATGGTATCTCATTCATCCTAAATCCAAATTGGGTAATATTATATATCAAATTGATCATCTCAAAAATATCTACATCTTGGGCATGAATCAAAAACACCTTATTTTTTCTCTGTATGGCTAAAATATGAACATTGACTAGGGTTTGACCATATTCAATGATTGATCATAGTAAATCTTGAATCATTAATGCACTTTTGCACTCTTACTCATCAATCAGTAACCCTTGTGCATCTTTGAACTTCATGTAAGTTGTAATCACCTTTGTTGGTCTTTGGTTGACCTTATGCATTAATTTGACTTGTTCTTGAAATTTAATGTAAAATCGTGATCAAAGTTTCCACTTTTCATTTATATGATCTCAACTTTCTCCCTAATCTCAAAATTAGTAAATTATATATCTATATGACTCTTATATTTGTTCCTAATACCCCATTTTTGCTATTTTTGATTCATATGTTGTCTAATGCATGCTTTTGTCCCTTTTATGAAAATGCATGTTATACCTTAGATCAAATGATGACTTCAACCTTTTTGTTCATCAAATTCTGATTGAATAATTAAAATATGTAGCACCATGATGATTTGAGATCCTAATGTCTAAGTCACACCCCATGTTTGGATTTGATGATGTATGTAACCCTAATTTGGATAATGGGACCTATGTGACTTGAATTGTGATTTGTGTACCTTCATTCTTGTGTAGATCCTTTTCTTATGTCTCCATTTCTCAAATCATAGATATCATCCCCTTTGATGTGGATGTTCTACTTGGTCCATATGTTGAACCCTAATAATATAAGTCTTACATGTTGGACTTTGATGTATGTTGATGTGTTGATGTTGGGTGTGGACAATGAAGCTTATGCCCTAGGGGACATCCATCCAACTTTGAATATGTCTCTTATGTCCTTCTATTTCTGAATTAAACCATCTTTTATGCGTGGTCCACATGTCTTGAGGAATCATGACCTTGTTGCTCTATTATGAGTCATTGAACCTTAACATGTACATAAGTGGAATGAATCTTGAAATGTTCATATAAATTGAATGGACCTTATTAGGTTTAATGATGAGAACTAATACATGTATGTAAACTTGCTCTTAATCAGGTGGTTTCTTATGATCTAGATGGTAAAGGTTAAGTTAAGAATCTCTAAATTAGGTGTGGGATTTAATAATTATATGACTAGAGCTTTCTTGCTTAAATTTTGATACATATGAATGCTTGTCTACTTGCTCAAATATTTTCATATAGTATTCTAGTATTATACATGATGTTTGTATTGTTCTTTGTTAACTTTCACACATAAATTAGATCAAACTTTGAGCACCTTCCTGTATTTAGGGTAAGAACACAAGGCCATTTGCACTACTTGATCTGTCAAGATAGGGAGGACAATGCCAATAAATGGGTTGGCTAATCTTGATCAACCTTACAAACACTTCCAATGGGAAGTTAGTCAAAGGCCTTATGAACCACGATATATTATTGGTATAACTAGAGTAAAATAACATAAAACATCAGATTTTTTTGTGCTAAGTACTTGACTCGTTTAATCTTTTTCATTTATTTTTATAGTCTTTTCAAATTATTCAAAGGGAATATATATATATATATATATATATATGTGTGTGTGTGTGTGTGTGTGTGTATGTGTGTGTGTCTTGTACTCAACACCTTGTGCATTAATCTACTTGTTTCATGTATGTTTTAGGTTCAGAGATGGCTAAAGAGGTGATGGATTGGTGAGCTATGTGAAGGTGTACTTATTGTAGATCTAGTTTTAGTGCACATGATCAAACTTGTACAATTTGACTCTTCAATATGTGAATAAAATCTTATAATAAAGCAATGTTTCTTAATATAAATTGTTGAATATTGATTTTATGTTGGTGCTTGTATCTTGTTATATGTTTGTGTGTGCTAAGCTTTTACACTTTCACATTCACAGTTTGATATAACCATGCTAGGGATAGACTCACAAGTCCACTCACCTTTGGTTGTGTAGCCATTAGGAGTGTGGACTTAGGGTAATAAATGGTTTTATGACATATGGTAGAGCATGAACAATAACTACACCAAACATTGCTCACATAAAACACAAACCAAACACAACCTTACATCTCAACCCTAGAAAATTAATAAGTTTTCCTTTTTGCCTAAGTTGACTTAGTCTCTAAGTTAGAACTTCTATGCTCTAGAACTAGGTGTAGACTTGTGTAACCCCTATAAACTTTCTTTTCTACTCATTATGTCATGTAGTATGGCCTATAGGTGCAGGAGAGTGAGAAAAGGGAGACCTTATAATTGAAAACCCTAGAAAAATGTTCGCAACATGTGCTTAGAATAGTTGCACATGTGTGCACCATGTTCTTGATAGTTCTATAGCTATCATGGTACTACTCTGCCTAATGAGTTTGGTAACTCATTTTCATTTTTTTATCCAAATGGAGTATGGTGGTTTCCATCGCATGTTTCAATGTTGGAGAAAATCTTATCAAAACATACAGATAGGCGGTGAGTGTCCATGCAACCTAAGAAAGAGATATGTAACATCAATCTATATGAGAGAGTTTAGATGATAGATATAGTATCTAGAGATGTTTATAGCCATGACAAATTTTAGGCTTGTTAGTCACCTAGACAATCCAAGTTATTGATGATGATAATGATGATGATGATGATGATGATGATGATGATGATGATGATGATGATGATGATGATGATGATGATGATGATGATGATGATGATGATGATGATGATGATGATGATGATGATGACGATGATGACGATGACGACAATGAAGAAGAAGATGACGATGACGATGACGATGACGATGACGATGACGATGACGATGATGATGACGATGACGATGACGATGACGATGACGATGACGATGACGATGACGATGACGATGACGATGACGATGACGATGACGATGACGATGACGATGACGATGACGATGACGATGACGATGACGATGACGATGACGATGACGATGACGATGACGATGACGATGACGATGACGATGACGATGACGATGACGATGACGATGACGATGACGATGACGATGACGATGACGATGACGATGACGATGACGATGACGATGACGATGACGATGACGATGACGATGACGATGACGATGAAGATGAATATGAAGATGATGATGATGATGATGATGATGATGATGATGATGATGATGATGATGATGATGATGATGATGATGATGATGATGATGATGATGATGATGATGATGATGATGATGATGATGATGATGATGATGATGATGATGATGATGATGATGATGATGATGATGATGATGATGATGATGATGATGATGATGATGATGATGATGATGATGATGATGATGATGATGATGATGATGATGATGATGATGATGATGATGATGATGATGATGATGATGATGATGATGATGATGATGATGATGATGATGATGATGATGATGATGATGATGATGATGTTGACGATGATCATGATGATGATGATGTGGTAGTGGTGGTGGTGGTGGTGACAATGATGACGATGATGATGATATTGATGATGATGATGATGGTGTTGGTATGTATACCCTGAGAGCCAATCATGGGATGATTGGTGGGATACATTAAGATTGATTTGATAAACATCAAAGGAAAGCTTCCAATTCTTTCTGGTTCAGTCATATGAGATAGTGATAGAACAGATTGAATGTCTAGAGAATGGCAGTACTCAATGACGTATGCTTTCAGGTTGAGGACCAGAACAATGATATCATACAGATGCTAAGAGTTTGTACATTCTTATTATGTCTCTAGTCGGATGTCATTATGGAAGGTAGATTGACAACAATGACACATAAGACTAGATTGTGGTGTTGGTTGATGATAGAATCTCGTTAGTCATGATATGGAGATATCAAACCAAACACATAGGTACTTGTTAGAGAACAAGTTTACCAGATAGAACTACCGTGAGTGTGACACATGGAACCATGACATGGTAGTCACTGTCAGTTCTCACAGTGATGGTGGTGAGTGTGATTCTTTGACCTGAAATCACTACACTCAATACATGTCATTGGGTACACTTTGACATCATCAAACGTAGTCCTGAAACATGGGTTGTTATAAAGGTGATGATTGGGTGGCTTTGACACATGGGGCTTTTGAGGGGTGAGTGATTGATATGGGATTTGTCCCTTCTGAGGGAGTTTGATATCCATGGCAACTTGATGAGTAAGATTGAGATAGGCATGTGCACGCATGTGTGAATCAGTATGTGATATTGATGTCATACATATATCCTCCAATCTACTCTAAGATCAAGAAAGTGAATGAACGTTGACAGGATGACTGTTCCATTCCTTGAGTTCATTCGGGATATCAGTGACAAAGGAATTATACATTCGTTGTAACACCATTCATGGATTGTAGGATTGAAATGTGTTCTTCAACTTTCCAT